>OX377618.1:157228353-157460121 GCA_947397865.1 Polietes domitor
GTTAGTTGATTTCAGATGGACGTCAAGGTTAGTCTTTTGAGCTGAAGACAATGGGAATAAGTAAAATAGCAAAATAAGCTCGGCCGAACCGATTGATTTAGTAGACCCAGAGAAATTGTAGCTCCTTTATCCGTTCAGGATTTCTTCTGTTTCATACGCACCCCAATAAAACATTATCGATTGTTTGAACGGTGATGACAAAACTGAAGGCACAAATTGTGTACAAATTGTATTTTCCTCAAAATTGAAAAAATAAAACAAATGAAAGTGGTTATCTCAATAAAAGCAAAACATAATTTGTGTAAATTCGAAAAAGTAACATTTCCTTGCCAAAGATGAAAGAAAGAAGAAAATATTTTATATCAAGGTCGAAATTAATTGAATTTTATGATATAACTACATGGATTGAAAAAAATAATACTTGAACATACTAAAATTGAGACTGAGAAATGAACTCAATCTAAGTACATTTGTAGTTAAAGTTAGTCAATAAAACTAAATTTTACTTGATTTGAGTACGTACATACTACATACATTCAAGTGATCCCATACTGGGTGTTACACAGATACCAATTTCTTAAATTTTACTGGAATTTAGTACACTTTTTTGAGTGTGCGTACAAAAAGAAACCAAGCAAGCCCAATATTAATATCACAAGAACATGCAAATGCAATTGCACGAAGCTGCAGAAATTCATCATCATGAGTTTGAACCTGATGATAATGTTTCATGTTTTCCTACACGTCAAGACACTTTGATGACATACTTTTTAGTTAACGTTTATTTATGGCAACGATATTGAAGTCTCGATGACTGAAATGAATATTTAATATAATACTGAATACTCCGTTATTACGATAATTACAAGATTCCTATTCAAATTGCGTATGAAATCGACATGAAGGAAACTTATGATTCGATAAAATTTATTTTGGATAAGGTAAAATATGAAACAGCTCAAATGACGAGTTTTATGTGTTTTAAAAGTTGTTACATTCCTCTCGAGTATGCAAGCTGGATACGTTAAATATGTAAATTTCTTATGCAAGTGGGATAGGCGAGTATAAAATCAATCATCAACTGAAAAAAATCTTTTATCACTATTACATATGAAATATGGTGTAGTGAAAAACTTTGTTAAATAAGCGGTATTCAATTTTCTGAAGACATTCTGTCCTAAACTTAGTGAATCAACGATTAAAGAGTAAAGTATGGACACTTCAAACTTTACTTTTTTGTTTGCCATTGTCATTGGATTCCTTTATTATTGTAGTTCTTCTCTTCATTAGATACATTTGACAACATTAGATACAGAAATTCTCGAAATTTTCAAAGGGCTGACCACATCAATATCAAAACTATTCTTTGCAGGGTCCATCATAAAGCCTCTTGATTTCTGTAACGAAATAAAAACGTTTTTCCAAAATAAAAAAATATATATTAGTCCATCTCAGGGTAAGCAGAATAAAATAGAAGTACCTTCTCCTCTTTTGCATGCCGCAATGCCCATTGAACAAGGATTGCCATATGTATTTGTGGTACCATCTAGATGTTGGCCACATATCTCAAAAAGATCTCTACCACATGCTATCGTCGCGCATGGGTCCTGAGCGGAAGCAAGCACAAGCATAACCAATGCAACAAGTACGAACAGGAAGCGCATTTTAATAGAATTTTGGAGATATGATGTTCTTCACTTGACAAAAGCTCGAAAAATTATAACTTCTGACTGCAAGAATGATGCTTTTATAGCTATAAAATCCCAGTCAGTGGTACTAATGCGAACAAATACAAAATACAATATTCATATACTGTAGTAGTAGTTATATATCTTATTATTATATTATATTATTATATCTTATTCAAATATATAGGTAAATGTATTGTTAACATTGTTTGATTTAAGACAATGCTAATTATGTCGTCAGCTATATACACTATGCCGCAAAAGTCTACAAACATTGTTATTCTCTTTATTTTTTATTTTCTGCAGACTGGAGATTTTTTCGGCCAACTTCGTTCTAACATTATACATGCAACAACCACTCCTTAACCACATACGAAGAATCTTACTTAGGTCATAATTTACTGACGTTTGAAGACTTTTGTGGCATAGTGTATGTAGTATATGTATAAAAAATAAAAACAGAACCTGAATAATGTATTCAACAAATTTCAAATATATTTTAATGCACACCCAAAAAATTCTCCCAAAAACAAATAGAAGCTGACAATATTTATTCTGTTATAAATAACGAAACCAATATTGACTGTGTGTGTATGCAACATAAATAAAGATATTTAATAATGATTATAATTAAAGCTAGCAAGAAAATGTTCAAATAAGATGGTGCCGACTTTTTGAAATACTGCACCGCAGTTTATAATTATTGTATAGGAGTCATTCCATGTCAAGCCGTACGATGGGGTTTATGACAATAAGACGCCTTGCAATTCAACCTTATTTATGCTAAACGGCCTTTAAATCGATAAAAGAGTTTGTGTGGGGAAAAACATATTTTTATACACTCCACGAGAGTATTATGTCTTTTGTGCATTTGTTTGTAACACCCAAAAGGAAACGAGATAGACCCATTGTTAATTATACCGATCGACTTAAAATCACTTTTTGAGTCCGTCCGTCCGTCCGTCTGTCCATCTATTCTTGTAATCACGATACAGGTCGCAATTGTAGATATAACTACATGAAACTTTACATAATGAAGTTTTTCGGGACAAGGACGAACGCTATTTAATTTGAAGAAAAGCGGTTCAGATTTAGATATAGCCCCCATACGAATTTCACTCACGATTTGACTCTTTTCACTCTAGATACCACATATTACAACAGATTTTCTTTAAAATTGGCAAAACATCTTATATTTCAACTAGGAACATCTATGGTGAAAATAGGTCAAATCGGTTCAGATTTAGATATAGCCCCCATACAAATTTCGCTTCCGATTTGACTTTTTCCGCTCTAGAAACCACGTATTGTATCAGATTGTCTTCAGATTTGGCAAAACATCTTATATTTAAACTAGGAACATCTATGGTGAAAATAGGTCATATCGGTTCAGATTTAGATATAGCCCCCATATAAATGTCGCTCCCGATTTGACATTTTCCGCACTAGAAACCACATATTGGACTCGATTTTCTTTAAATTTGGCACAAAATCTTATAATCCAACTAGAAACACCTATGGTGAAAGTGGGTAAGATCGGTTCAGATTTAGATATAGCCCCCATACAAATGTCGCTCCCGATTTGACTATTGCCGCTTTAAAAGCCACATATTGTGCTCGATTTTCTTTAAATTTGGCACAACATCTTATAATCTAACTAGAAACACCTGTGGCTAAAGCAGGCTAGATCGGTTCAGATTTAGATATAGCCCCCATACAAATGTCGCTCCCGATTTGACTTTTGCGCTATAGAAACCACATATTGTACCCGATTTTCTTTAAAATTGGCACAACACCCTCCACCTCCAGGATGGGGGTGAATTCACTTTGTCATTCGGTTTGTAAAACCTTGAAATATTCAACGGAGACCCCATAAAGTATACGGCATACTTTTGTGCTCTGTTCAAAATAAATTGCGATGCTTCATTATTCGCTCATTCCCTTAGGGTCGACTTCCTCCAACTGCAATTGCTTGATTCCAGCTACAGACCATACCACTTTGATACGAAAATTACTAGCACTGAATATCCATTATGTTCGCGTAGAATGTACACAGTAGAATGTACTCATATAATTCATGATTCTAGGAACAGCCGTTTGCTTGGTACCAGTTTTATTCCTTTCGTCATTTTGACCCTAAACGTACTAATCTAGAAAAATCCTTTTTTAACGCATTGAGGATTTCATGATTCTAGCTACAGCCGCTTGATTGGATTTATCTCATTTTGACCCTAAAGGGACGAATAGCAAAATATGTCTTTATTATTCGTGTCCACGCTGTCAGACAAACGTACACACTGAATTTCAATATTCTAACTGCAGCCGTCTGGTGGGTACCATTTTTATCCCCTTTCGTCCACTTTTCCGCCTAAATGTATAAATTTCTAAAAATTGCTTTATGTTTCACGTCTTCACAGTCAGATGAATGCATACGCTGATAAAATTTTGCCATGTTAATTTTGTTATTTAATTTTTGTACTTTCACGCTACAAGAGAAATATACGCAACAAATTTCAAGTGCATATAGAGCAGAAAATTGGCTTAAATAATAAAAAACAAGTAAGAAAAGGCTAAAGTCGGGCGGGGCCGACTCTGAACCGATCTTAGCCACTTTCACCATAGGTTTTTTACATGGATTATAAGCTGTTGTGCCAAATTTAAAGCGGCAAAAGTCAAATCGGGAGCCACATGTGTTTGGGGGCTATATCTAAATCTGAACCGATCCAATTTTTGCATAGGTGTTTCTAGTTGGATTATAAGATGTTGTGCCAAATTTAAAGAAAATTGGATACAATATGTGGTTTCTAGAGCGGAAAATGTCAAATCGGGAGCGACATTTGTATGGGAGCTATATCTAAATCTGAACCGATCTTACCCAATTTTTGCATAGCTGTTTATAGCTGGAATATAAGATGTTGTGCCAAATTTAAAGAAAATCGGGTACAATATGTGGTTTCTAGAGCGGAAAATGTCAAATAGGGAGAGACATTTGTATGGGGGCTATATCTAAATCTGAACCGATCTTACCCACTTTCTGCATAGGTGTTTATAGTTGGATTATAAGATGTTGTGTCAAATTTAAAGAAAATCGGGTACAATATGTCGTTTCTAGTGCGGAAAATATCAAATCGGGAGCGACATTTGTATGGGGGCTATATCTAAATCTGAACCGATTCATTTCGTTCGTCTAGCGTGGTACAGACAGGCATACGGACAAACGCTCATGGCTAGATCGTCTAAGAATTTTACCACGACCCAGAATATATATACAGTGAAAGCTCTCACAACCGTCGGCGAAGTTTTTGTCCGTAAAGTGAAGATGTCCGTTTATTAGAGCGGAATGTGCCTTTAGAATGGGCCTTTGAAAACAAAATTTGTCCGAACAAGGAAGATGTCCGCTCTCCGGAGATGTCCGCAAGCAGAGTTTTCACTGTACTTTATGGAGCCTCCGATGAATATTTCAATGTTTTACAAAAGCAATGACAAAGTGAATGATACCTCCATCCTAAGATGGAGGGTATAAAAAATTAAAGTTTATTTTCGCCCTTGAGTAGGAAACATTTTACTCTAAATATAAATATTTTGAAATGGATTGTAATAGGGTTTTGATTTTGGCCTTTTACAAAACCTATATCAACTAGTACCGTTTAATGTCAGCCTTTGTCAAATATATTAAGATATGTGAAAATTTTGACCTTAACGGCAGTAATATATGGCGGAAAGAAATTACACCGCGCAATAAATTTTCAAAGGGTCTACATTAAGGTGTGTTTCCTCCTTTCAGTGTAGATGTTCCTAGTAGAATTATAATAAGATTCTATATAATCTTTTGCCAGAATATAGAGGTTTATACACGACTTTATCTTAATGACTATGCGCCATAAACAAGCCTTTAAATTAACTTGAGCAATTGTTAACCACGTATAAATAATTTTAAAACTTTGAGTCAATGATTATGTGTTTTTTATTCTACTATATAATCAAATACAAAATTTATTCAAATTGCATGTTATTCACGAAACTATCCGAGGGATCTCCATGTTTATAGTAATATTAGTAAACTATTGTTTGCAGGCTCCTCTATACAGCTCTTTAATTTCTGTAAGAAAAAATATATTTACCGAATATTTCTATATAACATCTAGACCACAACAAATACCCACCTTGCTTTCTTTTACAAGCTTCGGCTTCCATTACACAAGGATTAGCATATGTGTGGGTGCTACCATCCGCATGTTGACCACATCTCTCATCAAGATTTCTACCGCAAGCTACACGGCATGGTTTTTGTGCGGAGACAAACGCAACAAACACCATGAATGCAACGAAAACAAACAGGAAACGCATTTTTAGAGAATTATTTTCTTGAGAACGAGCAGTTAAGCAATTGACTACAAATGTGATACTATAATTGATTGACGGAAAGAAAGACACTTTTATAGCTAAATCCCGCTTAGTTGTGCTAATTCGAATATATACAAACTTCAAATAAAACCAAAACCGGTATACATTAGAAATCTTCCACTATATTTGCATATGGACATACAATTAAAAAACTGCACATTCATGAATTCTGTCAAAAAAAATCATATCCATTATGGTGCCAATTCGTGTTAAGTGTTGATTGTTTATAGAACTTAAATAATTATGTTTGTTGCGATATTATTGTTAGAAGCAGAATATAATGATTTATGTGTGGTGGCGCCGGCTTTCTTCTATCCTACACCACTGTCGTTTAATATATGTACATAATATTGGATTTCATAAATTATGCATAAAATTCGAACACCTTTCGGCTATTATTATTTATTCCTAAGAGGAACATAGCCTATATTTGAGATTAAGTTCCTATTAAGGAAGTAATATATCTTTCATATGTCTTATGCGATACTGAGATGTACAAGGGCGGTCCCAAAATGTGTTGTGGAATTGTCTCTAGTGTTTTCTTTTTAAAGTTATTATAGATGTTAATTCAGACTTCATGATTCCTGCATCATAATCCTGAGGAAGTATTAATGAATCATAATAATCTTTACAAAAATATCCTTATACCCTTATATCTCCAAGATCGATTAGAAAATACATGCTCCCGTAAGTTCAGACAGATCATTCTCTCCGAAGTTGCCTACCCTGGAAAATGTATTATCAGACGCTCAAGTCAGTCTGATATCCTATTTCAGTGTGAAATAGGATATATGTATAATATGTAGGATATATGTTGGAAATAGTGTCTTTCTATTCCATATCATATACAGAATATCGAAACCCACATAGAGAAAGTTGAAATAAATACAATTGTAACCGCGAATTTTGGATTTTTGCAACATGTGCAGCATTTTTGGCGACTGACTACATATTTGATACAAGTGATATTGTTTCTTAATACATATCGAAAAAATCAGCCGGATAATACACATGCAAAAAATCTACCAAATCCGTTATATCCGATAAATTGCAAGCAAATTACAAAGCAAAAATGTCATGTATACAAATCATTTTAGCCATATCTCCCGCTAAAATGAAAATTTCACAAAATTACTTATATTTTCTGTCCAAAAAGATCGAACTTAAAAAAACATGGATGAATGATAACCCTAGTAGTGTTGCTGTATAAGTTGTCGTGTACTTTTGCTTTTTAAGCATGAAGAGCATTATCTACAACGTTGATGGCTTTGGTGATCCCCACTGAAATTTCCCGGTAACTTTTTTCCGTAGAACATTTTATTCCTTAAATGTCCTTTTTCATAATATTCTACAATATAGTTCTGACAATAGGAATTTCCTCAGGCATTAACTTACATCGATTTTTTCACTTAGTAGAATGATCCTTTCCACCAAAAAATGAAAACTTGAGCCACTGTAAAAAGAAACTCAGACCAGCTGGACTATAAGTTTTTTTTTACAAAAATGATCTACTCAACATGCCCTTTCAGAGTTATAAGGTCGCTATTCTGTTCCAATCAAAAAGTCTTAATTTGTTGGACAGTCCTTTCCACCAAAAAATGAAAACTTGAGCCACTGTAAAAAGAAACTCAGACCAGCTGGACTATAAGTTTTTTTCTACAAAAATGATCTACTCAACATGCCCTTTCAGAGTTATAAGGTCGCTATTCTGTTCCAATCAAAAAGTCTTAATTTGTTGGACAGTGTAGTTAATAGCCGTTGACATAATAGAAGCGCATATAAGGACTTATGTTGTTATTCATATAAATAAATTTTTATTTAATAAACCCTTATAACAACTTTTGCGCTTCCTTTTGTCTTCTTCCGCCAGATTTATGTTAACATTTATTTTCACAACAACATCTGATTTGGAGATTTGCCGGTCCGTCCTCACAATATGTTTTTTAAACCTTCTACGAAATATGATCCTCCAAAATTTTTCTTTTCAAAATTATATATAGAAATTTAAAAAGACATAATAATAAATGTACGTTAGAAAAAAAAAATTAAAAATCTTTTACCGAAGCCGCAATAATTTGTTTTCGTTCTCCTGAAAAGCATGATTTTATGAGTTAAGCGGTTATATGTTAATAGCACAGATATATTCTGTCCTATAATATCTACAACTGAAGTGCCAGCAATTACACTCACTTACAAACATTTATTTCGAAGTGCTGTGAATAATAATATTCCGATGTATTTTGGCTTGGCAAACTCGGCATTACACAAATTGTTATGTATATGTCGATGGTACGTTTAATATTTGTACTTTAATTTTGGAGATAAAAGAAAAATATAGAAATCAGTTTTAATTTCGAAAATCGTATATTTGACAACTTTTTTCTTTAGTTTTCCTGTTATGACGAAAATTGTAAAACCAATTACTAAAATTGTAGCTGGAGTTATTGAAAACAAAAATAGTTAAATAATGATATATTGAATTAAAGCAGTGATTGTTTTTTTCGAAAATATTTAATCATAAAAGTTGCTGACTCGATTACAGCAGTCGTTGATTTTTCTGAAATGTTTAATGAATTGTATTGTTATATTCATTAAAAAGTTATTGGATTTAGTGAAATAAACCATTCGTCGGCATGGTCTGAAGTTCATCAGAAGTCTTCAGCAGAACCCAAAATTAGCAAAAAGGCAAGTGAGACCTTTATTGTTACAGCTAAAAGTTGACTGCACAATTTCGATGGGCGCTACCCCATCTCGTCAGAAGTTTCACAACGTATGTTTGTGTTTGACTTAAATCAGGGTTCATATTAGTACCAGCGTTCACATATGACAAATGAGAAGCGCTGATAAACAAAATATTCCACCGAACTAAGTCAACACTCTAAAAGACGTCTTCGATTTGAGTTGTTGACAACTCGTGTTAACCACGACTTCTTTCTAAGAAATTATAAAAATGAAACGAAAACAATAATCATTTTCATTGTTCCGATCACTGTTTTAATCATTTCTTTTATATTCTCTGTGGAAGTTGTGATTGAAATATTGGGAATAAATTCAATGAAAGTTTTAACTGTTCCGATTACATTTGTAATCAGCTTTTTAGATTTCACCAATAAAATTAGTGATTGAAATTTTTTCTGTGTAATTATGATGTTGACAGTTGTTTAGGAGTTGTATCAAAAAAACGTGAAAAAAGATTTTTTTCGGAAAAAAAATTTTTGAGGCGAAAAACCCCATAAAATTGAAAATTGTTGAACTTGGAGCGTTACACCAAAATATACATCCTCTCAAAATTTCAGCCTTCTATTGTCAAAAATGGCGACTTTATTAAAAAAAGTCTAAAGATCTTAAAAAGAAATTTGTTTTAAGGCCACAACTATTTTATTCTCTTCTATATTATTGTATTTTTGTGTGTTTGAAAAACTCCTGAAAATCGCTGTCGTAACCAAATTGGTTTTCATATTATTAAGTTTTTCTCTACTTCTGAAAAATTATGAAAAGTTACGCCCTTTCGCATTTCTGGTGGCGATATTATATACTATTTTAGTTTCTTACAGTTGGGATCTTAACGAAGAAAACAACACTTCTTTGAAGGAATGATATGCATAATGTACAAGTTATGGCTCTTCTTCCAAGAGTACAAATATTAAAGGTCCTTCGAAGTAAATTGGAATTTTAGTAAACAATATGTTCAATTTATCCATAATTTAGTATATCTCAATTCAAACAAACAATAATTTTTTAGTTATCGGATATTTTTTATTTTTTGTTGCATTGATTGTTATTGATCAATATTAGTTAGTGGGACTAACGTCAAGGATAAGCGCAAAATGAGGTAGAGGTAGAAGCATTAACATTAAGCATAAATTCAGTCATGTTTTTTAAACTTTTTTCATTATTTTAAATTCAAATAATCCAAATTCCATAAAAGCATATTTCAATAAAATACTTCTTCTTTACAAATACATTATGCCGCTTTAAATTTTTAAATTCAAATAATCCAACTTCCATTAAAACAAATTTCAATAAAATATATCTTCTTAACAAATACATTTATTTCAAATACCATTTACCACAGATTTCATTTCGAATTTGCAAATTACACTTCATACATATAGAAAACACATCAACTGAATCACCAGGGGGGGCTGTCTCGATATTAACACGACATTTGTAATTAATTTTTGCAGCGTCCTTGGTAAAGCTCCTTAATTTCTGAAAACAAAAAATACATTTCCAAAATATTGAATTTCGAATCAAATAATGTACAGCAATAAGGAAGCAATCCCATTCAATAAATACTATTAGTTTGTGATAAGTGGGTCAGAACAAACCCTTATAAACGACGTACTCACCTTCTTTCTTTTCGCATGCGGCAACCATCAGAAGACAAGAATTTCTAAACGATTCTGTAGTACCATCTGCATGCTGACCACATACGTCGGCAATATTATTGCCACAAGGAAACAGACAATTGTCTTGTGCTGAGGCAAACATACACATCATCAAGGCGACAAAAACAAAGAGAAAGCGCATTTCGGTAGAACTTTGTTAGCCGATTGACGTAAAGCGAAAACGAAACTATAACTTCTGACTGGAAGAGTGATGCTTTTATAGCTAAAATCCCTGACCTTGGTACTAATTCAGATATTAACAATATATATATATATTCATAGGGTATACCCAAAATAAATACAAAACCTGAATACTTCTAGTAGTATTTGAGTATGGCATATACACACACGTACATACACTTTAAAAATTGCAATTTAATGTATTCTGCCAAAATTAAAAATAAATATAATCATTTTGACGAGAGTTTGTGGGAAGTTGCTAAGAGGCAGATGTTTCTAACTAGTTTCGTGATGATCAGGAATTGTATGTACTTTAAAGGGTTCAGGATACTACTAAATGAATAACAAAATCTGTATACACTCCATCCTACACTGTGGAGTATGATAATTATAAAGTTGAAAGTAATTTTTGCTAGATTAAGATTAATATTTAATTGGTTAAATAAGCAGTTTAGACCTATATAAATTTTCAAAATTAAAGTTATTTTATTTTGTTTCACGTTGGGTGATAATAGGTCTCTAATATAGATCTAAACTGCATATTTAAACAATTAAATAATAACGAAACCATCAAATAAGATATGATTAATAATGTTTGAATAAGAATTTATAAGATTATAAAAATACACCGATTACTTTGAAAGTTATGCAGCAACTCTAATAATACTCAAATTCAGCCAATCAGTAATTGATATAATATCCTTGTGTAATAATAACTTCTTCTTATACTATCATATATGAAGGTTAACCAAAATTTCGAACACGGAAATACAAGATTTTAAATGAAAAATAAAATACAAGATTTAAATGAGAATAACATTTTTTGAAACGTCATAGCCAGAAAAAGTTGTTCTGATATTACACAAGTTCGTTAGTAAAATATTGGATTTATATTATCACGTCCTGGAGAGCCTCATGGGGGCTAATGGTGGGAAAAGCGGCAAAAATAAGATGCAATTCTTGTTCGTTTCCCAAAACACATTTCCAAAAACATCAAATATTTTTCAACAAAATAACTGCGTAGGCGCCTATCCAGCATTTGCAGCAATCAACTCTTTATGGCAGCGCTATCGTGCAACTTTCAAGAACTATTTCATGTTGTCATTATAGCCTCTAGGGTATTATGCCATTGTGCATTTATTTGTAACACCCAAAAGAAAAAGATATATAGACATTGTTTATTATGCAGATCGGCTTAGAATCTCTCGATTTCGAATTAGCAATATCCGTCTGTCTGTCCGTACAGTACAGGTCGCAATTACTGTCCGATCCTAACAGAAAGTTCTGCAGGCCAAAGACAAACGCTATTTAATTCAGATTAAAATATATATTATATATGATTTTTTCCGCTCTAGAATCCACATATTTTATATATGAAAATGGGTCGCATCGGTTCAGATTTGGTTATAGATATGGTGGAAATGAGCCAGATCGGGTCAGATTTATATATATCCCTCATACAAATGTCTCCATCGATTTGACTCTTTCCCCTCTAGAAACCACATAGTTTAACAGATTTTCTTCCAATTTAGCAAAACACCTTGTATAGCAACAAGAAACAGCTATGGTGAAAATGAGTCAGATCGGTTCAGATTTATATATAGCTCCCATTGACTCTTTCCGCTCTAGAAACCACATATTTTAATAGATTTACTTTCATTTAGGCACAATTGATCATATTTGAACTAAAAACATCTATGGTGAAAGTGGGTCTGGTCCGTTCGGTTTCTATATAAATGTCTCTCCGATTTGTCTCTCTCCTCTCTAGAAACCACATATTTTTATCAAATTCTCTATAAATTTACGAGAACACCTTGTATTTCAACTATAAATGCCTATGTTGAAAACTGATCAGATCGGTCCAGATTTATATATAGCTCCCATACAAATTTTGCACATGATTTAATTATTTCCACTTTAGAAACCACATATATGAAAGATTTCCTTCAAATTTGGAAAAACGCGAAAGGCTATGTTAAAAATGGGGCAGATCGCTTCAGATTCAAATATATAGCTTCCATACAAATTCCGCTCCCGGTTTGGCTCTTTCCGCTCACGTTATATTTCAACTAGAAATACCAGTGGTGAAAGTGGGTCAGATCGGTTCAGATTTATATATAGCTCCCATACAAATTTCGCCTTCGATTCTTTGCGCTCTATAAACCACATATTTTAAACGATTGTTTTTAAATGTGCTATACAAATACAGATAAATCATTAAATTTATTGCATTATTTATTTATTTGCATAATATTTATTTAACATTATTTCCCTTTTATTTGACACTTATATCAGTATCGGATGTCATCCAATTCAAGATCGACGACCTTTTTAAATATTGTTGTATTATATTTCTCCTGGGAACATCTATAGTATAGTAGGTCGGATCGGCCCATGTTTGATATAAATATTTCCATAAAAATGTCCCCATGATTTGTCTTCTAACCACTCTAGGACACACTTATTCGTATCTACTTTGGTCCGATTTGTTGCATACCATTGTATTTCACTTAGAAACATATATTTCAAAAGTGGATCACATCGGCCAATGCTTTGATATTGACCACTTAGAATTGTCGCCTCCCCTTGACTTCGTGCCGTCTAGAAACACATATTTATTTATTTTTTGGGTCAAAATTGTGTTGTATTTTCATTGACATTTTTAGTCATTAATCATTTAGATTAGTAATAAAACCTTGCATTGGGATTGAGAGTGGGGGATATTATATAGTCGGATACGCCCGACTTTAGCCTTTCTTACTTGTTTTTATATGAGTCTTAAGCAAAAGTATTTGCTTGAATTTTTGGGGAAAATTTTCCTCACTTATAATTAAATTGAAAGTTTAATTTTTCCTTATATCAAGTAAAATATTCATAAATTTAAATAAAAATTTAAGTGTTTTGAGTAAATGCTTTCTTTACTGAAAATGTACTAAAATTTTTCAGAAGTTTATTACAATTATACTTTTTTAGAAAACTTGAACTAGAATTCAAGTTCAATGCGTGTCCTACTTTCATCGGAAATGCAAAACTTGATATGAGCTTTTCGATGTACAATTTGCCTAAATTTTAGTAAATTTTACCTCATCCACTTTTAACTGAGTGAAATTTAAATTAGAAAAACTCGACCTTCCATATAAAAAACATAGACATATTTTTCTTATTACTTTTGTTGGATTCTTTACTGCTCAAATAGGAAACGGTTTAATTTAATGTTTCGGAAAATACATATTACACATTACATTTCATGCATATAGCAGCCATATACCAAAGGAATGGCGACAATAACATCCAGACATTTGAAGTTAATTTTTGCAGGGTCCTTTGTAGAGTTCATTAATTTCTGCAAAGAAAAATATATTTACAAAATAGTTAATGTATGTATTTATAAGTAAAATAATAAGGAATAATCTCATATGAATATAACTCTTCTGTCTCAAATGAGTCAGTTGTTCTGCCAGTCTGACTAATGTAACTACTCACCTTCTTTATTTCGGCATGCAACAGTTTGCATAACACAAGAATTGCTAAAGGTTTCTGTGGTACCATCGGCATGTTGACCACAAACCTCAGCAATATTAAAACCACACGCATAGAGGCAGTCTTGGGCGTTGGCAAACATAAGCACCATCAATGCAACAAAAACAAACAGCACACGCATTTTTAAAAGAACTTTGTAAAACAAGTTGTTAGTCAATTGACGAAAAGTACAAATATAACGTCTGGATGGAAGAGTGATGCTTTTATACTTAATCACCAGTTCGTGGTACTTATTCAGACATAAACAATATGTGTATATACATACATATACAATGTATTAAAAACAAACACATAACCTGATTACTTTAGAAATTGTCAAGATTATTTGTGTTTGAGATGTACATACATTCATATATATTTTAAAAATTGCACGTTAATGAATTCGGTCAACGGTAGAAAGAAATAAAGCCATTATGAATCCGGCCTGCAGGAAGTGGATAACATACAGAAGAAGTCGTAACGTTTGGCAAATTCTGATAAGTACTTGTGCAGCGCTACATGAAAGGGCAAAAGTATAAATTAACAACATTCCATGAGTAATATTTACGCGATATGTTACAAAAATTAGAACTTTTAATTGATGTTTATTTATTTATATTTTATATATTTATAATTTATATTTTATATATTTATATTTATGGTTTATTTATTTGCTTCATTCACATTATATTTGGTTGATTTCATATAAATTTAAGTTTATCATGAAATTTAGTAATTTAAAACAACACCGAAAAACATTTGATATTAAAAATCTTAACCATTAAACAATATTGATAATAAAAATTAGTAAGTAGATTAAGAATAAAATATTGAAAATATTAAAAGTATTTAAAAAATTATGAATAGTAAAACAGTTAAAAATATTGTAAATATTGACAGTATTGCATATATGTACAAATGTTAAAAATAAAAATATTTAAATATTTAAAAACACCAAAATAATCAAAATATTAATGACATAAAAATCTAAATGTTGAAAATAATAAAAATATTGAAGATGTTAAAAATATTGAAAATATTAACGATGTTAAAAATAGTACAAATATAAAAATATTTAAAACATTAAAAATATTAAATATGTTAAAAGTATTAAAAATGTTAAGAATAATCAAAATATTTTATATTATTAAAAAATATTAAAACCGTTATAAATATTACAGCTATTTTTTACAGAAAATAAAATAATGTATTTTTGACCTGTTGTTGAATTATGTTTTTGATATTGTCCAGATAGAGGACATTAAATGATAAAACCTGGATAGTATTGGTTTCGTTGTTTTATTTTTATTTAAATTTAACTAATGTGTCACCACAAAAAATAAATAAAAAATTAAACAACAAAACCAATACAATCTAGGTTTTATATCATTTAATGGCATCAAGCTGGACAATATCAAAAACATAAAAAATATTAAATATATTAAAAATATTGAAAATATTAAAGATGTTAAAAATAGTACAAATATTAAAAATATTTTAAACATTAAAAATATTAAATATGTTAAAAGTATTAAAAATGTTAAGAATATTCATAATATTTTAAATATTGTATTAAATATATTATATTATTAAAAATATTAAAGCCGTTATAAATATTACAATTATAATATTATAAATATTGAAAATATTAAAGATGTTAAAAATATTCATAATATTAAAAATGTTAAAAATATTAAAATATTAAAAATGTTAAAAATATTAAAAATATTAAAAATATTAAAAATATTAAAAATATTAAAAATATTAAAAATATTAAAAATATTAAAAATATTAAAAATATTAAAAATATTAAAAATATTAAAAATATTAAAAATATTAAAAATATTAAAAATATTAAAAATATTAAAAATATTAAAAATATTAAAAATATTAAAAATATTAAAAATATTAAAAATATTAAAAACATTAAAAATATTGAAAAGGTTAAAAATATTAAAAATATTAAAAATATTAAAAATATTAAAAATATTTAAAATATTGAAAATGTTAAAGATGTTAAAACTATTAAGAATATTAAAAATATTGAAAAGGTTAAAAATATTTAGAATATTAAGAAGATTAAAAATATTAAAAATATTAAAAATATTAAAAACATTAAAAATATTAAAAATATCGAAAAGGTTAAAAATATTAAAAATATTGAAAATATTAAAAATATTAAAAATATTGAAAATATTAAAAATATTAAAAATATTAAAAATATTAAAAATATTAAAAATATTAAAAATATTAAAAATATTAAAAATATTAAAAATATTAAAAATATTAAAAATATTAAAAATATTAAAAATATTAAAAATATTAAAAATATTAAAAATATTAAAAATATTAAAAATATTAAAAATATTAAAAATATTAAAAATATTAAAAATATTAAAAATATTAAAAATATTAAAAATATTAAAAATATTAAAAATATTAGAAATATTAAAAATATTAAAAATATTAAAAATATTAAAAATATTAAAAATATTAAAAATATTAAAAATATTAAAAATATTAAAAATATTAAAAATATTAAAAATATTAAAAATATTGAAAATATTAAAAATATTGAAAATGTTAAAAATGTTAAAAATATTCATAATATTAAAATTATTAAAAATATTGAAAATATTAATGAAGTTAAAAATATTGAAAATATTCATAATATTAAAAATACTAAGAAGATTAAAAATAATTAAAGTATTTAAAATATTAGAAATGTTAAAAATATTTAAAATGTTATCCATCGAAAATAACTGTAATATTTTTAAATGGGTGGTCACAATGTTTTTAATGACTTCTTTAATATTTCCATCAACAATTACGGTTTTTAGAATTTTCATGACAAATTATTCAAATATTTGGTTTACTTTGATAACTTATATTAACTAATTAATCAGGAGAACTAACACATTATGGTTATTTGGATTTATTCATTCCGTCGTCAGTGATAAAATCTAAAATTATTTGCAAAATTGAAATTTGTAACTCAGCTCAAGCTCAAGAATACATACATAGTCTTTTATGACAGGCTTCAATTTCCATCGCAGTTATTATTAAACGATTCCACATTATCACACACATTTTTAAACATAAACGCGTGTTATGCATTATTTTATACTACACACAAATAAATACAATCATTTTGTATGCTTTATATATTATCAAATGTATTTCATTATACACTGAAAGCATAACTAGCGTGATGCCACTTATGACCCTGCAAATATAATGCTACCGATAAAGTGAAAGAAATTCTCGGCTTGTGATCACAAAAATGTGAAATATTTAATCAACAAGAATGAATTTGACTTAGAGTATTCATAATAGTAATATTCTTGTTTATAATATTTAATAATAATGAGTAACTGAAATGAACCCCTTTGTTAACAAGCATCTGTAATACGAAAGTTTAAATTGGGGTCTTGGAATTCTAATATGAAGTGTACCTTTAGGATCATATATAATTCAGGACGAATCCGAAATCAATGGACAATTTTAATATATCATTTAATACCCACATAATGTGGATTCTAGTGGAACAGAAAGAAAGCATCGGTGTATGCATGGAACTAATGTCGGCAATATCCGGTCAAACTTGGTTGCAGTATGTGGTTTTTAGAAATTAATTCGAAAGCATCATTCTGGGCCAACAAAATCATTTAGAGCGGATAATATTTCCCTACTGGTCGCAATATGAAGACATGCAAGTGGAATTTACAGATAGTATAACAAACAGGTTTTATTATTTCCCTTTCCTCTGTCTACATATACTTTAAAATTGGATGAAGATCGAAACGTGTTGCATATTTAAATATTAAAAGTATTTCCACAGTATTTGAAACAATCGATTTGAATCAATTATTGATCCAATCATATATTGAAGTTGTTCGGATTTTTTATTGTTATTTCAATTGCACAAAAAACAATTAAAGTCATATTTAATAAACAAGAGTCGTTATCAATACATGAAATCACTGAACAAAAAGATTTAAATACGAAATAGACATTTATTTCAACGGTGTGCACGATCCATCACTTAAAGTTTTTTGTTATATTTGTATACACGCGTTGATTTAATCTGTTAAAAAAAGTGTTTAAATTAAGTATCCATAAAATTACAGTGGAATTGTGGACAGCCGCACCTAAATGTATTTATTGAGAACCTGGTAAACAATTATAATATATTTATTTCCTTCGTGATTTGGGCCTCAATTCGATCTAATAACAAATGTCTGATTTTAAGCTTTAAAACACTAAGACCGTCACTAAATATATTTCTAGCCAATCGTACTTCGATGTCAACGGTTCATTGGTTAATTATTGCGTCCCCCATAAGCATCAAACATTTTATGAAAGTGTAGGGTGTCGCGCTTCTTTAACAATTATTATGCATATTGTGGATTCGGCGCGAGCCAATTTAATGTCGTCATTTCTACTTTCCAGTTTTGCTGTGCATCGATTATTCGTTAATTAATCTACATTATAGATTGTTAAATTGGTTGTCTCTAACAGTTATGGATTTATTTAAATTTTATTATGTTGTCTGCGCTAATTTGAATAACATTTACGTCAGAACGTATATTAACTTGTCATACCGTATATAACACCTTGAAATATTCATTGGAGGAACAATAAAATTATGTTATAGATGGTTATAAAAATATCGGAAGTTGTCTTGTCAGACAAACGTAACATCTGTCGTGAATCAAAATGGATCTGAATTTAAAAAAAATTGAATTAACGAAAAATTTCAAATTACAATGAATAACACTGCCCGACAGTACATATTACACTTGAACCAGATGATATACATCTGAAACTATAGGTAAAATAGAGTCAATTAACGTTTTCAGTTTTTCATTTTCTCATCTTGTTGTCCTTAAAGAGGATTACAAAATTCCAAAGGATACAATTATTCAAAAATTAGTTTTAATATTTATTCGCACCCTATGACACCGGTATAAGTGCCAAACATGTGCTAAAAATACTTTAAATTTCAAGCTTCTATCTTTATTAGTTTAGTATCAACAAACATTTAAAACTATGTTTCTTAAAAATCAAGAATAAAATCAAAAATAAATAAACTAGAAAAAATAAGGTGTAAACTTGAAATAGATGTTCATGCTGAAATAATACATATTCACCTATTTATTTAACACTGATACTAATACTACTACTAATACAGATGATAACACTATCATAGGGTGCGAACAAATATATAAAATAATTTTTTGAAAAATAGTATACGTTGGAACTGTGAAGTCAGTCGCCAAGTAACTCCAGTGTAACAACTTTTTTTTTAAATTGTCGTACGTTGTAACATATTCAATATGTTGTCCAGAACATAACCCCAAAAATCATCGTGGATATACTCTGAAAGCGAAGTTAACTCCGTAATTGATGTTGTAAAACTGGCTTATCAATAAAAATAAGAAAAAACAATTGAAATGGCGTTAAAGTCAGCCGGACCATGGATTGCATTCCTCAGTATTACAGGCAGAATAGAGGCTGTAGACTACACGCATAAGTGTAATAAAATATTAGGAAAATTATGAATTTTTGCTAGTCGCAATATTTGTTAAATAAATTGTGATGTTTCATTATTATAATTTTGAAATAGAATTAATTAATTAATTTAAAGATCATGCCCGCTTAGGGGCGTCTCTACAATTATGTTTTTTATAGCTGGTACACGTTTTATCTCTCTTACCCCATTTTATCCCTAAAAGTACGAATTTATAAATAGAATTTTATTATTCTAGCTGCAGTTGTACATTTTGTATCACCTTATGCTCCGTTTGCCCAAAAGTACAAATTTCAAAAAAATCGGCCACACAATCAGAGGAAATTTATGACTATCCCTTTTTATACCTAAAAAGTACGACTTTCGAAAGATCGCATTATATTTTGAATGAACACAACCTTAGCGATATGTAAACCGATTTTTATTCTTCTAGTCGATACTAATTTTAACCCTTTTCTCACCGTTAAACCATAAAGTTTTTTTTTTTTTTTGAGAATTTCCTTTATTTTGCGCGTCTGTACAATCATTCCTATACCGAATTTCGTTATTCTAGCTGCAGATATTTGGTCGGTACCAATTTTATCCCTTTTTCCAAATTTCCCCCCTTTAACGTACGAATTTCAAAAAAGACTCGTACGTGTAAGTGTATATGCTATTAGATGGATGTATACACCGAATTTCATTATTCTAGCTGCATTCGTTGTGTTGGTATAATTAGTATCCCTATACTTCCGCTTTAAAGTACACATTTGACAAAAAAGAACCTCCTTATTTTACGTGTCTACTCAATTAGAAGAATGTACACACCGAATTTCGTGTCTCAACAGGTTTTTCGTTTGGTAGGTACTATTTTTATCCCTTTTTGTCCCTTTTCACCCCCTATTTTATAAATATAAGCAGACATATTCAAATACTCTAAATATTAGGACCGATTTCGCCCATTCTCAATTCCAACCGATCTATAACTATTAGACGTATTCTTGGAAATTTTGGACGTCCTAGTTCCCTGTCATGCTTCCAGCAGACGGACATAACTAGATCGTCTTAGAATTTTATGCCGATAAAGAATATATATACTTTAAAGGGCCTCAGGTCGATGTTTCAAGGTATTACAAACGGAATGACAAACTTAGTATACCCCCATCCTGGAGGTGGAGGGTATAAAAATGAAAAAAAAAAAAATAACAGATATATTAAAAATAAATTCAGTGATTTGTTGTTATATTTTCGTATCTTAAAATCTTCTGCCAATTGTGACCATGTGTGTACTCTGATGGTTACGTTAATTTTTTTACTTTATTTAAATTTAAATTTCATTTTACCTCACTGTAAGAATCACTATTTTCTTAGTCTTGCAGATATTTTTTCCTTTTTTCTCTCAAAAAAATATTTCATTGACCACAAATCATTATAAATAATAAAGATCATCTTGACAAATATAAATAAATCTGCTTTCAATAAAATATGTATATGCAAATATAAACAT
This sequence comes from Polietes domitor, assembly GCA_947397865.1. NCBI lineage: Eukaryota > Metazoa > Arthropoda > Insecta > Diptera > Muscidae > Polietes > Polietes domitor. The sequence continues at coordinate 157,249,555 of OX377618.1, forward strand.
GACTGGAGGGGCTAGACAATATATTAGTTCAAAACTAAAAATTATTTAAGAAGTTGTCAGAATCTTGACCGAAGCCCGAAATAATAAAATTTTGGTTGGCTCTAAAAATACTCTAAACCTTTAATGGCAATGACGCTCACAAATAAGAATATATTATATATTATATTCCCTACTACAAAGCAAGAACACGAATCGAATTTATTATTGTTTTATTCTTCGTCTAAGTGTTCTTCAATTGTTTTTTTAGTTTAATGACAAACAAAAGTGTGCAAATATAAAAGTACAAAAACAATAAACTCAAGATTAAGTAATAACAAATATTTGATATATACATACATACACATGTAGCCATGATCCATTCAGACAGAATACTTAATGTTTTATGTGAAAAAACATGTGTATAGTGTATTTATCTTATTTCATTTATTGTCTGCACGTACGACTCTTATATATTGTATATATATTGCAGACAAAAAAACTCCATATGTCAAAATCTCAGAGTAAAATTTTATTAATTCTGCAGTTCCTAATATCTCAGACTCAGTCACAGCTATCTACTAATTTGACCTCTTATATTATTAATTATTGAACTGTCCAGCCGTCCGACTGTAGTGTTTAGATTTTATAATTTAGTCCAAACAAAAACGAATTTTGTTTTCGTCAAATTTCATACTGATAACCTTCTTGGAACTTTTCATTAACATAAGCAAAAACCCACGCATATGACTATATTTCTATTAAACTTTGACCTTACAACTGAAATATTATTGTGTTTTTGAGACAATTGTACTGATTCGTACTTGTATAGAAAAAGAATACGGTTTTATGAATATACGTATATCGGCATATAAATATTGCTTCTAGACTAAAAGTCAATAATAATATATTTAAATTTATTGTTAAATATTGCTGTATTTGCAGTAGCTACCACACAATTTTTCAATGAATGTTTTAACAGTTGGTAGAAGTGACAAAAAAAAATTTGAAAAAAAACGGGTTCCAAAATGTTGTTTCGTTCAAATTCGTTTAACTGCAGGTAGTGGGTGAATTTGACGTGATGAAGATATAACTTCAATTAAATTAAGGTTGGATCATACAACTACGAGAATGAAATGCAAAACAAGTAAGGAAAGCTAAAGATAAATTTTAAGAGAAATCTGAGAACAAAGAAGAAGTTAGATGTCACTTCTTCGTATCCGTTTTAGTTACCTTGTGATACTAAAATATAACCGGTCGTTATAGGTCTTATACGATTACTTCCGAAATTATCGTACAAATATTAAGGTACCTTTTAAAAGAAAATTGGAATTTTCTTAAAAAATTATAAAAAGAGAATCCATAATTCTCGTTATCGATCACAAAATGTGGTGAAGGGTAAATAATAATCGACCTGGCTGTACTTTATCTGGCATTCCTGTTTTTCGGCGGCATCATTTAAAACTGTTCTGAATTATTAGATTGTCATTAGCAGTTATGGATTGATTTATGAAATGATTGGCATATTTTCGGTACTTTTTGTAGTCTCCACCACTGTATAGAGTCATCATTAAATTGTCATCCCTTCTGCAACATATTGAACATTTGAGTAACATGCAATCTATTGTAGATCAAATTTATTACCCGATGGACCTGATGAGATATGCAAACACACAACACTCATATGATATATTGGCACTTTTGCTAGTACACAGTGACAGTATCGGTAAAATTAATTTAATATCATTTCAAAACGCTTGCTAAAAACCGACAATAATATTGAACATAAATGTCGCTTGCGTTCTCCGATTTAAAGTTTAAAGTATATGGTGTTCTCCGATTTAAATTAAAGTTTAAAGTATATGGCGTAATTTTTGTTTTTCAAAAAAAAAAAAATGAAACTGTGGACATTAGGATTTATCAAAAATAAATTATTTTTGTCATAAAATAATTTTAAAAATGTTTATTTTTTTTTTGAGGTTTGATATACAACTAAAATGTTTCATCTGATTTGTTAGAAAACTTGCGTGTTTTACCGGCACGGGATCTTTTTTCCCAATCCCCCTACTTCGTATGCTTTTGAAGATAATGGGTACTAATTGATAATTTTAAAATATAGTTTGTGTGGTAGTATAGGCAGGAACCATCCTCTGTCCACTGATTAGGTACAGTAAAATTTTCAGGCGAATCGCTCCACTGGGTTGACGTCCTATACGAAACATACAGACACCTATTGATTTTTATGAAATCTCAAATATATATAATTGTTTTCATATTTATTATTTTATAAATAAAAAATATTACTTCTCAAAATATTTCGAATTTATAAATGTCCAATAGGATAAATGTTGGCTATAAAGTCAAAAATTATGAAAGTGTCTTTAGAAAAACCTTCGTAACTTTCTATCATATAGAGAATAAACAAGTAAAAACGGTGTTAACTTTATATACCCTCCACCATGTATTGTATTCCACAGAGGCTGTCGATTTTCGTAGAAGTGCTGTAATATTACAGGAAAATATATATTTTTTTAATATAGCCAAACCAAAACAAATACAAATAAAAAAATATTTTATAAATAAAATTATAAATAATTACTTCAAACCACGATTACAAGGCAAGGCTACCAGTACGTTTACACTATATATATAAAAATAATATTTTAAGTCAATTCAAAAAATAATTATTTATATATATATATATTTTTATATATGTTATATTAAATACCATAAATTTTTGTAGAGAGTGTGTGCTATAGTTGTATAGTGTATTTCCATTCTATTTTAATTCCAAAAGTACACATTTTGAAAATACATTATCTCACGCACAACAAAATAACATAACTTCATGATTCAAACAAATTTTGCCGTAAAAGTAAAAAGTACGAATTTGGATTTTTTTTTATTTTGCGTGTCTATGCAGTCAGAGGAATAAAAAAACACCCCATTTCATGATTGTAACTGCGACCTTTTGGTTGGTACCATTTTTATCCCCTTTTTCCAATTTTACCCCCTCAAGAGAATGACTATGCTAAATCTCTTTATTTTACGTGTTTACACAATTAGAGCGATGTACGCACCGAATTGAATCATTATAGCTGTATTCGTTTAGTTGGTACTATTTTTATCCCCTGTACCCATTGTATCCCTTGAAAGTACGAATTTGGAAAAAAACATTTTATTTTTCTTGTCTACTCAGTCAGAGGAATGTATACTCCGAATTTCATGACTCCAGGTTCGGTCATTTGGTTGGTACTATTTGTATCCCCTTTTTTCCATTTTAACCCCAAAAAGTACGAATTTCGAAAAATCCTTTTTTTACGTGTCTACACAATCAGAGGAATGTATACACCGAATTTCATTATTCTAAGTGCAGCCGTTTGATTGGTACCTTTTTTGTCCCTCTATTTCCATTTTATCCCTTTAAAGTACGAATTTGGAAAAAATAATTCCATATTATGTATCTACTCAATTAGAGGAATGTACACACTAAATTTCGTGTTTCTAGCTGTTGTCGTTTGGTAGGTACCATTTTTATCTTTTTTTTCCCCCATTTTGTCCCCTACGAATAAGAATCACTTTATGGTGTACGTTTTTGTTATAGGGGGAATGCGCATAGCCAATGCAAAGTAAGTAAAAACAGACATATTAAAAAATATGCCTAAATACTCTAAAATATTAGGGATTAATATGGTTTTTCAGTCCTTGTGAGGGAAAAAATTTCACTTTGGGCCGATTTCTCCCACTTTCAATCTCAACCGATCTACGACTATAAGACGTATTTATGCAAAATTTTGGGCCTCCTAGCTCCTTTCGTTTAGATGCTAGCTTGCTTTCAACAGACGGACGGACGGACATGGCTAGATCGTCTTAGAATTTTATGACGATCAATAATATATATATACTTTATAGGGTCTCAGGTCGATATTTCAAGGTGTTACAAACGGAATGACAAAGTTAGTATACCCCCATCCTGGAGGTGGAGGGTATAAAAAATATTTGTTAGGAAATGATTGTTGACTAAATGGGGAATACTTGTAACAGAATTGTTTCAGAAAACCTGGAAGAGAAAGTTAAAATAAAATCAATTGCAACTGTTTTGACGGGTTAGAAGGATTCAATTCTCAAATCAGATGAAAATCCTTCTTGGAACAAAAACACTTATTATTCTTTTCCACGTTATAATAATTAGTATTTATTTATGTGTACTGTTGTTGCATGGGTGCATTTGGGTACATGGAAATGTGTAATTCAATTATATTGGTATGAAAATAAATGTAGAGTGCACTTTTGTTGTTGGGTTGTATTCGTACAGATGTAAGTATGTATGTATGTAGGTTGTTTGTGCTGGACGTGGGTGAAGGGATAGTGTCGCGGCGCAACTTCTTTTCTTCGCTTTGGGTTGACGACTGATCCTAGCACGCATAGAGAAATGAGAGAGCCACGTCGGTCTTGCAATCGCATCGCATAGCAAGAGAGAAAGATGCCAGTAGAAAAAGAGGCTGTCACCCAGCAAACATTTTGTGTTCGCATGAACATTCTCCCCCGCCTTGATGGATCTATATAAGAGACAGAAAGAAATATTGAAAGAAAACCAGTTGGAATGTCTGTGAGTTGGATCTAAACAGTTTTGTGTAAATTTGGGTAATAAGTGATACTTATCGTGTGGTGTAGCTAAAAAAGCATCCGTTTATCTAATGTTCTGGTGATATTTCAGTGTAACGCGCTGATGAGTGCTATTGGACTTTATCTGTGGCCAATGTAGGTTAGATACCATATATTCTATGTGTTGTATTTACGTTGTTGCATAATGTAACTGAGTTGTAATGTGTATTTGCCATATTTGACGTGTATCAGACAGATCAGCATCCAACAACTGATCTTCTCTTGAATTAGACTAAAAGTCTGCAGAACTGATTTTGATCAGATTAAATATAAATGCTAAGACGTCATTAACGTTCGTAGCGGGTAGTGCAATGTTGGATGTATATGGGTATATGTGTGGGTATAAATAGCAACTGAGTGTAAATTACTGGTATCATGAGTTTGTATTGTGTGTAACGGAGCGTATTTTCAAAATATAGCATTAAATTTAATCTTGTTGGGCAGCCTCCCGGAAATCTGTTTCGTTGTATTCTGCATTGGCAGGTCCTGTCAGAATCCAGCCAAATTGAGTATCTTGCGCCACCAAACTGTTCATAATATTTTTCTTTACTCCTGTACGTAAAATATCTGGGTAAACATCACTTCCAATGATGAAATCAATGGGCCTGCTCTCGTTAAATTTGGGATCAGCCAGCTCGAGATCATCTAACTCTTGTGGAGGCGGTGACATGACTTTTCGCGTTGGCAATGATTGGGTAATGGTTTTAACGACTATAGCTTTGATCTTAATACTGAAATCTTGTCGTGTATTTGACCTTAGAACAACTTGGCAAATCTTGCTCGCTCTGGCAGATACAATTTCATTCAAGCCTGATACTTCGGCTGAGATGTGGGTAGTGGGTAAACGTAACTTCTGTGCTAAATTTTCAGATATAAAAGAAAAGTCAGAAGCAGGGTCTATCAATGCCCTGGCTGGAAATAATGACCCATGCTTGTCAACGTTTAAAACAGCCGTGCCTAATAGTGTTTGTGTTTGGGTAAGGGTTGAAAAAGTTTGAGCGATTGTTGTCCTAGTAAAAGAAGGCTGCTCATCGACTTGAGTATGCGTGTTGGGTATGTGCAACAGTGTGTGGTGTGGACCGCCACAGCTTCGACAAGTAAATGTACTCCTGCAATTGTTAGCCGTGTGCGATATTGCTAAGCAATTGTAACAATAACCATTATCCGTTACGTATTTTCTTCTATCGTTAACAGAAAAGTTCGAAAACGATGGACAGTCACGAAGGACATGACTGCCTTGACATATCTTGCAAATTTTGCCATGTGTTGTATGTGTGTTGTTCAGAGTGCGGGGTGGAGAAAGGGTAGATTGGGGCCGTGAAGTATGGGTTCGTTTTCTGTAAGCTTGACTTGAATCTTCAGAAAAATGTGTAGGGTTGAAGTTTGTGTGCCTAATATCTGCTACTGAATCTAAGCCTTTATACGTGCTGGTTAGGAAGGCATTCAATTCATTCCAAGCAGGTAGCGCCGATTGATCGGAAAGCGTATCTTCAAACTTAGTTAAGATATCTACCGGCAGCTTGGATGAACATAAGTATATCAAAATTGGATCCCAGTGTTCAGTCTTGATGGCAAGGGTCTTAAGAGTATTCACACAGCCGTTTACCGTTCGTTGTAACTTACGGACAGCTGCACCAGATGCAAATTCTACTACGGGTAAGTTGAAGAGCGTTTTTAGTTGAGCATTGACTTGCATTCTATTATTCTCATATTGGGCAGTCAAATTTGCCCAAGCTACTCCAAACCCTTCATTCGTAAGTGGGGTATTCTCAATTACCTCTTTGGCCTCCCCCCGAGTCTTCTGCTTTAAGTAGAATAATTTCTCTACACCACTCAATCGTGTATTGTTGCCATAGATGGCTTGGAATAAATCCCTAAAGGAAGGCCATGACGAGTATTCACCATCAAAAACGTCAATATCACAGGGTGGGACTGTAAAGTAAGATGAGGTAGAAGTGGCATTGCTTGCGTGGGTAGAGGTATTCCTCTGGTTACCTTCAAGATCATCTATACATTCTACAAAGTAGATCACTGCACGCCTGTAAAACGTCTTTGCATCCAAAAACCTATGCTGAATTTTCTTCAAATCTACCGTTTTTCCTTCTTCTGGGTCATCCAAAAGAGCAGACTCGAGTATGGCATCATATTTGCTATTAATTTTTTCCCAGATTTGTTCTAATTCATTTTTATGAAACTTAAGAGCTGACAGGGATTTGGGTTCCTTCCCTGAAGCACTATACTCTTTTTGGAACGCCTCTAATTCATAGGAAATTGATCGATATAAACTTGATTCTAAATGTACAAGCTTCGCCATTGCAATGTACTTGTGTGAATTCCAAACTATAGACTCAGTTGCGAGAAGTATAACCAAAAGTGGTAACCAAATATAAGTATTTAAATTTTTCCAAGTTTATCAATGAATTAGGTAAGTTTATGAATTGTGTGTCGCGCACCTGCGTATTGTTTATAGCGTAAGTAGATGTGTATGTGTTTAAACAGAATTATTTAACTGTTGTACCAAACATATGGATGAGTACGACTGACTGACCAAATGTGTGTAGGGTACCTGCTTATTGTTCAGCACGAGTGGGTATGTGTATGTGTGTGTCTACGTATAAACAAATGTGTGGCACTGTCTGACGAAACGATAACACTAAACTGGCTGATCCAAAGTATGTAGCGTACCTCTAATGAGAGGGAGTGTGTATGTGTATGAGCGTGACCAGCTTTGCTGGCGAAGAGTGTGAGTCTCTGTTGAGAGAGTAAGTAGGGGTATGTTTGTTTGTAAGTATGTTTTGCGTATTCTTCTTTGCTGCAATCTTCCCGCTTTGAATAGTAGAAGTCAGACGAACCAGCAATGAGTTGGTTATGACTCTGTGGTGTGGCTCGCTTTGTTCGTGTGAAGAACAGTTTAATTTTCAAAGCAGCAAATGTTTGTTTTTGTACTTGCACTGTGTTTATATATTATTAACGCTCACTGTATTTTCCTTTTGTCTATTTTATTGGAGGTAGATTCAATGACTTGTTTTTGTTAAAGCACAGTGTTAGACTTTTTTATTGTATCACTAGCGAATATTGTTTGTAGTGGACTGTATAATTATTTTTTGTTTGTATAGGATCGCTGTAGTATTCACAAAAGGTTCGTATGGACCATGTTTTGACGGGTTAGAAGGATTCAATTCTCAAATCAGATGAAAATCCTTCTTGGAACAAAAACACTTATTATTCTTTTCCACGTTATAATAATTAGTATTTATTTATGTGTACTGTTGTTGCATGGGTGCATTTGGGTACATGGAAATGTGTAATTCAATTATATTGGTATGAAAATAAATGTAGAGTGCACTTTTGTTGTTGGGTTGTATTCGTACAGATGTAAGTATGTATGTATGTAGGTTGTTTGTGCTGGACGTGGGTGAAGGGATAGTGTCGCGGCGCAACTTCTTTTCTTCGCTTTGGGTTGACGACTGATCCTAGCACGCATAGAGAAATGAGAGAGCCACGTCGGTCTTGCAATCGCATCGCATAGCAAGAGAGAAAGATGCCAGTAGAAAAAGAGGCTGTCACCCAGCAAACATTTTGTGTTCGCATGAACAGCAACCATAAATATTGGATTTTAGCAACAATTGCAGCTGACTACATATATGTAACAAGCGACATTAATTCCTTTTATTCATGAACAATGTTTAAGTTTGTATAATTTTAACAATTTAAAAAATTTTTGCTTAACGTTTATGTCTCATTAAACATTTTATTCCTTAAACGACCTTATTGAAATTTAAAATTCCAATTCCACAAATTACAATTTTTTTTCACTTAGTAATGCTCTCTTCGACCAAAAAATTAAAATGTTCACTCACTGTATAAAGAAACTCAACCCAGCCTGCCTATAAGTTTATTCTACAAAAATGATATACGCAACCTGCCTTTTCAGAATTATAGGGTCGCTATTCTGTTCCAAACAAAATTTGTTGGACAGCGTAATTTATTTAAAGAATTGAAGCAAGTTCTATTCAAATATGTCCATTCTTTCGTATATGGTTAGTGACACGAACCCCTTTTCGGCCTTCTTTCCATTATAAACATAACACACTGTAGATTTCACGGAAATAAGTGTACTGTCTTTATTAGAAAAATAAATTACACATATGAAATTATTTCTTGCAAGGTCCTCTGTTGATTTGGGTAATAGCTAAAATGGAAAAAGAAGATGTAATTCCATAAGTTAAATTAAAAACATCAAATTACAACGTATACTTACGTTTGCCACTTTGACATGCCGCGAATGACATTCTGCACTCATTGTTATAGGTTTTCTTAGTGCCGTCTTGATGTTGGCCGCACACTTGCTTATATTCTAGGGGGCACGAGGGATTGCAGGCACCATTAACGAGAGTGATTAGGGCAATTGCCATAACAATGAAAATTTGTAAATAGCGCATATTGATCAAATATTTGATTACGCAAAGTGATGTACTGTACTTTGGTTAAAAGTACGCGGCTTTTATATCAGGAGATACTAAAAATTATTCAAAAATGCTGAATATTTTGTTTTCAATAAAATCCGCTCTGAGAGCTTGCTACTGATAAACTACATACATACAGAGACAGAGGCTGGAAGATTAGCCTGCACGACGGACAAAACAATATTTCCAGCGTCACATGAAATGACAAAACGTTTTAAAATTTTCAACGTTTCGCTTTTACTCTCTTGACCTTAACCTAATTCTAGCTGATAGCATTTTCGAATCTTAAGAAAACAATTCGGCTCTGACACATACAAATATTATTCTATGAAATATTCTTTATATCGGTTTGTTTGTACAACTGCGAAATTTACTATGCGAAAAACATAATAATAATTTCCGGCAAATACTAGCTATGCCCGTTTTGTTTATGACAAACATATGAAAATAATTATAAACTTTAATTGATAAAGCTGCACTTTTGGTTGAGTTCAGTGTCAAATTGCAAAAAATCTTTGCTACGACGCACATGAGAATAAATGGGCATCTGGAATAAAGGGGAATTTAACAAATACATATGTATGTCGATAAAAAGGTGTTTTGGCCACATCAGTTGTAAAACTAAACCGAGCTGCGTCTTAACATATGAGGTCAAAAATCAAAAAAAAATGAGATATCACAATTTTTCTCGTTACTTTGATCACATTTCTAAATTTAGGATTTTTTTAAAACTTATAAAAATTTTAAATTTATTATTTTATTCACATAATTGTCTTTAGTACTGTAGAATGTTCTAAGAAAACAATTGTGCTTCGGTGGAAAAATATTTTTAATTGACTCAAACGTAAACTATTGGATATATATGAAAACGGATAAAGTTTGACTTGGACCACTATCTTACTAAGTGGCACATTTGTAGTTTTTTGTTATTTATTATCAAGTTATCACATTTTAGTATATTTTAAGAATTAATTAAGGTAAATAATTTGTCTATAAATTTCATTGGAATCGCCTTTTAATTAATCCTTGCAGGGACCATTATTTACTTTTACAACATCTATGAGAGAAATTATTATTATTGAATTATTTATATAATATAAATTACATAAATAAATTACTTACTTCTTTTGCTTTCGCACAAGAGATATTTCATCATACACGGACTGCTAAATGTTTGAAAAGTATTATCATCCAACTGGCCACAAACTGGCTGAAACATTCGTGGACAAACAATTTCACAATTACCGCTTACAAAGGCCCACAGAGAGGCCATCATTGTAATACAAATTAGTTGGAAACGCATTTCAAAGAATAATTCTTAATTGATATATTAAATGAGTACTTCAAAACCGAGGACTATAACTATAGCCAGAAATGCGTGTAGTTTTATACCAAAAAATTTGACTCGTAGAAATATATTATGAGTAGAGTTAAAAACACATGTCGCAAAACTAGAACATTGGTTGTTATATTCTTTGTTGCTATTCGTACTACGAAAATATAAACATTGGATAAAATTATTCATGATATCGTCAGGTTTGACACAAGTACGATGGTAGATCGGAAAAATATATTTTCGTTTAAAATTGTCCTGAAAATCTTCTTGATTACTTTTTGGTATTTAAGACTGATATGACTTTAAATTAAAGTAATAAAATAGAGCGCCAAAATTTTCCAACCATTTGAAGTTGTTGCTGTTGACGGTCCACAGTGGAATATTTTCATACAAGCACGGATCCCTTTAATCGACAAATTAAATATATATCAACTTTTTGTTTAAATCCGCCCACAACCACGCCTACCTCCCATGTAACATAAATTGAAAAAACGTAATAAATTTGTTATTTTAATATATATGTTAATACAAATCATTACCAGTGATTTCATTTGAGTCCACAATTTATTGGAAATTGTCAGTTTCACGCACAATTTCCCCAAATTTTTGTTTTTTACGATTTTCGAAATTTTTGATAAAAATTATTTTATTTAACTTAAGATTAATGTATCGGCTCAATATTTACATGTGTTTGCATGTCATGAAACCACAAATCCCTAAAGTATGCTTTAATTAAATTTTCCAAAATACATTAACAGAGAAAGTATTGCTTCATTTTTGGCTTTGAAGGTTTTACCATTTCAGTAATAAAATCGATATTTGCAGCCATAAGCAGAATATTCCTTCTAAAATGAATAAATATGAAAATAGGTTAACAATATTTATAAAAGTCGAGGCATCGTTCGGCCTCGCGAATATAGTTTTGTACTGTAGAAAATAAATAAAACATTCAGGTAATCAAAGGTTTTTAAATGCAAAAGAACACCTCCAACGCTATGAATAAAACGAAATTCAAATACAAGATGCATTCTTTCCGAAATACATCCTAATAAAATAACATCTATGAAATGTTCAACTATTTTAGCATTTGTGAACTTTAAATGGATTCACAGCTAAATTTAGCCGTGATATTGGCAAAAACTTTTAGAATATGTTTAATGTTCTTTGCAAAATTCAATCAGTAAAGTCGAGAATTGGGCGCATGAAATTTGGGAGTTTTGCTGTGCGACCTAAAAATTTTATCGAAATTGTCCAAATTGGGGTCAACAAGAATATTGTTGGTTCTATAAATGGATAAGGTCAACCATTTGTAGTATTGTGTCTCACTATAAACGTTTTTTTTTTTAATTACAATACAAAGTAAATTTAATTTTGGGTCCAAGGATTGAGCCGGGGTGTAGCCATTGTAGCTAGCTATCGCAGCGATAGACAAGAGCCTCTGAAAATAAACGATTTTGTTTTTACGAATATTGCGATTCCGTTTGCAACAGTCTGGTTGGCACAATTTTGCGATTCCACCTGCAATACTTAAATTGGTACCATTTTTATCCATCTTTTGCTTTATCCGCTTTTGAAAAATGTCGTCATGTAGTAAATGTACGCAGTCAGATGAATGTACACACCAAATTTTACGATTGTAGCTGCAATACTTCGGTTGGTACCATGTTTATCCCCTTTTTTGTCCCGCTCCCCTCTTAAAATGCGTAATTTGGAAAAATTCCATCATATTGCTCATGTAGGTTGTTAGAGGAAAAAATACAAAATTCTAGCTGCAATACTTTGTTTGGTACAATTTTTATCCCCTTTCGTCCTGTTTTCCCTTGAAAGTACAATTTCGAAAAATACATTTATATTGTGCGCCGATGTGTTTAGAAAAATGTACACACAAAACTTTACGACTCTAACAGTGTTGCTTGGTTGGTACCATTTTCATCCCTTACTGTTCCGTTTTTTCCATAAAAGTCTACTTTGCCAGAGAATTGTACAAACTGAATTTCACGGTTCTAACTGCAAAACTTAGAGTGGTACCAATTGTATTCCTTTTTGTTACGCTCACCCTTTAAGTTCAAATTTCGAGAAATTCATTTATGTTGCGCATCTACGTGTTTAGAAAAATGTGTACCTTGTTTGGTACCATTTTTATTCCTTTTTGCCCTGTTTTTCCTTTAAAAACCCGTTTGTGATGCGCGCCTACGTGAGTAAGAGTAATTTACATGTTTAATTTCACGATTCTAAATGCAATACTTTAGTTGGTACCATTTTTATCCCGATCAACCCTTTAAAGTACAAATTTCGAAAAATCTATTTATGTCGAGCGTCTACTTTATTCGAGGGATATACACACGGAATCTCACGAATTTAGCTGCAATTATTTGATTGGTACTATTTTCGCCCCGTTCTCTTCTCAAAAGTGCAAATTTTGAAAAATCCATTTACGATGTGCGAATACTTGGTATGAGGAATGTGATCACGGAATTTCACGATTCTATTTGCAATACTTTGATTGGTACCATTTCCATCCCCTTTTGTCCCTTTTCCCTTAAAAGTACAAATTCGAAAAATGCATTTATATTACGCGTCTATGTGTTTGGAAAAGTGTACAAACGGAATTTCCCGTGTTGTTAGTTGGTCCCGTTTTTAACTCTTTTTGTCCTGTTTATCCCTTAATAGTACAAATTTCCAAAAATCCATTTATGAGGCGCATCAACCTTTGACCCGTTTGTCTCCTAAAAGTAAAAAATTTCGAAAATTCTAAGTGGTTAGAGGAATGTACACTAGGGCGTACCTCAAAAAAAAAGTTCGCCGTACACCTTCGAATATGAAGTATTATTGAAAGGTAGTTTCAAAAAAAAAATTTTTATTTTTTTATGCCGAACGTAGGGGTCGCGCTTTTACATTTTTCTATATAACTTGTATTTATAAACGGATTTTAAAGTGTGATACATCGATGTTTTTGTCTCGACGAGGCCGATTTTTTTGTCTTTGAAGTCATTGAGCTCAAGCACCCCCTTCTGGTACTTACCCATCATTTCTCAGTTGCTACTACCCTAATGTACCACTCTAATAATCGAAAATTAAAGCTCGCATAAAATCATGAATCATGTTTGAGCTCAATGACTTCAAAGACAAAAAAATCGGACAAAAACATCGATGTATCACACTTTAAAATCCGTTTATAAATGCAGAAGTTATATAGAAAAATGTAAAAGCGCGACCCCTACTTCGGCATAAAAAAATAAAAAAATTTTTTTTGAAACTACCTTTCAATAATACTTCATATTCGAAGGTGTACGGCGAACTTTTTTTTTTTTACTTGTAACCTGGTACGCTCTAATGTACACACAGACTTCATTATTCCACCAGGTATCATTTTTATCCCCTTTTTGACCCGCTCCCCTCTAACGTACAAAATTTCATAAAATCTATTTATGTTGTGCATCTATTTGGTTGGGGTAATGTTCATACCAAATTTCACGATTCTATCTGCTATACTTTGGTTAGTACCATTTTCATCCCCGTTTTGACCCATTTCTTCCCTTAAATGTAAAAAATTCGAAAAATCCATTTATATAGCGCGTCTACACCGACTGTAGCTGCATTACTTTGGTTGGTACAATTTTCATCCCTTTTTTGCTCCGTTTTTTTCCTTAAAGGTAAACATTTCCCCTTAAATCGTATGGTGTGTCTATCATGTTTCTAGCACTGCCGTTTGATAAAGACAAAGTTCCCATGTTTATCCTTTTCCTGCCCCATTTGACCCCTAAAAGTAGGAATTTTGAGAAGTCGTACGACAACGGGGAACACGTCTTCAAATTAAATGAAGTATGGGCGCTGGCAGTTAGTCAGTCGTTATGTATATGTATATATCGATCGATCTATCTCGTTTTCTTTTGGGTCATAGTCGCCAGGTTTCGGCCCTACATTTGTGTACTTGCACTTAGAACTTTGATTCCAGTATCTGTCATCAAAAATATAAATACTTAAATTACCACATACAAATTTGAAATAATTTTCCACGGAAATTGCAGTCACAGAACCTTCACAACATCATATAAACTCAATTACACATATGAGCTTAGCTGGGAGTAGAAAAAAATATATATCCAAATGACCAAATACATTTTCAAAATGTTGCATACAAATATTTAACCAATTAGCTATTAAATGTACATAATTTTTTATTTTTTTTGTAAAGCCAAAATTGAAAATCACCTTTTGGACGGACTACGGCTTCAAATCAACCTCATTAGGTTTTTTGTTTTCATCGCTTGGCCCCACTAAACTTGTTTAGTTTTTCCTTTTCCATTTGTCTGAATAAGTCGGACTTTATTTGCTATGCATTTGCAATTAGTCTTTGTTTTCTGTGTGGCAGCAGGCATTTCTTAGACAATTTGGCTTTAATTTTTTATTTTTGTAATAACTTTGGCCGGCCATTTAAGTAAATTATGCGTTTAATTTGTATCCAAAGCAAAGCAAACAAACGAACAAAAAATCACTTCCATGCTGCGTTTTCGGTGCATTTTTACAGCATTTGCTCTACAAATCGTTTATTTGTTTGAAACGAGAAAACGAAAAAGAAAAAAAAACAAATATTGCAACATTTTTTCTGAATAAAAAGCAAATATTTCTGTAAGATGTCAAGTGGTCTTTCTGCCAACGTTAGCCATTTGGTACCAGCTTTAGACGAAAATATGCAATTATCACCGCTTGCTGGAAACGGTCATTTGGGGTAGTCTTGAGAAAAAGGAAACTATTTGATGTGTTTTTTATGCTGTTGCTGCAACTAGGCATTTGGCGACAATTGGACTTGTTTTAAAAGCCAGACAACTAAACACTGTCAATTTGTCAAATGGAAAAAAGAAAAACTTAATGTTAGCATGCCCAATATAAAGAGAAAAACTAAGATGTCTTATAATTGACTTGGAAAATGAGAGGAAGGACAAATATTGCGATGATGGTTGCATTCTGCCATAGGATATAATATTGAGGGAATTTCATGATGTCTAGCGAGTTAATGTATAAAACGGGAATGGTTATCTTTTGTTGTGAGATACCAGCAAATTTTTTATTTTGAAATTCTCTTTCGTTTGCAATCATCAGAGACCCAATCAAAATAAACATATTCTGGGTTGTGGTAAAATATATCCATGTCCGTCCGTCTATCTTCCAAATGGGTAAGATCGGACGCCTCTGGTCTTTAATAACAAACAACAAAACAAGATTTTTTCAGAATGCACACGTTTACTTGGTGAAGTAGGGGAAAAAGGGATGGAAATGGTACAAATCAAAGGACAACACAGGAAACATGAACTATAGAGTGTACATCCCTCTAATTCTGTAGACACATAAAATAAAGGGATTTTTAGAAATGCGTACTTTTGAGGTGTAAAATTGGATACAAATGGTACCTGAAAATATATATTCATCTGATTGTGTAGACTCGCACATAAAGGAATTTTTCGAAATTCGCACTTTAGGAGGGAAACGAAGTGAAAAGGGGTAACAATTGTACCCACCCAAAGGCAGCAGTAAAATCTTGAAATTCGGTTTATACGTTGCTCTGATTCTGTAGACGCGATTTTAGGGTCAAAATGGAATAAAGGGATAAAAATGGTACCAACTAATCGGCTATAGCTGGAATCACGCGGTACTTCCCACAAAAATGGTCCATATTCCTATGTTAAATTAAAAGCAATGTAACTTCCATGTGGATATTTGGAATCAGCTATGCTTTGGTATTTAATAAAGTTTATATAAGCACTTAAAGCGCACAAAATATGGCGGGCCATGGCCCTTCAGGTACCTCCCACACAAATCACCCAAACCTGAATAAAAACAATTCGGTAAAAAAGTAAACACTGGATTTCTGTATGTTTCCTAATCATAGGTTAATATGACCTGACCCAATCTGTCAAATTGAGAAGAATATTTGTAACATGGAATGAAGTGACTCATAATAGATGCTTCCAGTTCAAGTATAACGTGTTATGCTCAATTTGAAGAAATGCGTTGAAAATACGAGATTTCTGGGGCGGAAAAAGTCAAGTCGGGAGCGAAATTTGTATGGGAGTTATGTATAAATCTGAACCGGATCATCCACTAGAAACATCATGGATATTTCTAGTGGAAATATAAGATGTTTTGCCAAATTTAAAGACAATCTGATTTAATATGTGGTAACTAGAGCTGAAAAAATCGAATTGGGAGCGAAGTTTGCATGGGAGTTATATATAAATCTGAACCGATCTAACATATTTTTACCACAGGTGTTTCTTGTTGAAATATAAGTTATTTTACCAAATTTGAAGAAGATCTGTTAAAATATGTAGTAAAATATATATAGGGAGCTATATATAAATCTGAACCGATCTGACCTATTTTCACCATAGGTGTTTCTAGTCTAAATATAAGATGTTTTGCCAAATTTGAAGACAATCTGATAAAATATGTGGTTTCTAGAGCCGAAAAAGTAAAATTTGGAACAAAATTTGTATGGGAGCTATAAATCTGAACCGATCTAACATATTTTTACCACAGGTGTTTCTTGTTTAAATATAAGATATTTTACCAAATTTGAAGAAGATCTGTTAAAATAAGTAGTTTCTAGAGCAGAAAAAGTCAAATCGGGAGCAAAATTTTAATGGGAGCTATATATAAATCTGAACCGATCTGACCTATTTTCACCATAGATGTTCCTAGTTTAAATATAAGATGTTTTGCCAAAGTTGAAGACAATGTGATAAAATGTGTGGTTTCTAGAGCGGAATTAGTTAAATTGGGAGCGAAATTTGTATGGTGGCTATAACTAAATCTGAACCAATTTTCTTCAAATTAAATAGCGTTCGTCCTTATCCCAAAAAACTTCGTTGTACAACGTCTCATTTGGTTCTGGCTACAATTGAGACCTGTAATTTGATTACAAGAATAGATGGACGGACGAACAGACAGACAGACAGACGGACATTGCTAAATTGATTCGATCGGTATAATTAACGATGGGTCTATCTCGCTTCTTTTTGGGTGTTACAAACAAATGCACAAAGACATAATACTATCATGGAGTGTATAATTAAAGCTAAGTTGTAGCTTCTATACAAATGATCGGAATAATCTGAAATTTGTTCTTTGTCAATGTTTTTAAAAGACTTAGAATATGGGCGATATTGCCACACCCCTTCAGATACCTCCCACACAAATTAGCATAAGCCTTGGTTAACATAAAATCTATATAAATTCCATTCGGAGTGTCGAAATTCTAGGTAAAATTAAATCCTATACAACTTCTATAATGGTGCCTAAAATCCATTATTATTTATTAGAATATTTTTTCCACAAGTTACGACCAATTTATGTTCAATCAATCGCCTGTAAAGTATTAAACACTTGACCGATGTTAATGTGCTTTACCTTGTTTTGAAGGTAATTTAAATTACTTCTAAAATATTAAGAAGTTATGGTATAGTCGTGATAGGATTTTTAAAGTTTTTACAATTTTATTTACGAAATGATTCCATCCATTTTTTTTAAGTTTAAAGTAGTGTGTCTTATTTAGTTTCGAAGTGGTGAAATGATGGGTTCTATTTTTCCGATCTTTTTTTGTAAAATCAGCCAGAATTTCAGTGCAAAATTGTCAAAATGGAATGGAATTATCCATGGAATTCCTCACTACTAAAAAGCCTACTCTGAAATTTACAGAGTATTTAGAACGCAGATGTAGATAGATATTTGCTGAGAGAACAAAAAAATAAAAAAAAAATTTCACCACAAAAATAAACATTTTCGCTATATCTATCAAACGACAAAAGATATGACTAGTTCTCCCTAAAGTATTTTTTCCAATATTTCACCAATGAAACATCACAATTTATTTGAAGCGGTAAACATAAGTGGGCGTGGTTATTTGTAGCGTTAAACATAGATATAACCATATCGTTATTTTAATTTCAAAAGGCGCGTAACTATTTCAGATTTTTCTATTGGAATGTGTAAAAACGCGATTTCGAAAAAATGTCTGTTACGCCTTTTTAGAATTAAGTTGACGATATATACAATTGATTTTCTGTAGATTAAAGTTAAGCAATATTCATTACACGAACAGAGATACAAGCCGACCGATTTTAAGCCGCCGCCGCCGCTTATTTCTGCTCGAGCCACGCCGCCGCCGATTTCATCGGCTCAAATCGACTTGAACCACGCCGCCGATTTCATCGACTCACATCGACTTCAACCATGCCGCCGAGATTTGACGGAGTTCTAACTCAGTCACATCTTACTACCAAAATAGACAACCCACTTGAAATTACAAAAGAACATATAAATGTCGACTTAGACAACCTACTACTGTGAAATATATGGATCTTTCTTTGAATTTAGTATCCCACTATATGATGACGTCTATAGAAAGTTGAATGATTGTATTTTGATTTGAAAGTCGCATTTATATAAGTCAATTCCAGTACGTATGTGTTTTTATAAATAACAATAAACAACAGCTCCTCTATTGTACTTCTTTAGTGTGTCCAAGTAGGTAGAGTATTATCATTATTTGGAAGGATTATGACATTCGAGATGTCTGATCAAATATACCTCACATGAAAAGCTGTAATTGCAAACATATTTATTAAATTCATCCATATTATAAATTTTGGGAATGCATTCCCACTCCAAATAAAATTGTATGAGATAATCATATGAAATTATGGAAACATTTGCTAATATTGGCTAATATTAACAAATATTGAATTAGTTGACAAAAATAAAAGAAAATGTATCAAAAACCAATACAAATTGTTCCTTCCATTTTCCCAAAATTGTCAAATAAATAGAGGTAATCGAATGACAGAACAAGCCGGCAAATCAGTCAAAAACCGCCGACCCATTTTGAACAGCGAGCCGAACTCTGTACACGAAATCCTTTAATTAAGTATTAATCAAGTATTAATTGAGAATATGGATTCCATAGTTCAGTCAATAATTTAAAATTACACTACGTCATGGTCGAGAGCGATTAGATAAACCATTAATGTTTGTTAGGTCACTCATATGTACCAATTTTCATCCTGATAGATATCAAGGTTTGTTTAAAAGACATAGCCTGGCTAACTGTGTGGAATTAAAAAACTATTTAACTATTTAAGGAGGAAACTTTAAATAATAAAATTTTAAGTATTTTAAACAAATATTCTTCTTTCCCTTAGATATCCATATAGTCTTTGTATGGCTATCAAAAGTACTAAAATAAATTAATAAAGCATCTATATGATTTGGAAATTAAAAGTCCTATAGAAAGGAGAAAAGATGGAAAACTCAGTGCAAAGTTTTGCTACATAATATCTCTAGTATTCTATGTATATGGTGTTGATGAGTTCCAATAAAAAATGTAAAATTGTATCAAGGTGTAATATTAATGAGGATAAATATGAACTCACACAAAATTGCACACATATGAGGGACTGCAAATTTGAAACTTTTAACAAGACATTGTCTTAAATACAGCACAGCTATATTATTATTTAAATCGTACCAACAATTAACGTATACAAAATTAAATCACTGCGCCATTTGATTTCATCATCATCATATTGAGGTCATCATGCTGGCACTCATTTATATGTATTCGGAATTAAAAGATTTGTTTTTTAATAGAATCTTTCAATTTATTTTATATATTTTTGTTTATACATTGCATAATTTATTTTATTTATTTGATTTGATTTTCTTTCTTTTTCAGATATGGTCTGTCTTATGAAGAAATTGAAAAGGGTCTGCCCACCATTGACACCTCCAAGACGTTGATACGCGAAGTCTGCCCGCCATTCTTTTCCGGCGTTGAATGCCGTCCCGGCAAATATAGACGTTTCGATGGTCTGTGCAACAACATCGAACATCCCACATGGGGTGCTGCCATGTCGCCCTTCCAACGTTTGATTGGACCCCTCTATGCTGATGGCATTAATGCACCACGTATTTCAGTAACTGGTCATGAGCTGCCCTTCTCCCGCGTGGTATCTCGCACAATGCATCCCGATGATGGTTATCATGATCATGCCGGCACTGTTATGGTCATTGCCTGGGGTCAATTTATGGATCACGATTTCACCTTAACTGGCACACCTTTGGGTGAGTTTTCAGCCCATTCGTTTGAGCTCAAAAAAAAATTAATTAAATTCTCTTGTAGACCCCATCAACCGCAACGATCCCGAAGAATGCTGCAAGCGCCCGCTACATTTGAAGCATCCCTATTGTAATGAAATCCGTGTGCCCGATGACGATTACTTCTATCGTCTGTTCAATGTTAAGTGTATTGATTTTGTCCGTGGCTTCCCTTCACCCAGACCTGGCTGTCGCTTGGGTAAGTCGTCGTAAGCTGTGGTTTATTGATTTCTGTCTTTTGTTGTTGTTGCTGCTGTCAAGTTTAACGTATTCAAGTATTTCGTGTTAAGGGATTGTCTGGTAACCACAGTAGTTGACGTTTTGAAACAATTATGTTCACGTTTAATCAGCAATTTGTCATGGAGTATGAGTGGATATACATACATATATGTATGTATGTATGAATAGGAGAAAAACGATTATGTTCAACGGTTTGATGTGATTGACAGCTTTTATGCTGTGGTGAGCATGACGATGTTGTTGTAGTCGTTTGTGTTCAGAGTAGGCGTTCTTTAAGCCTATTAACTTGTATGACTGTTAACGCCCAGACCGTACATTTATTTTTGCCAAAAGCCAAAGCTGAGTTGGAAGGTCGACTTTCAGTTTTAGCGACAAATATTTCACACCAATTTGTGTTGGATATATATTTGCAAAATGGTGGTGAACCACTGTCTGAAAAGAAGCAAAAATCCTTACTCTCATTGTTACACATGTATTGGTAGCAAACGAATGAGGTCACTTTGGACAATGTAAATAATATTGGAGTAATATTTTCTGTGATTTTATGAAGTCGAAGAAAGAAAGATATTTTAAAATTTAATCCCTCATTATCCATTAAGGCATACGACAGAAATTTTCGGAAAAATATATTTTATGGACCTTAGGATCTACTATGCATCCAAAATTAATCATTCTATGATAATTAGTTTAATTTTTGTAGTTATTGTAAATAAATATTAATGTTTTTTACATATCCATAAAATTTGATATTAAAACAAGAAAATCTATACTGCTATTAAATTAAAGACTATATGAGTCATTCCATGTCAAGCGGTACGGTTTTTGACCACGATAGCTGCGATTGTTTTGAAAGTTTGTGTATGTATTCTTCTCATAAAAGTGTTGTATACGTATTTTTGGAAAAACATTTTCACGAGTTATGACCAATTTAAATGCGAAAAAATACTATTTAAAAAAGTATATTCATTCAATCGCCTGTTACTCCTGAAATACTTGACCGACTTACCTTGTTTTCAAGGTAATGTTGAAGTGGTGTATTATAGCCGGGTTAGATTATTTAAAGTTGTTGCAATTTTCATACACTACACCACTTCGTGGTCTAGGGTATTATAAGTTAGTTTTCCGCCAAATGTTTGTAACACCAATAAATAATCGAGCTAGACCCACCTTTAAGTATACGGATCGGTTTAGAATCACCAGCTGAATCGATTTACCAATGTCTGCCTGTCCGTCCGTCCGTCTGCTGTCCAACTAAGCTTGTTCGCAATCTACAGGTCGCAATTGCAGTCCGATTATCATGAAATTTGGAGGAAATCGGTTCAGATTTAGATATAGCCCCCATACAAATGTCGCTCCCGATTTCACTTTTTCCGCTCTAAAATCCACATATTGTACCCGATTTTCTTTAAATTTGGTACAACATCTTATAATCCAACTAGAAACACCCATGCAGAAATTGGGTAAGATCGGTTCAGATTTAGATATAGCCCCAAAACAAATGTGGCTCCCGATTTGACTTTTTCCGCTTTAGAAACCACATTTTGTACCTGATTTTCTTTAAAATTGGCACAACTTCTTATAATCCAACTAAAAACACATAGATATCTTTTGACATGTGTACCTTTAGGATCAAAGTGGGATAAAATTGGTACCAATCAAGCGGCTGTAAAGAGATTTTTTTCCAAATTCGTACATTTAGGATCAAAATGAAAAAGGGAATAAAACTGGCAAACGGCTGTGAAATTCAGTGTTTGCACTCGTCTCTGCATAGACGCGCAATAAAGAGGACTTTTCCAAATTCGTACTTTTAGGATCAAAATGAAAAAGAGGAATAAACTGGCAAACGACTGTAGCTAGAATCATGAAATTAGGTGTATACACTCCATTGTAGACGCGTAACATATTGGATCTTCAGCATTAGTACTTTTCGTACCCAGAATGTACAGACATTTGGTGTGTAGCTGGAATCAAAAAAATGCTGCTGGAGGAAATCGACCCTGGGAGAATGAATGTATAATGAAATATAACAATTTATTTGAAACAGTGCACATAAGTATGTCTTATAAATAGTTTGAAATAGTAAACATATATCGCAATGTACATACAAAATATCAAAATTTTCTTAATATGGTACCGCACTTCTATGGCGGTTATGTCCCGGCATCATTCTGATATAGACCATTACAATTGTCCCTCCAGTTTGCACTCTTACCGCTCTGGAACCCACATCTTGCATCGGAGCTGGTTATATTTCCAAATCAATTTAAATTTCACCTCGTAACATCCATGTTTTCATATAGTTCCCAAAAATTGTCTCTCCAAATTTTCCGCTCTATGCCACCTGTAAATTAGAGGGGATCACATCGGTGCATATTTTGATATAGCCCCCGATATGCCCTATTATCAAATTAGTCAAATTTGATGTGTTTTACTTCGAATGGGAAGACAACAATGTAAATTCCCATATGTACATAAAGTCCGCTCTACAATCCAGATCTCATTATATTTCTTCTAGCACACCTACAGTGAAAGAAGAACTAGTCGGTGCATTAGCTCCTATCTTGAAGTAGCAACGATGCATATTTGGACGTTATATATTGCAACAGATTTTTGTTTTGTCACATTAGATTAAAGATAAACTCTTAGTGCAGAGCACACTTCGTATATAGTCTGTATAAATCAAAACCATGTGTAGGCCCGTCCGACTTTAGCCTTTCCTTACATGTTTATCTTTGTAACTGTTACAGATAGAGGAATAAGTCCATTTATATATGTATGTTCGCTGGGATTTTGCAGACATGAAAAGGCAGTTGGATAATCTGCCCTAAATCCCAATTAAACAAACAACAATTGTTAATATCTAATTACCGCTTTTAGTTTCAACATTTTCCAAATTATTTGAGCGTAATAAGTAAATTGGTTTTACACTTCTCCAGCTTATCTCCAAAGCAAACAATATACATTTTGAATGTAAACAAATATAGTTTCTATTAAACCAAACCGTTCTCTCATTTCTCTACATCATTTTGCCGGCGATGGAGTTAAACTGTTATATATAGCTGTATAACAGTTGAAATTATTGGGGGTTGTGATATGTGCTATTTGTGCTGTGAGCACAAGGTGATTCAAACATTTATATAATGAAAATTTCATTTCAATAAAGTGCTGTATGTAGACAAAGCCACAGTCTCTATACTACAGTTATACAGTCTCAATACCATGGCACAATAATAGAGGTAGAAGCAATTGCCCAACAACAACTAAAATTCAGATACAACTCTGTGTATTTTAGCATTTTGATTTTCAGTGCACATTCATATAATCAGGGCCGTGCGTAGGATTTTGACCTGGGGGGTGGTTTTCAACTAATCTTACAAAAAGAATAGGTTTAAAACTACATTTCAGACAAATTATTTAAAATGTATTTACAAATTCTTAATTTTATAGCTATAAAAGTCTAGTAAGATTGTAAAAATATTTATTCGAAACCTCTCTGAGGTGGAACCCCCAACATCCCCCCTCTTCACATGAACCTGCAACTATACATTTGACAATCAAAATATTGAAATGAAAAAAATTCAAAATTCAAAATTCAAAATCAGGCCACACTACCTTTGTTATTGTGTCATGTCTCAATACCAAAGTCAACCAGATCAATTAAAAAATAATTTTTAATTACGCTTATTTTTACGCTCGTAAAAATTGGGAAATATTTAAAACTTACTTCCAAAGTAGTAAGTCTTTAATGCTACCTGTAAGAAGTTTACGTGGGAAATTTTCGAGAAGAGATCGGCCTTCAGTTCAGCCTTCATGAAGCTCATTTTCATCTCGGTGGCTATGTCAATAAGCAAAATTGCCGCATATGGGGCTCAGAAAACCCACACGTGACTATTGAGAAGCCAAGGCATCCACAAAGAGTCACTGTTTCTTTTTGGCTGATCGGATTAGGTACTGCCGAGACAGTCGTGGTAGTCATATGAATGATATTGTATTTCATTATTAAATAACAAAGTTCAACCTTTCCAATAAACCCAGAACTTTGAAAAAGTTATCAGTACTTTTGTATAGCCGATTCTAATTTAAAGTTTTAAATGGCCCATCCTATAGCTTTGTCCCATGATTTTGAAATATTTATTTTTTAATTATTATTTTATTTATTTAATATTTTCAAAAATTATTCTGTGTAAGCTGTCTAACATTTTATTAATCCATCTGATTTTTATTCCTTCATTACAGGTTCCCGTCAACAATTCAATACCTTGACTGGTGTTATCGATGCCAATACCGTCTATGGCGTTAATGAGAAATTCTCCCGTAAATTGCGTACCGGTTATGGTGGTCTACTGCGTATGAATCCCGTTTTCCAAGAGTATGGCTTGAAGGACTTATTGCCGCTGAAACTCGACATCCCCGATGAGGGCTGCACCCGACCCAACAAGAGCATGTTCTGTTTCGAAGCTGGTGAAATTCGTGTTAACGAACAATTGGTGTTGACTTGTATGCACACATTGATGGCCAGAGAACACAATCGCTTAGCCTCCGGCTTGTCGCAAGTCAATAAACACTGGGATGATGAGACCCTGTTCCAGGAGACGAGACGTATCAACATTGCCATTGTACAACATGTGACCTTCAACGAATTCCTTCCCATATTGCTGGGCAAGGAGGTTATGGAGAAATTCGGTTTGGTCTTGCAAAAGGATGGCTATTGGGAGGGTTACGATCCTAAAGTTAATCCGGGTATTATTGATTCATTTGCTGGTGCTGCTTTCCGTTTCGGTCATTCCCTGTTGCCCACGGCCGTTGAGCGTTGGTCTAAGGCCCACAAGTTCATTGCCTCGAAGAGATTGTCCGATTTGATTAGACGTCCGTACGATTTGTATAGAGCTGGAGTCTTTGATGAATACTTCATGGGCTTGATGAATCAAGTGGCCCAAGCTATGGACGATTCGATAACACAGGAGGTGACCAACCATCTGTTCAAGAAAGAAGGTGCTAGATTTGGCATGGACCTGGTGTCATTCAATATGCAACGTGGCCGTGAGTTCGGTATACCCGGCTACATGGAATTCCGTAAATTCTGCGGTTTGCCTACCTCCAATACCTGGGATGAAATGTTCGGTTCCATGCCCAACGATACGATCTTGAGATATCAAAGCATATTTGAGTAAGTTTAGCAGAAATTTTAAATATTTCGGGGGAATAGTTGGCCTAATTGTGTTTGTATTCTTTAGACATCCTGCCGATATTGATTTGTGGTCTGGTGGTGTTTCGGAAAAATCCCTACCCGGTTCTATGTTGGGACCCACTTTCGCCTGTGTCATTGCCACCCAGATGAGCTACTTGAGACGTGGCGATCGTTTCTGGTATGAATTGCCCAACCAGCCGTCTTCATTCACACCCGAACAATTGCAGGAAATACGCAAAGCCAAGCTGTCGCGTTTGATATGTGACAACACCGACTTGATAGATACAGTACAAATATATCCCATGGTTTTACCCGATCATGAAATGTAAGTTTGCCAGTCCATGGGCTAGAAAATGTATTCCATTAATTAAATTTTGCTTTCAGTAATCCCCGTGTACCTTGCAAGAGCGGTGTTATACCCTCGATCGATTTGACCAAATGGGCCGATTATGCTAGTCCTGATATATCTTCACCAGTTTATGTAAGTCCAACAAAGCTCAAATAACATTATTAATCTAAAATTTTCAATATTTATTTTTATCCTTTACAGAACTATATCAACGAAATACCCGATACTCTGCTCAACTTCCGCAAAAAGTGAAAAAGCTGAAACTTCACCATGTCTCTCAGTAAAGCCTTAATACAGCTCAGCTATTGTCTCTTCCGTTCTAACAAAATACTCAAGGATCGTCTTTCGTAAAAGTAGCTACCCCCTTTCATTGCCTCTTTAACTTTTAATTTCCGAACTTAAACATCTACTCTAAGTCATTTTTGTGTCTCCCCCGATTTTTTTATTTTATATTAACATCGATTATAACTGAGTGGTTTTTGTATTTCGCATTTAGTTTTCGTTTCATATTTGAGTCGACACTTTCTAATTTATTATTGTGTTTTACTTTTGTTTTATTATTTCATTAATTATTTCGTTCGCATCTTATTGTTTTTGTTTATTTTTGCATATGTAAAATTGTATTTTGTTTAATTTTATATCTTTGTGTACATATTATTTTTAAATAGAAAAAATTTATTAAGTATTTTTCATTGTAATCATCACATATTTTGTTTGTTTTTATACATAACAACAACAATTATATTAAAACATAAACAACAACAACAACTGCAAAAACATCATTTATATATTGCTCAGTAAGACAAAATAAATTTAAATAAATATAATAAATAGTGTGTGTTTTATTTAACTGTAGAATATATCAGCGAAGAATTTACAATTCACAATAAGCAAAAGTAGAGATGCCAAAAGCGAAACCGAGCGTTATTACCGCCACTACCGTCCACCGGTAGTGCAAATGTCGACAAAGCCTTGCGCAATAAAATCTGGAAGAAATGAAGATGTTTTACTCTCTACTCGGATAAACTGGACGGAATTGAATGGATAAACTAAGGGGTGGATAAGTTAGATTTGACGTTTTATGTGAAACACCAATGTTTTGTTTTATGATTTTATATCTAATGGAATAATGCATTCACGCTGCAGAAAAGACGCGGACATACTTGATAAACTAAAGTCTAAAATCAAAAATGATCATCATTTCGGCTTGTACTTTATTTAAAACTAATCTACAGGGTGCGGCAAAAGTCGCGAAAGGATTTGAAAAATTAATAACTTTTCTAATTTAATGTCCCCCTTTTTCTTTTTCGGACTTGTAAAATAAATCTGGGAGGTTAACCATGCAAAGTTACAACGTTATCCAACGAACCAAAATCGTAGAATTTTATTTTCAACATCAATTTGAACGTTTAATTTCCAAAAAAGCAGCATTCAATTGGCCGGATTTAACAGCACCTGATTATTTCCTTTGGGGATATTAAAAAGAGAGGGTGTATATAAATAAACCCAGAACCCTTGAACAGCTGAAGGAGAATATTCGAGCCGAAATAAGAGCTTTACAGCCAGATACTCTGATTCGTGTCATGGAAAATGCTCTTGAAAGAGCTCAACTTTGCGCTGCTGAAAATGGTGGTCACTTACGTGACGTAATCTTTCACACATAAATTTAAAAAACTCTACAGAAAAATAAATTTAAATTTAAAACAAGTATGGAAAGTCTAAAGAGTATTATATAGTCGGCCACACCCTAATATATTTTCTACTAATATATGTATGTGCTGGAAATCGGTCTAATCGATTCAAATTTAGATATAGCCATCATATAAATTCTGCACCTTATTTAATATTTTCCTTTCTAGAAACCATATATTTAAACAGATATTCTTTAAACTTGGCACTTTCAGACTTATTATAGCTTCCCATTTAACTTTTTCTGCTCTAGAAGACAGAATCCGTTATATTTCACCTGGAAACATAATTTGAGAAAATGGGTATCATCGGTCAAAGATATCGAAATATATAAAAGAATTAAATAGTTGACTGACTGACTTATCGATGGTTGTTAATGCTACTAATATAGTTAGAAGAATTCAATTTGAAGTATTTTTAACAGATATTCTGCTATATAATTTGAATTTTATAATTTGAATTTTTGAAACTTTATGGTTCTTTTGGAAATTTATGTCCCTGTGAAGGGGCGACAGTATCATCCGGTACGAGTGTAACGATTTTTTAATGTTTATCTATAACTAATTAAATGATCACAAAATAATCATCATATTAAAATATCACCAAATTAATTTTTGCGAACAAAACTAAAGAAACGTCAAATCGTTTGGTAGCATAAATAGACAAGACTATCGATTTATGTTGAGTTTGTTTGTCATAGTATTCAAAACTGAAAAAGCTTCCTAAATTTTTTTTATTTTGTCATTGCGTTTGTAACAGTTTGAATATCGACCTGAGACCCTATAAAGTATATATATTCTTGATCGTCGTCAAATTCTAAAACGATCTAGCCATGTCCATCCGTCTGTCTGTCCGTCCGTCTGTTGAAAGCACGCTAGCATCTAACGAAACGCTAGGACGTCCAAATTTTCCATAAATGCGTCTTATAGTCGTAGATCGGTTGGGATTGAAACTGGGCGAAATCGGCCCAAAGGAAAAAATTTTTCCCTCACAAGGACTAAAAATACCCATTATAACACCTAATATGTTAGTGTAATTAAGCATATTCAATATGTCAGCTTGTAATTACCTGATACTGGGTATGTGCATTCCCCCTATAACAAAAACGTGCTCCATAAAGTGATTCCTATTCGTAGGGGGTGAAATGGGGCAAAAAGGGATAAAAATGGTACCTATCAAACGATAAAAGCTAGAAACACTAAATTCGTGTACATTCCTCTTATTGAGTAGATACATAATATAAAAGTATTTTTTCCAAATTCCTACTTTTAAGGGGTAAAATGGTAATAGAGGGATAAAAATGGTACCAACCAAACGGCTGCACCAAGAATAATGAAATTCGTAAAATAAACGAATTTTTTGAAATTCCTACTTTTGGGGTTAAAATGGAAAAAGGGGATAAAAATAGTACCAACCAAATGACCGCAGCTAGAGTCATGAAATTCGGATTCCTCCGACTGAGTAGACACGAAAAATAAAAGTTTTTTTAATTCGTACTTTCAAGGGAAACAATGGGTACAGAGGGATAAAAATAGTACCAGCTAAACGCCTACAGCTAGAATGATGAAATTCGGTGTGTACATCCCTCAAATTGCGTAGACACGTAACATAAAGAGATTTTAGAAAGTCGTACTCTTAAGGGGTAAAATCGGAAGAACAGTATAAAAATGGTACCAACAAAATGGCCGCAGCTAGAATCATGGATATCGGTGTATACATTCCTCTGACTGCATAGACACGATCAATAAAATCCAAATTCATACTTTTTACTTTTACGGCAAAAATTGGTTGAGTCATGAAGTTAGGATATTCTGCACTACGTACGTGTTATTAAAATAGAATGGAAATACAGTCAACTGTAGCACCCACTATCTACCAATATTAATGGTATTTAAGCCTTTTGAAGGTATAAATATAAGATTATTTATTTTTTGAATTGACTTGAAGTATTATTTCGATATATATAGTGTAAACATATTGGTAGCCTTGCCTTATAAGCGTTGTTTGAAATAATGAAAATATTCTATTTATTTATAATTTTTTTCAATATTTTTGTTTTGGTTTGGCTATATTAAAAAAAAATGTTCCTGTCTCTGTGGAACGCAATCCATGGTGGAGGGAATTAAAAGTTCGGCCCGGCCGAACTTAACGTCATTTTTAGTTGTTTTTTTTTTTTAATTTAAAAAGAAAAAATATTTTTTAATTTTTAAGATTAATATATCTCCGATTTTTTAAATATTTTTTATGATAGGTTATTTTGTTCTCTATATACACTATAAGTTTCAGGATGGTCACGAATCAACTTTCTTAGTTACAAATCAAATAGTACACATCTCCCTAGGGGGTCTAAAATCTTGAGTTACGGATAAAACCCCGGTTTTTCGTTTCTTAGCACACTTACAAGCTTGTACCTGATTTTCACCCCCGGTTTCCAATGAAAATAAACCTGGAGCTTTCCAACGATATATAGGTCAATTAAGAAAATCTGTGTGCGTTTGTCCA
The DNA here is from genome assembly GCA_947397865.1 of Polietes domitor. Lineage (NCBI taxonomy): Eukaryota > Metazoa > Arthropoda > Insecta > Diptera > Muscidae > Polietes > Polietes domitor. Next base: position 157,280,118 of record OX377618.1, read on the forward strand.
GCAAACACATTTTTTTAAAAATTTTTCGTCATTTTCAACTGTCACAATATTTTTGCACATTATTTTGTTTGGTAACCGCCTGTACATTTATTTAGATAACACATTAGTATTGAGTAAAACGCCGCTTTCTTTTTAAAAATAATTGAATGAGTTATTGAAGTTTTCGCTAAAACAAAATTGTTAAATAAAATAACAAAATAATAAAAATACAAGTTTTGGTCGTTTCAGTTCAAATCCCTCATACTTTAACGAATTGAAGTCCAATAAAAATATTAGAAATTCAGTAAAGCAGATAAAAATAATAATAAAATGCATGGCGACTATTTTAAATCCCCAATTTTGGAACACATATTCCCCATTTTGGGAATTCGTTTTTTTTTTTAATAAAAACCTGGCAATTTTTTGCCGTTTTTATCTTTTTCTCCAATGTTAAATATTTTTATTTGACTTCAACTCGTAAAATTATGAGAAATTTGAACTGGAATGACAAAAGCTTTTATTTTTTCATGAAATGTTAGCAATATTGTGTAGAAAACACATTTTCTGGGATGTTCACAACGAATTTAAGGATTCCAGCTTCATCCGTCATATTTTAATTTTCGCTTGAAATATGGCTTAAATGATTTTCATGCATGACGTTTTTGATTTTTGATTTTTTCGCGTTTCTAGAAAACGAGTCCGACTGAATTTTTGCACGTGTATTAAAAACCAATGCCGCATGTAACATATATGTCAATTCGCAATTGCTTATATTTGAACTTTCTCCATCTATGATTCTGAAACTTTTCTGATACAAATATTCCCCATGAAGTCAGCAATTACATACCACAAAAATATTTTGGTATTCTCAATATAATAAAATGTTACATGGGTTTTTCTAAAGTTACTTTTCACAATTTTTGACTTTACAGCCAATATTTATCCTATTTTAGCCTGATAACTTGGGAAGCAAAATTCTATTAATGCGAAATGATGGAATTTTATAGTAAAAAATGTTATAAAACAAAATCGTTGTAGCGAATTACAACCTTCTGTCATATGTTGTTCCATTTTTGAACTAAAGGGTGATTTTTTAAAAGCTATAGGAAAGTTTTTCAAAAAAAAAACACATAAAATTCAGAAAAATGCATGAAATCTTTATTTGAATCGATTATTTCATGCAAATGTTGACCTTGACTGCGTCTCAAATGGTCCATCCGCTTAGTCCAATTTTGGCATACTCTTTCCAACATTTCGGCCGGTATCTCACGAATAAATTCTTCAATGTTCTCTTCCAATGCGTCAATTGAAGCGGGCTTTTCTGTATAGACATGAGCTTTAACATAGCCCCCAAAAAAATAGTCTAAAGGCGTTAAATCGCACGATCTAGGAGGCCAATTGACCGGTCCCGAACGCGAAATAAAATGTTCACCGAACTCGCCTCTCAATAAGTCCATTGTTGCGCGTGCTGTGTGGCATGTGGCACCTTGTTGAAACCACATGTCATGCAAGTCAAGCTCTTGCATTTTGGGCAAAAAAAGTTGGATATCATCTCACGGTAGCGCTCACCATTCACAGTTACGTTACGATTCGCATCATCTTTGAAGAAGTACGGTCCAATGATGCCACCAGCCCATAAACCTCACCAAACTGTGACTTTTTCTGGAAGCAATGGTAGCTCTTGCAATGCTTCTGGCTGATATTCACTCCAAAATCGACAATTCTGCCTATTTACGTACCCATTGAGCCAAAAATGAGCTTCGTGGCTGAACACAATTTTTCGGTAAATGAACTTTCTTAACAGAGCACGCATTTTGATAATAAAATTCAATAATTTGCAAGTGTTGTTCGTTTGTAAGACGATTCATGGTTAAATTATAGACCAAACTGAAGATGTTTGACAGTGAAACAAAACACGAAACGTGCGTCAGCTTAAACAGCTGTTGTGTTGCCAAAAAGATAATAGCTAAAAAATCACCCTTTATTTTATTTATATTATTTTAATGTTCATAGCCACTTTTGGATAGCCAAATCAAATCTTCTTCAAATTTATATGTCAGATGACATCCAAATCTGAGAATAGTGTGGCATCAAAAACTCATTTTCTCGAAAATGGTTCATAGCCACTTTTAAATAAAAGCACTCCATATATTTTTTTAGATATGGAATTTAAATTGAATTCAACTGTAATTACAGGGAAATTGTGTATATGTGGATTCTACAGCGTTACTTAAATCGGGGGAGTAGCCCTTTATGCACTTGAGTAGTTCACGTTTATCATTGGTAAAACCTGACGCCAAATATAAACATGAACCGACATTCTCTACTTCCACAACATATATCAATAAATCAAAAATAACACGACATTGCAATTTATACGATAACAGACTATATGTGTGGTTTCTATAGTTCAAATAACTAAATTCGGGATCTACTGTTACTTAATACTTTTTTTAATGAAATACGTACGATTTTTCAGATGGTAAAGTTTTTGGAGATTGAGACTTTTGTATGGGGGCAATATAAAAACTGAATCGGTGCGACTCAATTTCACTGTAGATGTTTCTTCCAAAATAGGTTAAAGTTGGTAGTTTCTAGAAAAATCGTATAGGGAGTGACATTTCAAGGCATGACAAGTTTAGGTACACATTTTTCAGTTTTTGGTTTATCTGTTTTCCAGTGCGAAATAAGTTAGCCCATCCCCGGTTCTTTGCAACCATTTTGTGGTGTTTTGTATGTTGTTGCCATGACGCCAAGCTGCAGAGAATTTCTTTCTTTGCGAAATATCAACGTCTTTTGTTTCCCAACAAATGGGTATTGTTTTATATGGGTTTTTTGCTTTTCGCACGGCTAACTTGACTGGGTAATATTTTTCTTGGTCGAAATATTTCAGCTGTGTTTGTTTTTGGTTTTAACTGATGTGTACCTACATACATGACATGCTTGTGTCATAGATTGTTCAGGTATATAAAGCGTTAATTTTTTTAATTTGGAAACTAGACATTAGCTTCAATAGTTATTTTAAAGAACTTCCAGCTGCTAATATTTTCCAATATGCGTTTCTTCTTAATCTTCGTGACAATAGCAATTGCATTGTTCGCCGCCGTTGATGCCGGTTGCAAAGTTACCTGTACCGACGCTATCTCTGTTGTCTGTGGTCAACACAAGGATGGCAGGCGCGAAACCTTTCCCAATGAATGTGCCATGCAGATCCTTGCATGTGCCAATAATGAAGGTGAGTTTTGCCGATATTTGCATTATATACACATGAGTATAACTAATCGATTTATATTTTACCTTCATTTCAGTTATTACCAAATTATTTACAGGAATGTGTGAATAAATTATTGATATTAACACATTATATTAAATAAAGAAACAATAAAATCTCTGCGTGAAATTGTTAAATTAACACTACTTATTTCATGCAGCCGTCGAACTACTCGCAGGACAAAGGCATTATAAAATGTGTAATGTCCTTCGTCTTGGAGGACATGTCCTCCAGTTTGGCCTCTACTTTGTATCCTCCATCTTTTTAGAAAACTTGTATTTGTCCTCCATTTGTGGCAAATATAATACGCCGGGCTACAAAAACACAATATTGGCGTACATTTGTGACAAATATGAATAAATATTCATGTCGACTAAACGATGGTCGACAAAATCAAAAATGAATATGCTGTGGAAATCCTTAAAATACAGAACGGTACCAAAATATGTCTGTTGTCTACAGAAATACAGAAAAATATATGAAACGTTATAGAGGTATCGACGGAAATAAAATTATACTAACTACTTTACGAAACCGATATGAATCTGATAAAATTCAGAAAAATAGGGCCTGTCAACCTTTTACAATTCCCATAGAAATTGTGTTCCGCCATACTATGATCTAACAGCAGTGTAGGGAGAATTGTATCTATAATTAAGTACCAGTGGACAGATGATAGCGAAATTTATTCAGTTTAAGTTTCAATTAGCACAAAATATATCTTCAGAAACGATTATTCTGTAGAATTTCACATGGCAACGACGAAACTTCTTCAACAATGCACAATACAGTTGACATGTTTAATATATAAAATATTTATGCTTTTACCACGCCTCTTCTAGCACCTACCAACCAATTGTCCTTATCCTAGATAAAATGAAATCATTTATAACTTCTATACTCGTTCCTGAAATCCACTATGACTTGATATTTGATCATGTTTTTACAATTGTTTTATAAATGTGGAAGCAGTGAAGCCACGAAACTTCTAGTACCCCCCTCACAAATTATCCTGCCCTAAGTAAAATTTAAGTCCTTATAACTTCCGTATAAGTCTGCTATTGTTGTCTATATTCCATAACATCTAACAACGTTTTGTAGCGCGAATATGCGTTTGTAGGGTATTTTCTTATCTATATGTAAAGGGTGATTTTTAAAAGCTATAGGAAAGTTAAAAAAAAAACACATAAAATTCAAAAAAATTCATGAATTCTTTATTTGAATCGATAGTTCGGTCCATATAATTTAATGTTTGAAGATTATTTCATGCAAATGTTGACCTTGACTGCGCCTCAAATGGTCCATCCGCTTAGTCCAATTTTGGCATTTCCACGTTTTTGAGTAACAGAGGCCCAATTGCTGCGAACGGCGACGAATCGATAATTGATGGTCATCATTAACACTGGCCGATACAGCTGTGATATTTTGTTCAGTTCGCACACTACGTAAGCGTGTTGGTGGTTTAATGTCCAACAATGTAAATTTGGTGCGAAATTTAGTCACAATAGCCCGAATAGCCGCTTCAGTGGGTCGATTAAACTGACCATAAAATGGAAGCGCGCGATGAACTTTCTTAACAGAGCACGCATTTTGATAATAAAATTCAATAATTTGCAAGCGTTGTTCGTTTGTAAGACGATTCATGGTTAAATTATAGACCAAACTGAAGATGTTTGACTGTGAAGCAAAACACGAAACGTGCGTCAGCTGTTTAAACCAGTGTTGCCAAAAAGATAATAGCTAAAAAGTCACTCTTTATATATAAACGAATCTGTGTTTGTAAGTTTTTTGTTTGTTCTTTGTTTTTATGTTCTGGGCCGATCTTCTTTTCCATGTAGTTTATGCTGAACCGGTGGTGATAATAGGCGTGGCACCTCCCACACATATTGGGGATTACTTCTTTTTTATAAATGAAAATATTCGGAATACTGTTACAGCAAGAGTCTTGAATTTTTTGTGAAAGTTCACTAATTGTTAGTCTGCACAGTTGTGCCAAAAATGGGCGGTAATGGAAAAGTGGGCGTGACACCTCCAATACGAAGTTAAAACCTATTATCGAATATATTCAGTTCTATGACAGCTAAAATACTGAAATTTTGTGTCAGTGCATCCAGCATCAATATGCGTAGTCGTGCCAAAAATGGGCGGTATTGGAAAAATGGGCGTGGCACCTTCCATACGAAGTTAAAACCTATTATCGAATATAGTCACACCTTTGACACCTAGAGTGCAGAAATTTTGTGTAAGTAAATCCAGTCTAAATAGTTGTGCAAATACGGGGCGGAAGTGGGCGTGACCCTTCCCATATAAAATTAAAACTGGTTTTAGAGTATATTCGACAACGAGATTCCCAAATTGCTGTGTGAGTTAATTTAGTTGTAACCAGCTTAGACAATATACAAATGAGCGGGATTTGAAAGAAAATTTTCTAAAATTAAACGCTTACTTTGGATTTTCTTTGCACAATAGTAAAGAATGTTTACAAAAAAATAAATGTCCATTCGTCAAAAGCCGACTTAAGTAAAGAAAACGGAAATTATATTAATTTTTTAGTTTTTGTGTTGTTTGATTAGTGAACAATTTGATTGAATTTTCTATGTGTTTTTGTCTTGATAATGAAAAGGAGAAGAATCACACTCAACAAATAATCAATTTGATTTTTGAAATGTCTTCCTTTATTCGCCGTAAACTAACGTTCTGTTCTTCAATGTTCTCCAGGGAACATATCCATTTCTTTAGTACCTCAGTGAAGTGCCTTGATTACAATTTTTCTGCCTGGTGAAGCGGGCGGGGGTTCAGATAGTGGATTCCATTGATGGCATAGATCAATTCAATTCAATTTAAAATTCGTACCTTATTCGTACTTGTGGCGTCAATTTCATTCCGGTGTTCATCATTTAGGCATCATTCGAAAGGAATTGCTTCCTCCTATTTATTTTTCATTGCACCTCTTACAAAAAGTTTCCAAGAAATATGAGTTTTTAGCTGTCACCTTGAAAACTGGCAAAATATCAATATATACCCCCAATAATTCTACCAATGAGTTATTCTAAGACAATTATTTCAAGTGCTTCCAAAGGTCTATTAATTCAGAAAAAAAATTTGGGCAAAAATGCAATATAAAATAAATTACACGGGAAAACATGACTTTTAGAGGTTTTTTCAGGAGCGTTTAGCTCACAGATGGCTTGGCCCAGTGATCAATCCAACAATCTAATCTTCATGTCTGGGGGGAAACCGCTGCAATTTATTTTCGTGACCCATCCTAATGTACATGAGCTGCAATGTATTTTCAAAATTGCTACTTTTGGAAACTAAATAGATGGACATACAACCATCCAAATTACCGTAGCTGAAAGTGAACCCACTAACCCCCAATATTTATGGTATTTAAGCTTCTTTGAAGATTGCTGCCTACTACTTACATTTTGAATTTATATATCGATATATAGTATTATATAGCATAAACATATTGCCTTATATGCGTGGTTTAATTTAATTAAAATTTTATAACGTACTTGTTTTTTCTTCTTTTATATATATATTTATTTATATTATTTATTTTTTATCACTAAATATTTTTGTTTTAAGTTTTTTATGTAGTTCATTTTATTATCATTTTGATTTTTAATATATATATATATGTTTGCTTTAATAGTCTTTAAGTAATTATTGAATTTAGATTAAGGAAAAAATGTTGGTTACTCACCGTCTGATTCTATAGCTGAAAAAATATGAAACAAAAATTATAGAAGAAACCATCAGACTGTATTTTCCATAAATATTTTTATAAATAAATAAATAAATAAAAAATTAAAATAAATAAAATAATTAACACATTTATTTGGAATTTCATATTGACAAAATTCCGATAGAAATAATGATTTTCCTTTTCAAATTGAGAAACGGAGTTAATTCCTACGGTGATGGACCACATAGGTCTAAATTTGGCAACCTCTGTTATCAAAAAAGTTTGCAACGAATAATTTATTCCCTGATTATAACTTTGACAACAATTTTTGTAGATTTGCATCAACACATCTAGCGATCTATCATTCCATACGAAGAATGATTGATTGTAAAAGAAACAAATATGTAATTTTATGTTTGCGTATATTTCTTTTATTTTGTTGGAAAAATGTACATTTTTCACTCACACATAAACTTATTCGAAGTCATAATTACTAATCGTACATACTATATTTGGCACATCAATCATAAACAGATACATATAAATAACTAACACTAAAGCCTGAGTGTATGCTAATATTTAATTATATGAAATAATAAATAAATTCATTAACGCGTTAAAGGCAAAACAATAAATATTATAAAAATAAACTACAGATATAATGACACATAATCACAGCTGGAAAAAAGCTTTTGGTTATAAAATTACCAAAAATGCACAAATAAGCTTAGCATTGACCTAAAAAAACGCCATGAATTGCGTTAAGGCCATATCAGTATCATTTGCATCTGCATCTGAATCGTCATCATCATCAGCATCAGCAACGTCTTGGTCATCATCTCTTCATCACATCAAATCAACATATCAACCTCTCTAGCTTGTTCTCTTCCACATCAGTTCAATCTATTCCAGGGCATTCAAGAAGGGCGCGATGGAAGCAATATCTTCGCAGTCGGGTATAGCCTTGCCTTTGAATTTCAGGCATGACTCGGCACAGGTTTGACCTTGGAAATAGTCGCCAAACATCTTTTTGCATTGGGCGCAGTTATTCAAACATATCTGGATGAAATCAATGCCGGACATCGAATCTATAAAATGTGAGAGAGAAGGCGTTGTAAGGAAGAACTTTTTTGGTGGGCTGGTGACGCATACTTACCAAACCTTTTGCCGTAATGACCAATAGAAGGAATGGCCTGACTGACTTCAATGAGGGCACAGCTAAGGACAGCTACGGCGACGAAAATGGCAACGGACTTTGAAGAGAACATGTTTAGGCTGAAAAAGTACGTATGTTGAAAAGAAAGAGCAAGTTGTTATTTAAAACGTTTATTAACCTCTTCTTATTATATCGTTTGGACATGTCGGGACAAACTCTTGAACAGAACATGGTTTCTTTTCTTCTCACACACAACTTTGTGCTATTATGTTTGTTGGTTGGTTGTTTCAAAATAAAACTTTTTACCATTGACACGAGGCTTTTGTATGATTTTTATAACCGACGCGAACTTCGAAGTCTGTAACCGCCATTGATCTCCATATTCTAGCACGCAAAAAGCCCAGACTGTCGCACCACTTTTACAAGAAAGCACGAAAAAGTACCAAATCAAGTTGTAAAAAAGGGGCGCGCGCCTGCGCAACTTGATTTTTGTTTTGTGTTTTTGCTTACATACATACATACGTATCTCTACACATATGTTTGCATGAATATGCATATAGGTTTTTTGCGCATTTTTATTTCGAGCTTATCTTAATTATTAATTAGCATCTTTCGTAGCGTTTCTTTACTACGGTTGTAAATGGATGGTGTAGACTTTAGTTTAGTTCTGGCGTGTGGCTAATAAATATTACTATCACCAACAGTTAGTGGGGTCAAGAACGCCAAGAAAGTTCACAAATAGTTCTGCTGACCCATAAACTAATTCAAATTTAAATTTAAATCTAAGGGTCGTTAAAAACAAACAAAATAAACGAAAGTCACTGTTAGCCGACACAACAGACAGAATGAAACGTGGAAACAATAGGGGAGGCGATAAGATTACAATCTATCAATTTTAACCTTTTATATTTCATACTATTTGGTAGGTCAAATCTTATACAAAATTATTATTGATTAGCTATATATTTAAATTGTCTTATTTTTTTTTCAATGGCAAAAAATATAGATCAACGGAAAAGTAAAAGACCTTCTTGCATTTACAAAGTCATTAAACTTGTTTAACGTAATAAATTATACAATGAAAGAGGTTGCCCTTGAACTAACCTATTACGACATGCTTTCAATTTAAAAAGAAGCTAAAGTCGGGCGATGCTTACTATATTACACACTTCAGTTTCTACGCCATACCAATTCAATTAGGTGAGTGTGCTTTATAATGGATGATGATACCCTCCTTCACAACGTTCCCAGGTGAAATATAACTTGTTCTGATCAAAATCTGTTACAATATGTACATATTTCCTAGAGCAGAAAAAGTAAAATCAACGACCTTTGCATGAAACCTATATCTAGTTGAATATAAGGTGTTGTGTCAAATTTGACCAAAATCGGTTAATGTATGTAGTTTTTAGAGCAGAAAAGTCAAATGGGGAGTAATATTTGTATGGGAGCTATATATAAATTTGAACCGATTTGACCCAATTTCAACAGAGATATTTCTAGTTGAAATAAAAGGTGTTGTGCCAAATTTGAAGACAATAGGTTAGAATATCAGGTCTCTAGAGTGGAAAAAAGTCAAATTGAGAGCGACATTTGCATGGGAGCTATATATAAATCAGAACCGATCTGTCTCACTTCCACCGTAGATGTTTGAAGTTGAAATATACGGTTTTGTGCCTGGGAACAATATGTATATGTTTCCAGTTCAATTATAAGGCATAGAGCCAAACTCAAAGAAAATCGAGTAAAATATATGGTTTCTTGAGCGGAAAAAGTCAAATCTGGAGCGACATTTGTATGGGGGCTATATCTATTGGTACCATTTTTATCCCCTTTTTCCAATTTTGCCCCCGCAAGAGTACGACTATCTAAACTCTGTTTATTGTACGTATCTACATAATTAGAGGGATGTTCACACCAAATTTCATCATTCTAGCTGCATTCGTTAATTGGTACTATTTTTATCCCCTGCAGCCATTGTATGCCTTGAAAGTACGCATTTGGAAAAAACGTTTTATTTTTCGTGTCTACGCAGTCAGAGGAAAGTATACTCCGGATTTTATGATTTAAGCTGCGGTCATTTGGTAGGTACTATTTTTATACCCTTTTTCCATTTGAGCCCAAAAAAGTACGCATTTTGGAAAGTTCTTTTATTTTACGTGTCTACGCAATCAGAGGATTGTATACATCGAATTTCGTTATTCTAGGTGCAGTTGTTAGGTTGGTACTATTTTTATCCCTCTATCCCCATTTAACCCCTTAAATGTACGAATTTAGAAAAAATACTTCTATATTATGTATCTGCTCTATTAGAGGAATGTACACGCCAAATTTCGTGTTTCTATCTGTTGTCGTTTGATAGATACCATTTTTGTCCCATTTCGCCCCCTACAAATAAAAAACACTCTATGGTGCCCTTTTATACTATAAAGGGAATGCGCATTGCAAATGTCAAGTAAATACAAGCTAATATGTTCAAAAAACAGGCTGAAATACTCTGAATATTAGGGGTATTTTCAGTCCTTGTGAGGGAAAAATTTTTCCCTCTGGGCCGATTTCGTCCACTTTCAATCCCAACCGATCTACAACCATAATACGCACTTAGGAAAAATTTGAACCTTCTAGCTCATTTCGTTCGGCCGCTATCGTGCTTTCAACAGACAGACAGACGGACATGGCTATATCGTGTTAGAATTTCACCACGACCCAGAATATATATACTTTATGGGGTCTCCGATGAATATTTCAAGGTGTTACAAACGGAATGACAAAGTTAGTATAGCCCCATCCTGTGGTGGAGGGTATAAAAATGTAATTAAATTGAATAAAGTCATACTGAATGACAAGCAAATAAACATATTCTTCATTTTAGTCCATTTTTACTTGAATCTAATACAGTTTTTTGTGTGTAGGCTGAAATACGTTTAATAAAAGTAAACACCCTTCTGTACTTGGAGCCTGAGACCTCGCGAACAGTCGTATTTGAATAAATTGCAAAATTCGAACTTACTTGTGTGGGTCGGATTACCTGACTGAATTTGTAAACATTTGAAAACATATTTGTAACAGATAGCTTAACATAATCTTTCAATAATACATATTTAATCCAGTTCTATCAAGACGCGTATTACAAAGTAATAAGTCAATGTTATTAATGTATTCTTGCTTACAACTAATTCAACGAGACAACGAGACGGAAGAAAGAAAGCTTTCACCATAAATCCCCGTCGTCTTGTGATGAACGTAAGAAAAGTTCCCCTCAATAACAAAATGTAACAAGAATTGGAAAAATAACATTGGCAACATTTGTGTTCGTAATTCTTTGTTTCAATCACAAGATCAGGAAACATTTTGGCAAAAAAAGAACAGAAATACATATGACTTTGTCTCCCGGCTTTATCAACAAGTGGAGACAGCGATGCCATTAAATTATTGGCTTGATTGGATAGCAATTGTATAAATTATTCAATTATATTGAGAATGCATGGAAAATAGTGAAACGGATCTTGGATGCGCGACAGTACAACAAGACTGTGGAACGCAAAGTATTCCACTGCACGTACCAGACGACTTGTCATAATTTGTACACCGTATTACCGGTTTCTTTGTGGCATTGATCTTCTGTACGTACGAAATTGATTTCTGTGACAGCAGTCTGATGTATTCATCCGTAGCTATGTAACAATGTGCTTAAAAAAACGAAAAAGTATCGGAACCCCCTACACTCAGAAAAATAGCATTCTTAAATCTGAGTAAAATCAATACTCCAATTTAGTTTAACAATTTTACTCCAGTTTAGGTAAAATTTCCTTACGAGAAGGAAAATTAAATAGATATGAGTACACTTTCCTTATTTCAAAGCCAGAAAAATTAGTACATATACTCAAAATAGGGTAGTAAATTTACTTAAAAACATTTTATTGGATCTAGTAAAAACTTCTTACAATTAAATATATTCATACTTGTGCGGAAGAAAATTTACTAGCGTTTAAGAAAGAAAATAATGCAGAATTTTTTGGTATGAAAAAATTCCATTTAGGAAGTTTTTAATTAAAAATGTGTTTATCACTTCAAATAAAATAAATAAATGGAATTAAATTTATGCCATGTTCCTCATACATTCAAGTATAAATGAACTCATAAAAATTACTTTAGTTTGTTTAGAAAAAGACATGAATAGTAGTAGTGTATTCTCGTTCGTTAGCCGGGACTTTCTTCACAAATACTTCAAATATTACTCTAAACAATCACTGCGAAGGCGCCTACCTAGCTTCCGCAGCAGTCATGGTGAAATATCTCAAATCTTTATGGTATGAATAAGATGAAATGTTTAAGAACTATACCATGTTGTCATTTTTCATACGAGTGTTGCATACTCTGAAGCGAAATAATTTATTTCAATTATCAAGTAAAGTCGTAGTCAGGCTGAGTACAAATTTACTTAGTTTAAGGAAAATTTTAGTCAGACTGAGTACAAATTTACTTGGTTTAAGGAAAAGTTTCAGAAAATTTTCCTCAGATTGAGTATAAATTTACTTGGCATGACTACAAATTTACTTAGTTTGAGTAACAATTTACTTGAATTGAGGATAAAAAATCGGAATATTTTCCTCAGTTTGAGTATAAATTTACTTGATTTGAGTAAAATTTTCCTCAGATTAAGTAAAGATTTACTTGATTTGAAGAAAAATGTTCCTCAGATTAAGTAAGTTTTACTTGCTTTGAGGAAATGATGAACTGGAATCAAGTTAAAAGCATGTCCTATTTTCAAGGAAAAGTTTGTACTTGATGTGAGAAATTATTGCCTTAGTGCTATACGAATTTAAATTTTCCTCAGTTTTAGTACATATTTACTTAATCCGTGGCATACATTTTTCTGAGTGTAGTACATTTACTAGAAATAGGGCAGTAAATTATGAGTTGTGGTAAGATTCTAAGACGATTTAGCCATGTCCCTCTATCTGTCTGTTGAAAGCACGCTAGCTTCCGAACGAAATGATCTAAGAGGTTTACATTTTCCACAAATGTGTCTTATGGTTGTAGATCAGTTAGGATTGAAAGTAGGCGAAATCGGCCCAGAGGGAAAAAAATCCTGAACAAGGACTGAAAATACCCTATAACATTAAGATTATTTAAGCACATTTCTTATTTATGTGCACTTGGAATTTTTTGCGTACGTTCCTCTTGTAATGTGAAAGCACCAAAAAGTAAATAAAAGATTGGGACAAAAAGGGATGGGACAAAAACGAATATCCCTACAATTGCGCAGACACGTAAAATAGAGAGATTTTTCGAAATTCGTAATTTTAAGGAATACAATTGGAGAAGAGGGATAAAAACAGTACCAACCATGATATCATGAAATTCGGTGTATGCTTTCATCTGATTGTGTAGGCGCGAAATATAAAGGAATATTTCGAGATTTGTATTTTTAGGCGGAAAAATGGGATGAAGGAGGATAAACATGGTACCATTCAAACGGATGCATTTAGAATAGTGAAATTCGGTGTGTACATCCCTCTAATTGGGTAGACACTTTAAATTGAGGGACTTTTTTCGAAATTCGAAGGGACACAATTGGAAAAGAGGGATAAAAGTGGTACCAACAAAACCGCTAAAGTTGAAATCATGAAATTCGGTGTAAGCATTAATCTGACTGTGTGGACGCGAAACATAAAGCTATTTTTAGAAAATTGTACTTTTAGGAGGAAAATGGGGCGAAAGGGGATAAAAATGGAACCAACCAAACGGATGCAGTTAGAATAGTGAAATTCGGTGTGTACATTGCTCTGACTGTGTAGATGCGAATAGTAAAGATATATTTCGATATTCGTACCTTTGGGATCAAAACGGGATAAAATTGGTTGTAGCTGGAATCAGAGAATAAAAGGTGAAAATAGGTGTGGGCGCGAAACATCATGGGCCTTCAATATTAGTACTTTTCGTATCAAAATGGTGCAGGCATTTGGTCTGTATCTGGAGGAAATCGGCACTAAGCGAATGAATGCTAACGAAGTACCACAATTTAGTTAAAACTGTGCATATAAGTATATCTTATTGTTTGAAATAGTAAACAAATATCGTAATGCGCATAAAAATATCACAATTTTCCTATATGGAATGAACTCCGTGGTGGGGGTACATAAGATTCGACGTGGGAGAACTAAAAGCCATTTTACTTGTTTATTTTGTGGTTCTCCCCCTTTCCGGTATCAAAAACAATTGTTTGTCTTAAGTAGAAATAGCTTGATCGAATTATTTGCTAATATGTCTAAATTGTCGCATTTGAAGTTGAGAAAATCCTCGAATGATACGATACATTTTCATGGTTGAGCAGTATTTGAATAATATATAACACTGTCCGACAGTCCATATTACACTTGAATCAGACGATATACATCTGAAACTATAGGTGAAATGGAGTGAGTTTGCCTTTCTAGTTTTTCATTCTCTCATCCTGTTGACTTTTAAAAAGACTATTTTTTTATTCTTACTCATACCCTATGATACCGGCATAAATGCCAAATTAAAGAAGAGAACATATGCTAAAAATACTTTAAATTTCAAGCTTCTATTTGTATTAGTTTAGCATTAACGATCATTTTAAGTTTTGCCTCTTAAAAAGCAAAATATGAATAAACTAGAACAAGTAAAAAAGGCGTTAAGTTCGGCTGGGCCGAACCACAGAGGAATGAAATCCAAATCCACAGAGGAATGAAATCCATGCATTACAGGAATATATAATTTTTTTAACATAGCCAAAACAAAACAAATACAAATATTGAAAAAAAAATATTTGATAAATAAATATAATATTTTTATTATTTCAAGCCACACATATATAAGACAAGGCTATATATATATATGATACTAGCTGCGGCCATTTGTTTGGTACCATTTTTATCTCTTTATTTTACGTGTCTACGCAATTAGAGGGATGTACGCACCGAATTTCATCATTCTAATGTAAAGTATGAATTTGAAAAAAAAAACCTTTTATTTTTCGTGTCTACGCAGTCAGAGGAATGTATATTCCGAATTTCATGACTCTAGCTGCGGTCATTTGGTTAGTACTATTTTTATCCCCGTTTTCAATTTTAACACCAAAAAGTATTAATTTCGCAAAATCCTTCTATTTTTCGTGTCTACGCAAATGTATACACCGAATTTCATTTTTCTAGGTCCAGCAGTTTGGTTGGTTAAAAGTACGAATTTGGAAAAAATAATTTCATATTATGTATCTACTCAATTTGAGGAATGTACATAGCGAATTTCGTGCTTCTAGCTGTTGTCGTTTAATAGGTACAATTTTTATCCCTTTTTGCCCATTTCACCCCCTACGAATAAAAATCGTTTTATGGTGCACTTTTTTGTTATCGGGGGAATGCACATACCCAATATCAAGTAAGTACAAGCAGACATATTGAAAAAATAAGCTTAAATACTCAAAAATATTAGGGTTTATTATGGGTTTTTCAGTCCTTGTGAGGGAAAAAATGTTCCCTTTGGGCCGATTTCGCCCAGTTTCAATCCCAACCGATCTACGACTATAAGACGCATTTATGGAAAATTTGGACGTCCTAGCGTTTCGTTAGATGCTAGCGTGCTTTCAACAGACGGACGGACAGACAGACGGATGGACATGGCTAGATCGTCTTAGAATTTTACGACGATCAAGAATATATATACTTTATAGGGTCTCAGGTCGATATTTCAAGGTGTTACAAACGGAATGACAAAGTTAGTATACCTCCTGGAGGTGGAGGGTATAAAAACTAAGGGGTACAATTGAAATATATGTTAATGCTGAACTAATACAGATAGAGGCATGCTATTTGATGTATTTTTAATATATATTAATTTAATTTAATTTTAATTTGACACTAATACCGTTGTCATAGGATGAGAACAAGAATATAAAATATATTTTTTTAAAACATTTTATCCTTTGGAAATTTGTAGTCCTGTGAAGGAGCAAAAGTGTGAGGAAATGAAAACCTAACAAGTAAGAAGGCGTTAAGTTCGACCGGGCCGAATCTTATATACCCTCCACCACGGAGTGCATTCCACAGTATTACCAGCAGATTAAAGGATGTCGACTTTACATAGAAGCACGGTACCATATTACGAAAATTGTGATGTTTTTATGCACATTATAAAACAGTAATAGTAAACAAATATACTATTTCAAACTATAATGTATATTTATGCGCACTGTTTAAAATCGACTACTATATATAAATAAAATGCTGAAATTGTGAAAGTGAACATGCCTAAATATTAGGCGATTGTCAGTCGCCATTAGAAAGAAGCATTTTCAGATACAGACAAATTCCGCCCAAATGTACAAATTTCGAAAAAAACACTTTTTCGAGTCTTCATAGTCAGAATTTATACACCGAATTTCATGATTTCAACTTCATCATTTTTATCCCTCTTTTTAATTATATCCCTTCTACGTGTCTATGCAATTAGAGGGATTCAAAAGTATACATTTTGAAATTTTAAATTCAAAAGTATACATTTTGAAAATACCTTATCTCTCTCGTACGCAGTATAAGACAACTTCACGATTCTACCATTTTTCGTCGTAAAAGCAACAAAATAAAGTACGAATTTGGAAAAAAATATTTTACGTGGCGATGCCGTCAGAGGAATGTATACACCGAATTCCATGATTCTATCGGCGGCCATTTTATTGGTACCATTTTTATCCCCTTTTTCCAATTTTGCCCCCTCAAGAGTACGGCTATCTAAAATCTCTTTATTTTACGTATCTACACAATTAGAGGGACGTACTCACTGAATTTCATCATTCTAGCTGTATTCGTTTAGTTGGTACTATTTTTATCCCCCGTAGCCATTGTATCCATTGAAAGTACGAATTTGGAAAAAACGTTTTATTTTTCGTGTCTACGCAGTCAGAGGAATGTATACTCCGAATTTCATGATTCTAGCTGCTTTCATTTGGTAGGTACTATTTTTATCCCCTTTTTCCATTTGAACCCCAAAAAGTACGAATTTTGGAAATTTCTTTTATTTTACGTGTCTACGCAATCAGAGGAATGTATATATATCGAATTTCATTATTCTAGGTGCAGCCGTTAGGTTGGTACTATTTTTAGTACCTCTATCCCCATTTAACCCCTTAAAAGTACGAATTTAGAAAAAATACTTTTATATTATGTATCTACTCTATTACAGGAATGTACATGCCAAATTTCGTGTTTCTATCTGTTTCGTTTGATAGGTACCATTTTTATCCCTTTTGTCCCATTTCGGCCCCTAGAAGTAAAAATCACTCTATGGTGCCCTTTTGTGCTATAAAGGGAATGCGCATTGCAAATATCAACTAAATACAAGCTAATATGTTCAAAAAACATGCTGAAATACTCTAAATATTAGGGGTATTTTCAGTCCTTGTGAGGGAAAATTTTTTCCCTCTGGGCCGATTTCGTGCACTTTCAATCCCAACCGATCTACAACCATAAGACACATTTAGGAAAAATTTGAACCTCCTAGCTCATTTCGTTCGGCCGCTATCGTGCTTTCAACAGACAGACAGACAGACAGACAGACAGACGGACATGGCTATATCGTGTTAGAATTTTACCACGACTCAGAATATATATACTTTATGGGGTCTCCGATGAATATTTCAAGGTGTTACAAACGGAATGACAAAGTGAATATACCCCCATCCTGGAGGTGGAGGGTATAAAAACGCCAACTAACTACATTCTGGAGTTACTTTTTTAAAAATTATCGTACGGTGTAATGAATATTTTTCGTATAAAATGAGGCTCCAGATGCAAATCTACGAGTGAGTAGCACATACTTCACAGCACTAAACGAAAGCACAATGCATTTTCATGATTGAGCATGGTTTCGATGGAAACCATCTTGATTTTCATCCTGATGGCTTTGTCAAGAGACAAAATTGTCGCATTTCGAGAAATAATGTTAAAAAAATTCAAACACAATCCACGAGGGTTTTGGTTTGGAGGCATCATCACACGAATATTTAGATGACAGTAAAAGATACACTCGTAAAGAACTAAGAAAAATATATGGTAGAATCTTTGAAACTATCGCAGAATATTGGCAACTGAGATGGTCGACTTCTGACTTCTCTCCCAGAATTGAAGCAGGTAGATCGCTGGAAAATGTATAAAATATATTTATATATACCCGAAAATGTAATTAGTTTAAAGGGTATACTATGGGCGCCTTATATCACGCACAATTATTATTAAGATTTTAGCTGACACGCGCTGAATGGAACCTGTTGTTTTAATACATACGCTAACAAAACCCATATGCATGTAGTTTCATTTTCAATTTGAGGCTTGTTCTTCTTGCCGGTTAATTTTTCGTCTGACGATAAATTCTTGAAATTCTTTTAAGAATGTGTGTTTTTTGTTTTGTTTTGAATACAATGACACCGAGATGTGCTTAAATAAAAGTTTCATTTGCATATAAAACGTGAGAAAATTTTGAAAACCGGATTAGTTGAGTGCCATGTGCTACTCAATGAAAACAAAAATCGAAAAAGAAACTAGTTCAAGAAATTTAACCTATTAAAAATGTCTACACACACAATGCAGTGAAACAAAGATTATTTATTTATACATACATTTATAATGTATTATTTATGTAATATTTAAGACGTATAACAATAAACTAACGCAGCTCGAACATAAACGTGTGTCACATTTGTATGGAAATAGGTTGTCGGCTAGCTCTAACTTCAATATGAACTTACTCTGGTTCTGGTGTTAACGAACCTTACGATAGTGACGGGAATTTGGTTGTGTTTTTTTTGATGTAACGATAATTATGTTAAATTTTAATTTTGATATAATGCGCTTAAAGCAAGAGTGGACTAACCAACATTACTGTCGAACTGAGATAAATGAATTATCTGGAATTCAATTAAGGATCTATATATTTGTTATATTCCTTTTTTTGTAATAATAATATGACATTTATTTTACTATTGACCTTATGAATGATTTTATTTATAAGCAAGAGATTAGAAAGAATCATTGACATACTGAAAAGGCAATGCAAGTACGAAAAGTGTGCTGTATTTTATTTTTTAAATTTATATTTTGTATTAATTTCATATATGACATTGAATTGTCAATGTTCACTTGAATTATTGAGTTTGAGCCTAAAATTTTGGATATCATCTTACTAAGTCGCTTTTTACTGAAAGTGAATTGCAGAACAACTCTCAAATATCACAAAAATAAATATAATCTTGATCATATCTATCTACTTTGGCATTTCTTAACACTTGGCATTTTTTATAACACTTATGATATGAATAAAAATAAATATCTAATCCCTTCTTCGGAATCTGCGTAGGCATACTACTATTATTACATTAGCAGCTACTGAATGTTAACACAATAGTTGAGTTTGTTTGAACGTGTCCAATTAATTATTTAATTTTTTTAGCTTTGACTCACTTGGTATTTTTGATTGACTTTGACTTTGTTTATGGCTGACGGACGAAGTTTAATGGCTTAAACAACTCTGTTTGTTTTGACTGTTGGTTTACGACTGATGCCTATTGTCACGTTTGTCTTGGGTATTTATAGTGAAATAATTCATCTCCAGTTACGCCAATGGTTACTCTTCTATTGGCGGTTTGTATCGGAAGCTGTCCAATTGAATTATTGTCGTTATCTAATTTACTTCCGATTTATGTTCGGATTTTATTCTTAAGTGAAATTCTCAATTGGGGGTGTGTTTGCTGAAATTGTAATTTGAATCCACAGCAACTGGCCCAGTGGTCAAGTTAATAACCTTAACTCTTTCTTTGCACGTATATGGCTATACGTGTGTTACAAATGCCTGTAATCTTGTTTAATGTTTCACACTGTTTAGGTTTTATCTAGTAATTATACTCGTACATACATATTGGGGTGTGTTTTTCAAAAACTTCAAATTAGTAAGTGCATCTATTCGTATGAATTTACAAAAGGACAACATATTGTTTTGTAATAACAAGAATGGTGTTCACGGTTTTATCCTAAAAGTAACAAGTAAAAAAGGCGTTCAGCTCAACCATGGAGTGCATCAGGGCCGTGCGCAGGGGGGGGAGGATTCGAACATATACTTTTTAAATCCTTCTAGACTTTCTGAAGCAATAAAATATAGAATTTTTAAGGTCTTTTTAAAAGTACTCCTGTGAAATGGTAATTTTGCAGTAAAGTCATGAAAACACGAAAAATTACATAAACAAGTAAGCAAAGCCTAAAGTCGGGCGGGTCCGACTATATGATACACTCCACTTTATATCCGAATACAATTCAGTTCGGTAAAAAAGTGAAAACGGGAAGAGTTTTTGTATGTTTCCTAATCATAGGCTAATATGACCTGGGCCGATTTGCCAAATCGATATGAATATTTGTATCGGGGCTTTATCCAAACATGGAATAAAGTGACTAACTTTCACAATAAGTTCTTCCAGTTGAAATATAACGTGTTATGCTCACTTTGAAGAAATTCGGTGAAAATTGTGGTTTCTGGGAGGAAAAAGTCTCTCCGGGAGCGAAATTTGTATGGGATCTATATGTAAATCTGAACCGATCTGACCTATTTTCACCATAGGTGTTCCTAGTTTAAATATAAGATGTTTTGCCAAATCTCAAGACAATCTGATACAATTTGTGGTTTCTAGAGCGGAAAAAGTGAAATCGGGAGTGAAATTTGTATGGGAGATATATATAAATCTGAACCGATCTAACACATTTTTACCGCTGGTGTTTCTAGTTTAAATATAACATGTTTTGCAAATTTTGAAGAAAATCTGTTGTAATATATGGTATCTAGAGTGAAAGAGTGAAATCGGGAGTGAAATTCGTATGGGGGCTTTATCTAAATCTGGCCCGATTTTCTTCAAATTAAATAGCGTTCGTCTTTATCTCGAAAAATTTCGTTGTGCAAAGTTTCGTTTAGTTCTGGCTACAATTGCGCCTGTATCGTGATTACAAGAATAGATGGACAGACAGACGGACATTGCTAAATCGATTCAAAAAGTGATTCTAAGTCGATCGGTATAATTAACAATGGGTCTATCTCCCTTCCTTTTGGGTGTTACAAACAAATGCACAAAGACATAATACTCTCGTGGAGTGTATAAAAATCGTGGACACTTTCTTGAATTTCAGACAAAGGTTATGAAAAATACAAACAAACAAACAAAGCCAATTTCAAGATTGTGTAGAGCTAATTTCGCCAATGGACACCAAATTGTTCGGAAAATTTTCATTTTTATTAACCGATACCACTTCTTGACATTCGACTAGAGCTATATCTTATGAATTGTGCACTGCAATAAAAGTTTGGAAATTTAATAACAAAATCACCATGATATCATAATGAAATCTAAAATATTCTTAATAAAAGCAAATAATTTGCTTGATGCTTGTAGAGCGCTAAGATGTAACATTTGCGATTGGACATTTTTATGGAGCTATATCTAAATCTGAACCGATGTGTCCTATTTTCATCACAGATGCAACAACAACGGTTTCTGTTACTTCCAATGTTTTGGGAGTTTGCAATTATAATACAAATCCATTTCGACAAACGAAGAAAAATGTTTGATATACATAAACTTATTTCTCTTTGTTCATTTACAACAACTGATGACATGTTTATCGCAAACAAACTAATTTTTCCCACAAAGGAAATTCAAAAACGATTTAAATTCTCGTTTCTACGAAATGCAATTTTTCTCTGTGTGTAGGTCTCTATTTTAAAATTTACTTGAGAGTTGCGAAACATTAAGAAATAAGTTTTAACTTACAAAAATGTTTGTTATATTTATCACTGATGTCAAATATTTTTCAGAGTTAGTATTTGTTCGTACATATGTAACAAGTATTATTCAAAAGAGAAACGACAAATTCAGCAACCTGGATCTACGTAGGAAAACGAAACTCTAAAATGCCAATTATTTGTTTTTTTGTAATTAAAATTTCTAGGGTTTCTTCTTGCATTTCATCGAATACAAAAAAACTGTATTTGTTATTCGAATTTATACATATTTAAGATTATAAAAATGAAGAAACATTTCCAAATATTTTTTATTTAATCGGAATATACGTATAAAGATTTTGAGTAAACATCCTGTTACTCATGTATAAATTAAAAACCCCAAAACTCTTTAGACATCCTATTTAGACCCATACTTTGTCAAAAAGCATATCCAATTTTGTGCATTTATCATAGACAAAATGCGGGACTGTAGGGTTTATCGCCGAGGAATTTGATCGTTTTTGTGTAATATTTCTTCAAAATATATGGGAAAATCTACAAAATAGTCCGATTTCAATTTTGAAAATTAAAAATTTCAAATTAGAGGCACACGTTTTTTTAGCGTCAACTTGTTAAAAATACATTAAATATAATTAATGTGCTCGCGTGCATCATTTTTTTCAAGTGCTGAAGAAGTTATAATCGAATTGTCGAATTGAAGAGCTACCATTTATTCCTCAGTGATGGCACACGCCAACAACATATAGAAGATTCCGCAACATCATTACTATCATCCACAAAAAGATCAGAATGATTTTCTCTTATGCTAAAAAAGTTATAGCCAAAAGAGTTGAACAACTCCCGAAAGTTACAAGCAAAAATAGGGTAAATTAGGGTAGACCTTAGCTCAGTAGACTACATTAACAGCATAATTTTAAAACTTTAGGATGTTGGCGAGGTTAAACTCGTCGTTTTGAAAATTATGACACTCTCAGAAATATTATATATTGCTCTTAAAGCGGTTAGAAGCCTGAGTGACATGGAATCGTACTATACCGTAGATTTGCCCATATATCGAGGGCTTATATTCAAAAGTGGCTATGAACCATTTTCTCGAAAATGAGTTTTTGATGCCAAACTATTCTCAGATTTGGATGTCATCTGTCATATAAATTTGAATAAGATTTTTTTCTAAAGCCATTTTTTTTAATTTTCTGATTTGGCTATCCCCTCGCACGATAGTTTGTGACTGCATAACTGGCTATGAACATAAAAACAAGTTCGGCCGGGCCGAATCTTATATACCCTCCACCACGGAGTGCATTCCACAGTATTACCAGCAGATTAAAGGATGTCGACTGTACATACCAGTCATACCATATTACGAAAATTGTGATATTTATGCACATTACTATATTTGTTTACTATTTCAAACTATAATGTATACTTATGCGCACTATTTAAAATCTACTACTATATATAAATACAATGCTGTAATTGTGAAAGTGAACATGCCTAAATATTAGGCGATTGTCAGTCGCCATTAGGGAGAAGCATTTTCAGATACAGAAAAAGTGATAAGAAAAGTATAAATAATAAAGATATCCCCAGATTCGCCCCACTCTCCGACCAAATGTACAAATTTCGAAAAAAAAAACTTTTTTCGAGTCTTCATAGTCAGAACGTATACACCGAATTTCATGATATCAACTTCAGCGGTTTGGAAGGTCCCATTTTATCCCTCTTTTTCAATTATATCCCTTAAATGTACGAATTTCGAAAAATCCCTCTATTTTACGTGTTTATGCAATTAGAGGTATGTACACACCGAATTTCATGATTCTAGCTGTTGTCGTATCATTGGTACCGTATTTTATCCATTTTTGTCCCATTTCTTTGTGGTGCTTCCAAGCTACAAGAAGAATGTCCGCAACAAATTTCAAATGTATGAAAATCAGAAATTTAATTAATAAGCCAAGGCTACCAATATTTGTATACTATGTATATATAAAGGAAATAATACTTCAATTCATAAAGTAAATAAAAGGGAGCAATCATAAATACCCTAAATATTGGGGGATTTACAGCTACAGTCGTTTGGTTGGTTGTATTTCCATCCTATTTTAATTTCAAAAGTATAAATTTTGAAAATACCTTATATCTCACGTACGCTGTATAAGACAACTTCATGATTCTCTCATTTTGTTTGTCGTAAAAGCAACAAAATAAAGTACGAATTTGTAAAAAATATTTTACGTGGCTATGGAATGTATACATCCAATTCCATGATTCTATCAGCGGCCATTTTGTTGGTACCATATTTATCCCCTTTTTCCAATTTTGCCCCCTCAAGAGTACGACTATCTAAACTCTGTTTATTGTACGTATCTACATAATTAGAGTGATGTACACGCCAAATTTCATCATTCTAGCTGTATTCGTTTAGTTGGTACTATTTTTATCCCCTGCAGCCATTGTATCCCTTGAAAGTACGAATTTGGAAAAAACGTTTTATTTTTCGTGTCTACGCAGTCAGAGGAATGTATACTCCGGATTTTATGATTTTAGCTGCGGTCATTTGGTACTATTACTATCCCCTTTTTTCCATTTGAGCCCCAAAAAGTACGCATTTTGCAAAGTTCTTTCATTTTACGTGTCTACGCAATCAGAGGAATGTATACATCGAATTTCGTTATTCTAGGTGCAGTTGTTAGGTTTTATCCCTCTATCCCCATTTAACCCCTTAAATGTACGAATTTAGAAAAAATACTTCAATATTATGTATCTGCTCTATTAGAGGAATGTACACGCTAAATTTCGTGTTTCTATCTGTTGTCGTTTGATAGATACCATTTTTATCCCCTTTTGTCCCATTTCGCCCCCTACAAATAAAAATCACTCTATGGTGGCCTTTTATGCTATAGAGGGAATGCGCATTGCAAATATCAACTAAATACAAGCTAATATGTTCAAAAAACATGCTGAAATACTCTAAATATTAGGAGTATTTTCAGTACTTATGAGGGAAAATTTTTTCCCTCTGGGCCGATTTCGTCCACTTTCAATCCCAACCGATCTACAACCATAAGCCATATTTAGGAAAAATTTTAACCTTCTAGCTCATTTCGTTCGGCCGCTATCGTGCTTTCAACAGACAGACAGACGGACATGGCTATATCGTCTTAGAATTTTACCACGACCCAGAATATATATACTTTATGGGGTCTCCGATGAATATTTCAAGGTGTTACAAACGGGATGACAAAGTGATTATACCCCCATCCTGGAGGTGGAGGGTATAAAAATGAAGAAACATTTCCAAATATTTTTTATTTAATCGGAATATGCGTATAAAGATTTTGAGTAAACGTCCTGTTACTCATGTATAAATTAAAAAACCCAAAACTCTTTAGACATACGTTGTCAAAAAGCATACCCAATTTTCTGCATTTATCATAGAAGAAATGCGTAACTGACGGGTTTATCGCCGAGGAGTTTGATCGTTTTTTGAGTAATATTTCTTCAAAATATATATCGAGGGCTTATATTCAAAAGTGGCTATGAACCATTTTCTCGAAAATGAGTTTTCGATGCCAAACTATTCCAGATTTGGATGTCATCTGTCATATAAATTTGGAAAAGATTTTTTCTAAAGCCATTTTTTTAATATTCTGAAAAAAGTTATGGAGTTTACAATAAATCGTATTCTTATTTCAACATTCATAGTGCTCAATTTTAAACATACAAAAGTGGCTATGAACCATGAAATCGCGAATAATAAGAAATTTCGAAAACTTTTTAATCGTAGCAATTAGTAATCCTTTTTAGATTAAACTGTAGAAGAAGGATTAATAATTTCTCTTCAAATTAAGGAGAAAATCAGTTTTTTCGCTCTCCTGAAAAGTTATGTTTTTGTTCATAGTCACATATGAATATAAGCCCTCGATATGTATGTATGTAATTTCAAGCAACTATTTAAAAAAAGTTCTACACTTAGAGAACAAGTCTGTTAATAAAAGCAGCGATGGTCTGCTGCCTATCAGCAGACACTTTTTTGCTATTACAGCTGTTTTTTGGCATAACAGCAGTTTTCTGCAACCTTCTAAATCTGTTAAAATTGGCTGTTGTTAATTAAAGTATATAAATAGATAAGTGAGTTTAGCTAGAATTTTCTTTTATATTAGCTTGGCACAATATGCGTTTCATATATATTGCTAAAAACAGCAAACAGCTGTTTACCATCTCAGCAGATACAAATCTGCTATCTCTTTTTTAACAGCAGAAAATCTGCTCTTTCAGTAGACTTTCTGCTTTCTTTAACTTGCATATTCCTTTTAGTGTACTGATTGATGGATTACTGAAATGCAATTTTGCCGACAATGTCTGTCGGACAAATGTATCAAAATATTTCTCGAAGATCCTGGCAATAAAATATGACGCTCCAGTAAAAATTTTCTAAAAAGTTGGAAAATTAACTAAGTAGGAGTAAAGTTTCCTTCTTTCAAAGCCATAGAAATTCATTTACTAGAAAAAGTGTAGTAGATTTACTTAAAAACATTTCTTTGGATCTAATAAAAAATTCTTACAATTGAGTAAATTCAAACTTATGTGGAAGAATATTTCCAAGGTTTTAAGTGAGAAAAAATATCTGAAATTTTTTGTATGGAAAAAATTCCATTCAGGAAATTTTTACATAAAATGTGTTTTTCGTAAAATGAAGTTAAAATGTTTACTGAAATTTATGCCGAGCTCTTCATACATTTAAGTATTAATGAAATTAAAAAAAATTGAAATTGTTTAAAAAAGGCTTGAATAATTATCTCAGAAGCAATTCTCGTTCGTTTGCAGAGACTTATTTCTTAAATACTTTATGAATTATTCTAAACAACCACTGAGAAGGCGCTTATCTTGCCTCCTCAACAATCATGGAGTAATAGCTCAACTCCTTATGGCAGAGGTATCATGGAACTTTTGAGAAATATTTCATATTGTCATTTTTTGTATCAGTTTTGCATAATGTGAAGCAAAACTATTTGTTGGATTTTTTAGTTAAATTGAACCTTTTTCCATGCTTTATATAAGGTTACTTTCTATATATGTTTGTGTGCCACAAAATTTGAAATCAATTTTTGAAAGCTTTTTTCTCAACCAATTTTGCTCAAATTTTGCACACTTAATCATTTTCGATGACAATACAAGGAAATGGAAAAATTTGACCAATTGGACAAAGGGGCGTGGCACCTCCCATACGAAGTTAAAACCTATTATTGAATATTGTCAGTTATATGACACCTAGAATGCTGAAATTTTGTGTAAGTGCATCTAGCATCAATTCGCATAGTTGTGCCAAAAATGGGCGGTATTGGAAAAGTGGGCGTGGCATCTCCCATACGAAGTTAAAACCTATTATTGAATATTGTCAGTTCTATGACACCTAGAGTGCTGAAATTTTGTGTAAGTGCATATACCATCAATGTGCATAGTTGTGCCAAAAACGGGCGGTATTGGAAAAGTGGGCGTGGCACCTCCCATACGAAGTTAAAACCTATTATCGAATATTGTCAGTTCTATGACACCTAGAATGCTGAAATTTTGTGTAAGTGCATCTAGCATCAATTCGCATAGTTGTGCCAAAATGGGCGGTATTGGAAAAGTGGGCGTGGCATCTCCCATACGAAGTTAAAACCTATTATTGAATATTGTCAGTTCTATGACACCTAGAGTGCTGAAATTTTGTGTAAGTGCATATACCATCAATGTGCATAGTTGTGCCAAAAAGGGGCGGTATTGGAAAAGTGGGCGTGGCACCTCCCATACGAAGTTAAAACCTATTATCGAATATTGTCAGTTCTATGACACCTAGAGTGCTGAAATTTTGTGTAAGTGCATCTAGCATCAATGTGCATAGTTGTGCCAAAAATGGGCGGTATTGGAAAAGTGGGCGTGGAACCTCCCATACGAAGTTAAAACCTATTATTGAATATTGTCAGTTCTATGACACCTAGAGTGCTGAAATTTTGTGTAAGTGCATCTAGCATCAATTCGCATAGTTGTGCCAAAAATGGGCGGTATTGGAAAAGTGGGCGTGGCACCTCCCATACGAAGTTAAAACCTATTATTGAATATAGTCAGTTCTATGACACCTAGAATGCTGTAATTTTGTGTAAGTGCATCTAGCATCAATGTGCATAGTTGTGCCAAAAATGGGCGGTATTGGAAAAGTGGGCGTGGCACCTCCCATACGAAGTTAAAACCTATTAATGAATATTGTCAGTTCTATGACACCTAGAGTGCTGAAATTTTGTGTAAGTGCATCTACCATCAATGTGCGTAGTTCTGCCAAAAATGGGCGGTATTGGAATAGTGGGCGTACCACCTCCCATACGAAGTTAAAACATATTATCGAATAGTGTCAGTTCTATGACACGTATAGTGCTCAAATTTTGTGTAAGTGCATCTAGCATCAATGTGCGTAGTTGCGCCTAAAATGGGCGGTAATGCAAAAGTGGGCGTGGCACCTCCCATATGAAGTTAAAACCAAAATTACACCTACTGTAATTTTGTGTAAGTGCATCTAGCATTAATGTGCGTAGTTGTGACAAAAATGGACGGTAATGGAAATGTGGGCGTGGCACCTCCCATACGAAGTTAAAACCCATTTTCGAATATATGCCGTTCTATGGCAGATAAAAAACTGAAATTTTGCAGTAATTTTTCCTTCTACAAAAGATAACTAAAAAAGAATTTCTAGGCCCAATAGAATTCTGCTTGCATAAAGCATGGATTTGAAAAAAAATTTTTTTTTGATTTACTAGTTTAATTTCACCTTTTTTCCTTGTATAAAATAAAATTTTCCTCAGTTTAAGTAAAAATTTACTCGTTTTGGGGGAAAAAATCAGCAAAATTGTCCTCAGTTTGAGTAAATATTTACTTGATTTGAGTAAACATTTACTTAGTTTAAGGAAAATTTCAGCAACATTTTACTAAGATTTAGTAAAAATTTATTTAGTTTTAGGAAAATTTTGCTTAAATTTAGTAAAAAATTAATTGGTTTTAGGAAAAATTTACTTAGATTTAGGACATTTTCAGCAAAATTCTACTAGAAAAAATGTACTTGGTTTCCTAAATTTTAGTTAATTTTAACTCATTATAGGGTTAACTTTTTTATGAGTGTAGCTGAAAACCACCCCCTGGGGCTGGAGTGCATTGCACAGTATTTCTTATTATTGGCATTTACGCAGAATGCACCAAATTTTATTATTCTAGCTGCTGCTAGAATAATTAAAACTAATTTTGTTACTGGAATGTACACATCGATTTTCATGATTTTAACCTCTGCCGTATGCTCGTATATAATTTATGTTGTCTTCGATGAATATTTCAAGTTGTTGCAAAAGGAAATAGTTTTTATATTCTCTATCCTAAGGTGGAGAATATAAAAACTCGATTTAGATTGAATTTATTATTTTATTATATTATAAATAAATTCTCATTACGTTTTAATATTATTTTGTATTCAATTAACTCAAAAAATATAAAACTAATGAGACAGATGCAATTTTTCTTATATACTTATATACTAAAAACCCGGTTTGAGGGAGTTTGTTAAAATTAAAAGTCCAAAAACACGTACATATCACTTTTATCGATCCAAATTTAATTTGAGACAAATCGAATCAGATTTATATATAGCCCCCATAAAATTGACTTTTGACTTTTTTCGCTTTTTAAATTACATATGGGTTTCTCCCAAAAAAGGTCTACCAAAAAATTAAATCATATATCATCATATAATAACTCCTGAAATTATTTACCGATTTTAATGTTTTATACCTTGTTTTGAAGGTAATTTCAATTAGATATTTTAAAGTTTTTGTAATTTTAATTCTTTTATTCTGATTTTCGGAATGGATACACTAATCCATTTTGTTGAAATTTTAAAGTAGAGTGCTTATGTCTTTTTTTAAGCAATTGTGTGAGTTTGAAAGTGATGAAATGATGGCTTCTATTTTTTACGAATGTTTTTCGATTTTTTTTTACAAAATGAAAAATCATCAAAATTATAATTTGTTCATTAGTTCATAAACACAAGGTATAAAAACAATGAAAAATCCAAGTTTGAGTTTTTTCGTTTGTATTTTTTGGTCAATATTTGATTTAAACTGGGATATTGTCCAGGCTCAATAGGCATAACAATGGGTTAGTAAGTTCATAAGGCGTTATTGCATTTTTTCCTTAATTCCAAATATTCAAATCCCTCGTACTCATTTGAGCCCGGAAAACAAAAATATACAGTAACACAGTGGTTACTGACCCGCCGTAGACCCTAGAGGGGAGAAGTGTAAGACTGACCCCAATTAATTTTGCCTCCTCAACATTGTCCCTAAACATACCTCCACTTCTCCCTCATAAAAAATATAAAAAATAGGCAAATGTATGGGGGCCGCCTAAAGGGTTGCGGATGGAGGGTAAGTGTGTTCTGAAAAAATATTGGGGCTGAAAAAATATAGGGGGTGGTTCTTACATTTGACCCCACTAGCGGTATCCTGGGGCCAGTAAAAGCGGTGGGGACAAATTTTATAAAAAAAATATATTTTTATGGGAGCCTCCTTAACGAGTGGGGATAGAGGGTATGTGTGTTCGAAATAAATGTTGGGGAGGGTCTTACATTTAACCCCTCTGGGGGCGACTCCGATGCAGTTTTGGGACTTTTCATATATTTTTACCACTTACCTTTGACCCCGATGACCGCCCACTTACAGTTCTCCCCTCTAGGGCCTTCAGCGGGACAGTTTTGAGCCTTTCATTCATAAAAAATATAAAAAATAGGCAAATGTATGGGGCCCGCCTTAAGGGTTGCTGATGGAGGGTAGGTGTGTTCTGAAAAATATGGTGGGTGGGTCTTACATTTGACCCCACTAGCGGTCTCCTGGGGCCAGTAAAAGCGGTGGGGACAAATTTTATAAAAAAAAATATTTTTTGTATGGGAGCCCCCTTAACAAGTGGGGATAGAAGGTATGTGTGTTCGAAATAAGTGTTCGGGAGGGAAAATTAATGGGGGTCGGTCTTACATTTAATTCCTCTGGAGTGACTCCGATGCAGTTTTGGGACTTTTCCTGTATTTTTACCACTTACCTTTGACCCCGATAACCGCCCACTTACACTAACCCCACCACCCCCACTTTTTGGCTCATGAATTTTATTTCCGAACCTCACAAAATTGGGGGTTCTAGCATATCAAAATCCAAAAGTCGTGCACTATCGCACCCCTACTGAACAATAACTATATAAATAATTAACCCTTAATGGGCAATCTTGAATTTGATTGATTTTTGGCGTTTGTGTTAAGTTTTGTGTTTTGGTGTTTTCTGACATATATAGTAAAATTTTATGGCCAAACATTTTTGTAGAACATTTCATCCCTGCCCTTCCCCATTTCGGGGTGTTTTTTACAATTTTTTAAAATAAAGCCAAAAAACCAAAATATTCGCCATATCATTATCTACAAAGTTGCTGAACATACCCTATGTCTCAGATGTAAAGAAAAAACATAGTTGTATACACCGATATGCTGCAAGAAGAGGCCAGACTTGGGAAACTTTAATCGTCTATAAAATGAAATTCCGATGTGATCTAAAAAACGCCGACACACGTATATTTTTGTTGGTCTCCTCTTTCAGAATCCATTGTCAGAACCCCGTAATTTTTTTTCGTGTTGTTCTGTGTAATTAATAAAAAATGAAATATTTGAAATACATTAATAAAGCAAGCGGGAAAAAAGCACAAAAGCGGGAAAACACATTTGAATTTTGAGATGCGATTAAAATGTGCTTCCTACCGAAGTACTTCCAATTTTTTTAGCTGGGAGTCCATGTCCTACACAAATGTCCTTCCGGATTTGGTTTGTTCGCTCTAGAAATCAGCTGCAACAATAAATGTCTCACTTTGCCTCTTTTGCTAATTTTGGGTTCTGCTGAAGACTTCAGCACAACCTTTGGTCTTAAACCAAAATAAATGACAACACATACAACATAACAGAGCAACAATACATACAAACAACAACAATACACACGAGGTACAGTGAAGACGGGGCATACCATACAACAACAACCTTTGCATTGTTGCGAGCGATGCGAGCACATGCATAACATTGAATTCGCAAAGTGAGATTTTTTAGTGTGTCGACTTAGTTCGGTACAATATTTTGTTCATCAGCGTATCGTATGTGACCGCTGGTACTAATATGAACCCTGATTTAAGTCAAAGACATACATTCGTTGCGAAAGTTCTGACGAGATAGGGTAGCGCCCATCGAAACTACGCAGTCAACTTTTAGCTGCAACAATAAAAGTCTCACTTTGCCTTTTTGCTAATTTAAGGTTGTGCTGAAGACTTCAGCACAACCTTTGGTCTTAAACCAAAATAAATGATAACACACTTTGACGGATTTTCATCATAGGCTTGCCAGATGAATTTTTCTTTGTCCCCAAAATTGTTATGAAAAATCCCCAATTATCCCCAAAACATAAAAACTTGTTTTATTTCACAGAATTCGAACAAAACGAAAACAAATAGTCATGAAATATTCCCATTATAAAAAAGTTGTTTTATTTTAAAGAATTCGAGTGGATTTTTTTAAATGTGATAGAAACGGTTCGACAAAAAAGAAATTAGGCTTTTTTTAATTTTTAAAATCTGAAAAAGGTGAATATCTGTAATACGAAAAATATTTTTTCTGTGCATTATGAACAAATGCATAAAAAATTGTTAAAAAATAAAAATACGAAAAGTGTCAACTCAAAAATGTTTACTAGTACAAAAGTTATTGAATTTTGGTCGATGGATTTGGATTTTAAAGCACTGTGCGATGACATTTTCCTCTTTCAAGTAATACGTTTATAGACTTTTGTAGATACATTTACATTCCCTGTTAATACCGATCCCCTGTCCACATTTAATTATTTTTTGACCATCATAAAATCCGCACAACTGGCAAGCCGGTCGAAAAATTTGTTCATTTTAACTTATTTTAGTGTTATTTTTTTTAAGAATTTTTCATTGAACCAACACTCAAAGGACGTCCCCTATAAATGCATAGCCAAGGCGGAAGGAAGACGTGTCTGTTGACATTTGTTTTGAATTTCTGGACATCGCAATTGGCGGGAATGGTATCTGCCGATTCCACATATGGATAGTACGAACGAAGCACCGTCTCCTTTAGACACGGTCAAGTAACTCCTGGGAAGATCCTAAAACACCCGACCATATATGAGTCTTAGGTCTGATGTAGGTAGTGTAGATATTGAGAAGAGCAGAGGGAGTGAAGTATTTCTTACACCGCTTTAAAAAGCCTAGACACTTCCTTCGTCTCATCAAATGCTTGTTTTGTCCAACGAACATCGCATTGTATAGGGTCCGCCATCTAACGTTTTTTTTTTTTTCAACTATTCAACCGTTGGACTATTATTTGTAGGGTGCCCTCAGCAGCCATTTGAATGAAATTATTTTCCATTATTAACCGGAAGGATTGTACTTTCAAATAAAAGAAAGAAATTTGAGAAAATATTCAGTAGTTTTTTTTATAGCATTAAAAAAAAAGTTATTTGTTGAAATATGTGGTTTCTATGGCGGAAAAGTAAACCATAGAAGACATTGGTATGAGGGTCCGCCATCTAACGTTTTTTTTATCAACTATTCAACCGTTGGACTATTATTTGTGGGGTGCCCGAGGCAGCCATTTGAATGAAATTATATTTTCATGCCTAGAACATTAAGAGCGCCCTATTGCTCAATACCCAGCGGGAAAAATTCCGGGAGTTTTCATATTTTTTGTTTCCAGCGGAAATTCTGCAGAAAGTTTTACCTATTTCTAGCACATTTTTTTCACCACGTTTTCGCTATAAAATTGTAAAAGATGCCCTCTAGGTGATAAAAAACATTTATGGTAATTTTGTATATAAATATAAAGAATATGAAGGGAATATAACAGAATAAAAGGTTACAAATAACGTCAGTCATATTTTGAGATAATTCATTTTCAGAATTTTTGATATCTTTATGAATAAGGAAAATGTTCTCCTGATATGCTAATATCTGTGGAGAAATCGTACGGGGGTTAATACAATTTTACAAATTAAAAAAAGTATCCATACATTATACATTAAAAATTATGTATTGAAAAAATGACAATATTGCTGTTTCAAAATATAAATTTAGGGTTTCGAAGCTACAGGAAAGGTAACTTATAATTTAAGATTTATTAACAATTAATAATACATCACTCGAGAGTGCAATATCATACTACATCGCGCTCGTTTTCTCCAATAAAATTAGAAATAGACTATCTGATGAGTCTATCTGATGTTTTAAAATGTTTTTATATTTCAAAAAACCTCTTATAGGTTAGGTTAGTTTAGAGGTGATGCCCGTCAGTTGTGGGAACAACCAACGAGTTCAGTCGAGACCAACTATATTCGTCCCATTGTGATTCAACATTCAACAATCCAAATTTTATTCATGGGTGCTGAAAAAATCACCTTTTTCGTGACCTAGCCTAATATGAACATAACTGGAAGATTTATCTTCTACATTAATAAAATAAAGGTAAACGTCTTCGTAAAATATCCGATGAAGCTAAATGTGCTATATTTATATACATTAATTTAATCATTTATTTTCACCTGGTACATGTCAAATTGTACAGAAAAATAATAAGTCAATTTCCAGTTCACAAATTCCTGAGATATCTACAATGTAGATACTGGTAGAACAGCATGGTTTGACCAACCGAATTCTTATTCGGATGTTCCACATTAGGACCACCATGTTGAAACGTATTGTAGCTTAGACAGCAACCTTGAAATTCAATAAGAGTAGCACCGTCTGATGTTTAAATTAATTGCATTAATCTGGCATTACTTGCTCTGTCTAAACAGCGGACCATATGTAAAAGCATATTTTGAATGCTGACTTTATGCAAATTGTTTCTATGTTAAAACTAATTTATTCAAATATGCTGAATATATGTTATTTTTATATATGATTACTTTATATTCTATGGGTTAAATAAATCGTTTTGTTCGAAATATTCAACGGCATTTAAATCGAATCGATGATAAAATATCCTCTATTTTCTCTAATGTATTCCTTCAGAATGTATAATATATTATTGTCTACCGAAAAATGTCTGTATGTTGCGTATAGGACGCCAAACCGGTGGACCGATTCGCCTGAAAATTTTACAGTATCTATCTTCTGGACAGAGGATGGTTCCTGGATAGTCTAGGTCATGATACTAGGACATTATACGAAAAAGAGGCGTGGCACCGCCCACACAAACTATTTTTTAAAACTATCATAAAACAAGTTCCGAAGTGCGGATTCTCTTGAAAATTTTATTGTGACTAACTTCTGGACAGAGGATAGTTTCTGAATGGTGACTATACAATGGTCATGATACAAATGGACGTGAGACTGCCCACACCAACTATATATTAAAATTATCACAAAACACGTAACGAATGGCGGATTCTCTTGAAAATTTTACTGTATCTAGTCTGTGGAAAGGGGATGTTTTCTGGCTATAATAGGGGAAGACACGACAAATGGGCATCACAATAACTATATTTTAAAACTATAACAAAATACATTGATCACTTGAATATTTTATTGTAACGAACAGAGGATGACCCTTGACTATAAAAAGGTCATGCTACAAAAAGGGACGCGGCTCCACCTAAACAACAATATTATAAAGTAACACGTGCTGATTTTTTTTCTGCCGCTACGTTCAGGTAAGGGTTTGGTTCTTGAATATAAGAGGTCATGGTATGAACAATTGGCGCGTCTCCTCATACTCGAGAGGACCCACTTCAGTTTAAAATTTAAGAGCAGTTGAGAGAGGCGTGTCAGAAACTGTGAGACCACATTAATGTATGCTTCTTTGTTTGCGATAATTTTAAGAACTTGCTCGCCATCTAACCCAAAGGACCTGAGGACATTTTGCATCATTATCGCACCGTTACGATTCTATATCACTTGCGATTAACATTTTCAACGATACGCTGATACAAATTTAAGACATATACCTAGCCATCAACAACAAAACTCTTAATAACCTTGCAATGGTGGTGCCTGAATCTTCTACCATTGACATTACTGATCGAGATTTGCTAAGAGAACGACAAATCATTGTGGAAGACTTGCGTTTGCAACAAAAAAACAACAAGTGGCCTTTGACAAAATTATCGCCCATGTGCTGACAACCGCATGATTTCAAATCGCATTTTTTTTGGCGATTTCGAGTCTCTAAATTTTACATTTCTATTTAAAATTGCTATGTTTAACCAAACATCTTCTTCATTTATCCGCCAGTAAAGAAAGAAAACTGAAAACAATTGTTTAAAGTAAAAATGCGAAATTTAGAGACTCGAAATCGCCAAAAAAAATGCGATTTGAAATCATGCGGTTGTCAGCACATGGGCGTATAACTGCAGTGTCTCATCAGTTTTGTATTAGCGCACATCCGCTCTCAAAATGGGATAGCTTTAGCTATTGCTTCCCCCGGTATTGCTGCTACATTATTGGATGGCACATTCAGCGTTGAAATTGCCATGGAATATGCAATTTGTCGATTCTCCAACCTGTAATATTGGCAAAAGTTCAGGCATGGCGTAAATGCTCAAAACATGCAAACTGATTGTGTGGGATGACTGCACCATGGCACATAAGAAATCCCTACAAGCGCTTAGTCGGACACTTCAAGATTTAATATCAAATACACAACCATTCGGTGGAACTCTTATTTTACTAGCTGGAGACTTCCGACAGACCCTTCCAGTAATTCCAAAATCAGCACCCGCATCTCTGGCGATATGTACAAAAAATTAATCAGACCACCAATATGCGTGTACATCTGCGTCACAATGACTCAGCAGCCATATTTTCGAAACATATACTGGATGTTGCTAATGGAAAAGTATCACTTGATGCAGTGAAAAGGAGTATTACATTTTCAAAAAATGTCATTCAGGAATCAATTCAGTAATTAATCGAGAAAGTCTTCCCACAAATTACGACAAACTATGGAAACAAAGAGTGGTTTTACGTCCGTGCTATATCGGCTGAAAAAAAAAACAACGATGTTCATGCAATCAATAATTTAATTCTGGAACAAATTTCTAGGTGATTGCACACATTACAAATAGATAGACACTTCGAACCTTCCAGGAATTCCGCCGCAAATGTTATATCTTAAAATTGGTTCACCTATAATTCTCCTAAGGAATGTTAGTCCTCCTCGATTGTGCAATTCTACTAGAATTTCTGTCAAGAGACTAATGCTCAACGTCATTGAAGCAACGATTTTATATGGAAGATCAAAAGGAAAAGATGTCCTTATACCATGTCCATTCCGTTGATTCCCACCGATACACCATTCAATTTCAAACGACTACAGTTTCTGATTCGCCTAGCTTTTTCAATGACTATAAACAAAGCACAGGGACAATCACTTGAAGTTTGTGGATTGAATCTGGAAAATCCATGTTTTTCACATGGTCAGTTATATGTTGCTTGCTCTCGAGCCCAAAAACTTTAATGTACTTGAACAAGGTGGGAAAATTGTAAATATCGTGTATACCGAAGCACTCCAATGAAGCAAACTTAACTAATAGACACAAAATACATTCTTAGAAATAATTACCATAATTAATTAACTCTCTAATAAATGTTTCTTTTAAATGTTTCATTTTCTTTAAAGAAACATTGAAACAATTACTTAAATATTCATGAAGTTTTTATATTTTACAAATGTAAATTATGAATTTAAGTTTAACTTAATTTAAATAAGTATTAATTTAAACTAATTTACAGAAGTAAAAATATACAAAACAAAAATTGCGAGCATACAAAGTTGCATACATAAGGAAGACGAAATCCCGTGCAACGTCGGGTACAAAAAGCTAGTATAATATAAAATTCAATATTAAAAAATATTAGTTTTGAATATTTTAAAAATAATTTCTTCTAATACCAAACATCGATTTTCATCAAAATTGGAAGACCTTTGAAAATAGAAATACCATATATTTTCTGCAAAGAATGTGTTTTTTAAAGTACTGCTTAGATAAATTCCGCAATAAGTGTAGTCATATACCAGACAAATGTCCAATAAAATTAAATTACTTAAACATAATAAATAATTAAC
Source organism: Polietes domitor (assembly GCA_947397865.1). Classification (NCBI taxonomy): domain Eukaryota; kingdom Metazoa; phylum Arthropoda; class Insecta; order Diptera; family Muscidae; genus Polietes; species Polietes domitor. The sequence goes on from OX377618.1 coordinate 157,318,198, forward strand.
TTCTCTGTGAGTTCTATCACAGTTTCTGCAGAATGACCATTTTGAAAAAAACCAACCGAATTTTTATGTAAATGCTTAATTCCACACTTGAGCCACCCTGTTTAATTACGTTTTAGCGCAGACAACCACCATATAGCGCGGCAGTCAAATAATTATAACAGTTGTTACAATTAATCATACATGCTTGGCGGTATTAGTATATATTAGTCGGTGGATCTAGTAAATGAGTAGCGATTTTCTACACCGAAAGTATTTTCTTTCATAATATTTATGTAGCAATTACATAATAAGTTTATCATAAATTTAGTGAAATTTTTCTCAATGCGTATTTCATAAATAAACTGAAATGTTTCATAAAATTTTTTCATAAACATTTCATACTTCATAAAATAAACTTGTTAAATTAGTGAATCTTAGATTCATAATATGAAAGAAAAATGTCATTGTTTAATAAAATAAATTATAAAATATGTTATAACTTATAATATATTTGAGTAATGTAAAGTTTTCGTAAAGATAATTAAAAATGAAAAGTTTCATAATTGTTAAATTTATTTTTAGTGCCGACTTTATTCGACTTTTTACTACTAGTAATTTTATTAGTAATTAGTAATTATTTTTTATTATCATATTAATTGCAAATTTTTTTCAACTAATTGCCATTTTTAATTTTTTATATTGGAAACTTAAGCAGAGATTATTAATATTTATGAAACTATTTCATAGAAATAAAGAAGTTTCGTTATAAAATCTTTGAAAAATATATTATAAAAAGTGATGAACTTGTACAACAAAAGTTTATAGTTTTAAAGAAATGTTTCCGAAGTGCTTCGTTGGCGACTTTTTGACATTTTCACTGAACTTGTGGCAAAATCATAAAAGTACATAAAACACAAACTACCAGTACTTACCGGGCGAATTTAACATGGAGATGTCGTTGATGGTAGTTAATCGGTACCCTCTCCGGTGGTGTTGAAGTATCCATATTGTCTACACACTGAAAAAAATTAAAAAAATCACGAATTCAAATGTAATATTATTCAAAAATGGTGTCATAAAGAAATTCAAAGAATCAATAAAAAAATTGTATGCCTTTAATTGAAAATATTTTTCATATTCCCTCGAAGAAGAAATTCACATCGCATGCTGCATGTCTTAAATTGAAATTTTATTTTATATTTCTTTAATTCGTATCCGTATTCACTCAATGAAGAAAAGTCGATGGAATTTTGTCAATTCCATGAAGTTTCCAATTAAATATGTATGTATTTAGAAGCTGTTGTGTTTTTTGACAAAAGTTATAGTAACAAATGTTTGTTAGACTATTTTGATACCCTCCATTAGGGTATTGTGTCTCTGTGCATTTGTTTGTAACACCCAAAAGGAAACGAGTTAGACCCACCGTTTATTATACAGATCACTTTCTGAGTCGATTTGGCAATGTCAGTCTGTGTGTCCATCTATTGCTGTAATCAAAGTATATGTCGCAATTATTGTCCGATCTTAACATACTCTATTTAATTTGAAGCAAATCGGTTCAAATTTAGCTATATTTGACTTTTACCCGATTTTCTTCAAATTTTCTTCAACTAGAAACACCTATGGTGAAAGAGGGTAAGATCGGTTTAGATATAGTTCCCATACGGATTTCGCTCTCAATTTGACTTCTTCGCCATATAGACCACATAATAGTACCCATACAAAAATCGGTTCCAATATCACTTTTCCCCGAATTCAATTGTAATAAGGGTATCATATAGTCGGTCCAGCCGGGCTTTAGACTTTCCTTACTGCGTTGTGTTATTGAAAAATGTTTTATTCAAATATTTGAAGTGTGTTTGCTGGAATAAATACACCCTCCACCTTAGGATGGGGATAGAGAATTTAGGACAGAAAAAAGTGTAACGCATAGAAGGAGTGACTAAGGACCCTAAGTATGTTTGGACCAAATCCGTTTCACGACTTTTTAAGTCGTTTGAACTATGTCCGTCCGCCCGTCTGGCTGGTGTACACGATAACTCTCGAAAGGAGCCAAGGAATCAATTCAAACTTTCCACATGATAATATTTTTCCCAAACCTACTTTAAGTTTGAAGATGCCCCCTCTGGTACCTCTCACACAAATGACCGATATTCCTATGTCGAATTAAAACTAGTGTAAAATCCACACTGATCTTCGGAATCAGCTCCATTTTGGTATTTCTTAATATTTATACACTCCACGAGAGTATTATGTCTTTGTGCATTTGTTTGTAACGCCCAAAAGGAAGCGAGATAGACCCATTGTTAAGTACACCGATCGACATAGAATCACTTTCTGAGTCGATTTAGCAAAGTCCGTCTGTCTGTCTGTCCATCTATTGTTGTAATCAAATTACAGGTCGCAATTCTAGTCCGATTTTAACAAAAATTGGCACAAATAAGTTTTGTGGATCAAGGACGAACGCTATTTAATTTGCGGCAAATCGGTTCAGATTTAGCCCCCATACAAATGTCGCTCCCGATTTGACATTTTCCCCTCTAGAAACCACATATTGTACCCGATTTTCTTTAAATTTGGCACAACATCTTATAATCCAACTAGAAACACCTATGCAGAAATTTGGTAAGATCGGTTCAGATTTAGATATAGCCCATATACAGATCTCGCTCCCGATTTGACATTTTCCGTTCTAGAAACCCCATATTGAACTCGATTTTCTTTAAATTTGGCACAACATCTTATAATCCAACTAGAAACACCTATACAGAAATTCGGCAAGATCGGTTCATGTTTAGATATAGCCCCCATACTAATGTCGCTCCCGACTTGACTTTTGCCGCTTTAGAGACCACATATTGTACTAGATTTTCTTTAAATTTGGCACAACAGCTTATAATCCAAGTACAAAAACCTATGGTGAAAGTGGGTAAGATCGGTTCAGATTTAGATATAGCCCAAATACAAATGTTGCTCCCAAATGTTTAACCGATTTTGACCAAACTATACATATTATATTTCACCTATTTCGTTCCAGATTTCAATATACCCCCATACATATGTTCTTTCCGATTTAACATTTTTTGTCAAACACAGACATTTACAGGATACAAAAATCTTTCCCGTTTTCGCTTTTTCACCGAATTAAATTGTATACGGATAGAAAGTGGAGTGTATCATATAGTCGACTCCGTCCGACTTTAGCCTTTCCTTACTTATTTATAAACGCTTTAAGTGTACTTAATATGGCGGGTTTTGATATCTGACAATTCTTTTATAGAGGTTATATTCGCATGCAATAGCGGCGATATTGCCTCACCTCTTCTGGTACCTACCACACAAAGTGGCATAAACTTACAATAAAACCGGTAGTTAAAATAATTTGCCACTTGATATTTGAAAATGTTGGTTATAATTACTTTAAACGTAAAAAATATTTACGCTTTAGCCATGCCCCTTCTTGTACCTACCACACAATTGTCTCTATCCTAAGTAAAATTAAATGTTTTATAACTCATTTATCCGTGCCTGAAATCCATTATGACTTCATATTTGATAATGTTTTTACAATTATTAACAACTAGCAGTACTAGAAAAAGCAAGTTATTCGTTAATTTTATCCGTCTCTGTTTTTGGATAGTATTTATTTAATTTTCTTTTGGTGGAAAAATAAATCTAAAATAGTATTTTGGAAACCTCCTATTAGCCAGCACTCACACAGTCAAAGGAATGTGCTTGTCGATATGCACTATTTTAGCTGAACTACTTCGTATGTATAATTTTCTACCAAGTTTTGAACAAAAAATTACAACCATTTATATCCTCGATCTCATGTTTCTAGATTCAGCCAGCCAGTTTATAACTTTTTGCACCTCTTTCCCAAAAAGTACACATTTTGAAAAATCACTATAGGTAACATGTGTTTTTGCTTCCCCTAAAAATATGTATTTGTTGTAACACATTTATTCCCCTTTAAAGAATTGTACAGCATTTTTATCCATGTTCGTCCCGCGCACCTCTTAGAAGTACAAATTTCGAAAAATCAAACTACTGCGCTGCCATATGGTCAGAGGAATTTACACACTAAATTTCACGATTCTAGCTGTTATACTAAAATTGGTACCAGTTTTATCCCTTTTTGTCCCGCTCGCCACTGAAAAGTACAAATTTGGAGAAATCCATTTATGTTGCAAGTCTACGTTGTCAGAGAAATTTAAACACAAAATTTCACGACTATAGCTGAAATATTTTAGTTGGTACTATTTTTATACCTCTTTATCCCGCTCGCCCCTTAAAAGTACAGGTTTCGAAAAATCCAATTTTACTTCGTTTATATATGGTCAGAGGAATTTACATGCTAAATTTCACGATTCTAGCTGTAATACGTTAGTTGGTACCATTTTTATCCCTTTTTGTCCCGCTCGCCCCTTAAAAGCACAAATTTTGAAAAATCCAATTTTACTTCGTTTCTATATGGTCAGAGGAATGTACATACCAAATTACGAGATCCTAGCTGTAATACTTTAGTTGGTACCATTTTTATCCCTTTTTGTCCCGCTCGTCCCTTAAAAGTACAAATTTCGAACAATCCAATTATACTGCGCTTCTACATGGTGAGAGGTATTTACATACCAAATTTCGTCAGAGGAATTTACATACCAAATTTCACGATTCTAGCTGTAATACCTTAGTTGGTACCATTTTTATCCCTTTTTGTCCCGCTCTCCCCTTAAAAGTACAAATTTCGAAAAATCCAATTTTACTTCGTTTCTGTATCGTCAGAGGAATTTACATACCAAATTTCACGATTCTAGCTGTAATACTTTAGTTGGTACCATTTTTATCCCTTTTTGTCCCGCTCGGCCCTTAAAAGTACAAATTTCGAAAAATCCTATTTTACTTCGTTTCTTTATCGTCAGAGGAATTTACATACCAAATTTCACGATTCTAGCTGTAATACTTTAGTTGGTACCATTTTTATCCCTTTTTGTCCCGCTCGGCCCTTAAAAGTACACATTTCGAAAAATCCCTATTTGTAGTTCGTCTGCATGATCATTGCAAGGAACTCACCGAATTTCATGTTTATAGCTACTGCCTTTTAGTCAGGACGAAGGTTCGATGTTTATCCCTTTTTGGGCCATTTTATCCCCTAAAAGTACGAATTTCGTAAAACCCTTTCTTAGTCGACGTCTACGTCATATTTGGGAACTACCCTGAAAATTTCATGACCCTGGCTTCAGCCGTTTGGTCTGGGGGCTGGTCAATGATAAGTCAGTCAGTAACGCAACTCTTTTATATATATAGATTGTGGAAGCTGAGTCCAATTGCCACAAACCTAGTACCTCCAACAAACATACTCCGGCGTTAAGCAAATGTAGGTCCTTCCATACACATATTCATTCTCTGAGAGTGAGAGTATATATAAGTCGGTTTAGCCGACTGACGTTTTCTTACTTGTTTTGTCATTCCGTTTATAACACCATGAAATATTCATCGGAGGCTACGGACTATATACATTCTGGGTCGCGGTAAAATTCTAAGACGATATAGCCATGTCCGTCTGTCTGCTGAAACCACGCTAGCTGCCGAACGAAATGAGCTAAGAGGCTCACATTTTCCGTAAATGAGTCTTACGGTTGTAGGTCGGTGGGGATTGAAAGTGGACAAAATCGGGCCAGAGGGAAAACAACTTTCCCTAACAAGGACTGAATTTAGATTATTAATATATTAATATTTAGATTATTAAGCAAATTTTTTTGCGGCTGAAATGAGACACAAAGGGATAAACATGGTACCAATGATACGACAAGAGCTAGAAACATGAAATTCGGTGAGTACATCAATAAAATTTTGTAGAAACGTAAAATAGAAGGATTTTCCAAAATTTGTACTTTTAAGAGATACAATTGGAAAAAGTGTTAAAACCAAACCGCAGAAGTTGAAATCATGAAATTCGGTGCATTCATTTTACACAGTCAAATGACGCGAAACAGTTAGTGAAATTTGGTGCATACATTGCTCCGACAGCGTAAATGCGAAAAGAAAAGAGATATTTCGATAATTGAAAAGGGATAAAATTGGTACCAAGCAAACGGCTGAAGGTAGGTTCAAAATGAAACGAGTAAAGCTAAAGTCGGGCGGCGCCGACTATACGATACACTCCACTTTCTGCCCGAATACAATCCAATTCGGTAAAAAGTGAAAACGGGAAGAATTTTTGTATGTTGAATGAAGTGACTAACTTTCACAATAAGTTCTTCCACTTCAAGTATAACGTGTTATGCTGAATTTGAAGAAATTCGGTGAAAATACGCGGCTTCTGGGGTCAATCCGGGAGCGAAATTTGTATGGGAGCTATATGTAAATCTTAACCGATCTGACCAATTTTCACCATCTGTGTTTCTAGTTGAAATATAAGATATTTTGCAAGATTTGAAGAAGATCTGATAATATACGTGATTTCTAGAGCAGAAAAAGTCAAATCGGAAGCAAAATTTAATTTGAAGCAACGTTATTTAATTGAAGCAAATCGGTTCAGATTTAGATATAGCTCCCATAAAAATTTTGCTCCCGATTTTACTTTTTCCGCTCTAGAAACCACATATTTCAACAGATTTTTTTCAAAAACAATTATATTTCAACTAGAAACAACTCTGGTAAAAATGGGCCAGATATATATATATATACAAATTTCGCATCTGAATTCATTATTTCCGCTCTAGAAATAGCATATTTGCTTAAAATTTGGCAAACCAGCTCATATTTCAACTACAAACATCCATGGCGAAAGTGGGTCAAATCGGTTCAGATTTATATATAGCTCCCATATAAATGACTCCCCCGATTTAATACTTTCCGCTCTAGAAACCACATATTTAACAGATTTCCATCAAATTTGTGAAAGCATCTTATATTTCAGAAAACCTAGGCTAAAAATGTGTCAGATCGGTTCAGATTTATATATAGCTCCTATTCAAAATTTGTGTTCAAATTTTCTTACAAATACAGATAGAAGTATGAAATTTGTAGTATATATACCCGGTTAAAATGTAACGACCTTTTTATACCCTACACAACAGGGTATATTGACTAGGTGTAGGGTATCATGAGTTTATTGAAAAGAAATTGTAAAAAAAGTTTGAAAATGTTGGCTCTGCAAAAACCATCGTAAGTATTATAAAAACTTTGACGTGATGTTTCGTCCTCATCATGGCATCAATTGATAGCTAATTATCTCTTCTATATATTTTTCATAGCACCTGTTATAAAATTTTCCCAAGAAACCACTGTGTGATGCATCCAAATGTCGCCCATAAATAAAATGCTATTTTACTGTCTCTAAATTTACAGAAAATGTCTTATTTTATCGAGTGTGCTATTCATAAAACCAAATTAATTTACAGTGTCCCCTGCCGAATATCAAATAAAATTCGAAATGCTTTCATCATGAGTGAGTATTTGCAATCACTTGTACGAGCATATGTTGCGTTCGCATAGGTATCACATTAATTGAAAATGCTATCAGTAATCTCTTTATCCGAACATTAAATCAGCCAACTTTATGTTTTTTCCTCGCGATATGCTGTTCTTTTAAGTAAAAAAGATGACTTTATGGTTTGCACATACCAGCACATTTCAAAATATACATCGATGTATCAATGAATAGCAAGAATATATGAATGCACATTTTTTAAGGAATACCACAATTCACAATTAGCGTTTAGTGACTTTCTAACAATCCTCTCTGAACAGGTTTAAATCAGGATAATGGCACTGTTGGTTTCCATAGACGGAGTCTAGAGGAGATAATTTATAAATAATACAACACAAACTAGATTTTAATATTTTATTTCAGCACGTAAAACAAACATAAAACAAACAATAACGTCATCTGCATGTGGATGTCACGTGCATCAGGTGATGTCGATCATATGGTCGGTCTTCCACATGCCAGAATCAGCTGATGGCGATATGGTCGATCGTCAACACTCTGTATTTGTTGCAGCTAAACGTTGACTGCGCAGATTCGATGGGTGCTACGCTGATTTTAATAAATTACATCCAAAATACTGGATCATGTGAACACCCACACCCACTGCGCAGATTCGATGGGTGCTACCCTGATTTTAATAAATTACATCCAAAATACTGGATCATTTTTAATGGGAAACACTCACACCCACATAGCATCTTTTCGATTGTTGACATTCCACAATCTGAAATGCATGAAATATGCCTAGCTCTATAACTGGATATTTTTATGAACACAACTGTATTGTCGGGCTGTTATGCGGCGATACAAATATATACGTACGAGGGAAGATCTCGAAATACAGCAGTATAATTTTAATTAATTTAACTAATTGTTATCCTGAAAAGAATACTGTGAAACATAAGAAACCTACTTTCATTCAGATATATACAATACGTTTATACATTTTGGAAAGAGAACTTCATGTAAACAAGCACAAAATAATCCAGAATTTAATAATTACAATAATTCGCTTAGCTGGTTCAGTCGAATATGACAAATTTTCATAGAAATTATTTTGGCCAGACAAATAATTCTCGAAACGCAAAGCATCGACAATAAAAGTATGGACAATATTTTTTCCTCTGACATAGCTGCTAATAATATTTTTTTCTTCTAGTCCAGGATTGAATTGAGTAATGGCGATCATTTTTCTACAAAAAAAATAATTTGTTTTGATTTATTTTTCCCGCTTAGGAATTGGGGGACTTTTAGATGAGGTATTGCAAAAATAGGGTTGTTATACCTTCCCCAAAGGATAGTCATTTGTCAGGTTTGTCATTCCATGAAATATCGACCTGAGATCCTATAAAGTATATATGTATATATATATTTATATATTCTTGATCGTCATAAAATTCTAAGACGATCTAGCCATGTCCGTCTGCACGCTTGCATCTAAATGAAAGGGGCTAGGATGTCCCAATTTTCCATAAATGCATCATATAGTCGGTTGGAATTGTAACTGGGCGAAATTGCTCCACATAGAAACATTTTCTCTCACAAGGACTGGAAATACCAATAATATTTACAGTATTTATGCATGCTTTTCAATATGTCTGTTTATATTTATTTGATATTGGGTATGCGCATTCCCTTATAACAAAAACGTGCACCATAAAGTGATTCTTATTCGTAGGGGGTGAAATGGGACAGAAAGGGATAAAAATGGTAACTATCAAACGACAACAGCTAGAAACACGAAACTCGGTGTGTACATTCCTCTACTTGATATATACATACATGATACATAATATAAAAGTATTTTTTCGTACTTTTAAGGGGTAAAATAGGAATAGAGGAATACAATAAATTCGGCAAAACATCTTATAATGCAACTATAAACACTTTTGCTGAAAGTGTCGCTGCAGATTTGACATGTTCCGCTCTAGAAACCACATAGTGTACCCGATTTTCTTTAAATTTGGCACAACATCTTATAATTCAACTAGAAACACCTATGCAGAAAGTGGGTAATGTCGGTTCAGATTTAGATATAGCCCCCATACAAATGTTGCTCCCGATTTGACATTTTCCGCTCTAGAAACCACATATTGAACCCGATAGTCTTTAAATTCGGCAAAACATCTTATAATGCAACTATAAACACTTATGCTGAAAGTGGGTAAGATCAGTTCAGATTTATATATAGCCCCATACGAATGTATCCTCCTGACTCTTTCCACTTTAGAAACCACATATTGTACACGATTTTCTTTAAATTGGACACAACATTTTATAATCCAACTATAAACACCTATGCTGCAAGTGGGTAAGATCGGTTCAGATTTAGATATAGCTCCCATACAAATGTCTCTCCCGATTTGACATTTCGAGTTTCTTTAAAATTGGCACAACATCTTATAAACCAGCTAAAACACCTATGGTGAAAGTGGGTAAGATCGGCTCAGATTTAGATATAGCCCCCATACAAATGTTGCTCCCAAATGTTTAACCGATTTCGGCCAAACTATACATATTATATTTCACATATTTCGTTCCAGGTTTCAATATAACCCCATACAAATGTCCTTTCCGATTTAAATTTTTTTGTTCAACACATACATTTGCAGGATACAAAAATCCTTCCCGTTTTCACTTTATTACCGAATTGAATTGTATTCGGATAGAAAGTGGAGTGTATTTTATATTCGGCTCCGCCCGACTTTAGCCTTTCCTTATGTTTTTGATGTTATAATCTAAAATCCTTATGCTATAAGAGGAATGTTTGTACAAATATCAAAATATTATTTTTATGAACTAATGTCCCTTTGGATTTTAATTATTATACACTCCATGAGAGTATTATGTCTTTGTGCAAAAGGAAACGAGATAGACTCATTGTTAATTATACCGATCGACTTAGAATCACTCTTTGAGCTGATTTAGCAATGTCCGTCCGTCTGTCCATCTATTCTTGTAATCACGATACAGGTCGCAATTGTAGACAGAACCAAATGCAACTTTGCACAACGAAGTTTTTCGGAACAGCGACGAACGCTATTTAATTTGAAGAAAATCGGTTCAGATTTAGATATGGCCCCCATACGAATTTCGCTCCCGTTTTGACTTTTTCCGCTCTAGAGATCACATATTTCACTTGATTTGCTTCAAATTAGCTTGCATTACCTTATAATTCTACTAGAAACCTCTGTGTTGAAAATGGATTAAATCGGTTCAGATTTAGATATAACCCCCATACAAATTTCGCTCCCGATTTGACTTTTTCCGCTCTATAAACCACATATTGTATCAGATTGTCTTCAGATTTGGCAAAACATCTTATGTTTCCACTAGAAACAACCATGGTGAATATAAGTCAAATCGGTTCAGATTTACATATAGCTCCCATAAAAATTTCGCCCCAAAAATTTCCCATACAAATTTCGGATAGACTTTTTCCGCACCAGAAAGCAACAATTTTCACAAAATGAGCTTAACACGTTATATTTGAACGGTATGAACTTATTGTGAAAGTTAGTCACTATATTCCATGTTTGGATATAGCACCGATATAAATATTTCCAATTTGACAAATTGGACCACTTTCTCGTTTTCACTTTTTTACCGAGTTGAATTGTTTTCGGATAGAAAGTGGAGTGTATCATATAGTCGGCCCCGCCCGACTTTAGCCTTTCCTTACTTGTTTTTTAAATCGATTTAGCAATGTCTGTATATGTCTGTCTGTATATCTATTGTTGTAATCACGATACAGGTCGCAATTGTAGACAGAACCAAATGCAACTTTGCACAACGAAGTTTTTCGTGATAAGGACGAACGCTATTTAATTTGAAGAAAAATTGGCAAAACATCTTATATTTCAACTAGAAACACCTGTGGTAAAAATGTGTTATATCGGTTCAGATTTATATATAGCTCCCATACAAATTTCGCTCCCGATTTGATTTTTTCCGCTCTAGAAACCATAAATTGTATCAGATTGTCTTCAGATTTGGCAAAACATCTTATATTTAAACTAGGAACACCAATGGTGAAAATGGGTCAGATGAGTTCTGGTGAACTGTTTTTAGTTGAAATTTAAGTGTATTTGCCAAATTTGAAGAAAATCTGTCAAAGTTTGTGGTTTCTAGAGCGGAAACAGTCAAATCGGAGGAGACATTTGTATGGGAGCTATATATAAATCTGAACCGATATATCCTATTTTTACCAGAACTGTTTTTAGTTGAAATATAAGCTGTTTTGCCAAATTTGAACAAAATCTGTCAAAGTTTGTGGTTTCTAGAGCGGAAAGAGTCACACCGGAAGAGACATTTGTATGGGAGCTATATATAAATCTGAACCGATCTATCCTATTTTTACCAGAACTGTTTTTAGTTGAAATATAAGCTGTTTTGCCAAATTTGAAGAAAATCTGTCAAAGTTTGTGGTTTCTAGAGCGGAAAGAGTAAAATCGGAGGAGACATTTGTATGGGAGCAATATATAAATCTGAACCGATCTATCCTAATTTTACCAGAGCTGTTTCTAGTTGAAATATACGGCGTCTTGCCAAATTGGAGGAAAATCTGTATAAATATGTGGTTTCTAGAGCGGAAAAAGTAAAATCGGAAGCAAAATTTGTATGGAAGCTATATCTAAATCTGAACCGATTTGCTTCAAATTAAATAGCGTTCGTCCTTATCCCATAAAACTTCGTTGTGCAAAGTTTCATTTAGTTCTAACAGCAATTGCGACCTGGACTTTGATTACAAGAATAGATGGACAGACGGACGGACATCGCTAAATCGACTCAAAAAAGTGATTCTAAGTCGATCGGTATAATAAACGATGGGCCTATCTCGTTTCCTTTTGGGTGTTACAAACAAATGCACAAAGACATTATACCCTGTGGTGTAGGGTATAAATATCTCAATAATTACATTTTAGCAAAAACAAGCTATTTTTATACTAAAAGCTATTGTTGGCGTCCGTGTATACAGACAATGTTTCGATACATTTGTGGACAGTGATAAGTATCAGTCTTATAGTTCATTCTTTCGTCAGTAGGGAGTTTTATGATATGTAACATTTCTAATGTATATCTTCTTCTTCGATAACACTACTCAACAAAATGAAAAAAATTTCATGTACTCCGGATGCGATAATTTTTTCTGTGTAGATAACCTTGACATGAGCTCGAAAAACGCAATAAAATTTTTTTTTTTCGTTTGGTTTTTTTTTATTTTTTTTTTTTTTAAATATTAAAAATTTTTTTTGGTTAATTTGTTTCGTCCGGCATAACTCGGGAACCACTAGCCCGATTTAATTGAATTAAATTTTAAAAAATTTAAAATTACAATTCCCTTAATCTGTTCATATATTGTTTTCCTATACAAGCAACAGTTTCCAAGTTAAAAATGAATATATAAAGGAAAAAACTTATTTTTTGCCTAAAGATTTAAATTTTTTTTTAAAAAATCCAAAAGGAAAAAAAATGTCAAATCTTATTACTTTTACGTAAAGTTACATAACCTATGAGCAAAATGAGACAAAGATCATGAAAATCGATGCACGCGTTTCGCTTTTATTCGCAATTGAGCAAAGGTATGAATTTCAAAAATTTGCTCGACATATGCACAACTTTGTCTATGGTAAGGTTTTTTCTTTTTTTTTTGATTCTCAGAATTAACAAAACGGAATAAACTAAGGGTTATTTAATTTTTATGATTGCGTAAGCAAAGTAATAAACGCTAATAAATGTGCGTGAACAATTAAAAGGAAAACAGGAAAGGGGACTTTTTTAATTATTTGGGTTTTCCGTTGGCTACCTGTATGATTTTTTTACAGAAATGCAACCCACATTTAAGGGTGGTCATTATTCGGAAAATTTAAGACTCACACATGGTGAAACAGGTATGTAGCCACCGTAAAAAAATATACACACATTTATAAGTACCTGTCAGTAAAATACTAAACAATACACAGTATAAATAGGTCTTCATTGATCGATTTTACTCATTCAACAAGTGTCGACGAACGCGATAGTTAAAATGAGCAAACGTTCGCGAGGATTTGAATGCAATACCAATCCAAGTAATTTTTGTTACATGTGCGGAGAATACGTTTCTGAAAAAAACAAGCGTTGTTTTTCACCTAAATTGAGAGATTCATTTGAAGAGAGCTTCAATTTAAAGGTCTCAAACATAGTGCTCTATGTCCAAGGTGCTACGTACAGCTAGCTGACTCAATGTAAGTGTAGATTACGAAATTCAAGAACATATATAACTTATTATTGAAATTCTTTCAGACGACAGCCGAGAATCATCATGCCAATGCTTTGGAGAGCTCCGCTTTGCCATGTAACAGATTGCTACTTCTGTCTTAGCAAAAAAACAGGCGTGGGAAAAAATATACGATGGACTTACGCTGCTGTTTCAACAGTGAATTTTCCAGTGCCATTTTCCGAAGAACCAGTGGACCCGCAACCGTCCGTTTCAAGATGGGCATCTAATAATGAGGCGATACATCCAACATCAGATCCGGAGACAGTAGAAACCACATCAGAATGCGAGTCAACATATACATTGCATGGAGGTCAACGCTTATGTTCCCAAGCAGAACTGAACGATTGGGTTAGAGAATTGAAACTCTCCAAGGAAGATGCAGAGTTGCATGCATCGCGCATGCAACAGTTCGGTTTCTTGGCTCCTGGTGTGGTGACAACAATCTACAGGAAGCGTCATGAACCATACGCAAGGTACTACACAAAAAAAGACAACATCTGTTTTTGTAAGGACATTCCCGGATTATTTGGTGAACTCGGGTACTCTTACGATCCAGGAGAGTGGCGTCTTTTCATCGACAGCAACAAGCAGAGCCTTAAAGCAATTTTACTGCACAACGGCAACGAGAAACCTTCGATTCCAATTGCTCATGCCGTTGACACCAAGGAAACATACGAAGTCATGGACAATCTACTAAAGTGCCTTAACTATGAGAGGCACGATTGGAAAGTTTGTGCCGACCTTAAGGTTATCGGTATCCTTTGTGGATTACAAGGTGGATTCACAAAGTACTGTTGTTTTCTCTGCCTTTGGGACAGCCGCGATCGTCAACATCATTACACCAGGAGGAGTTGGACAGAAAGAGTTAACTTCATCCCCGGCAGCGACAACGTGAAATATACACCACTCATAAAAAAGGAAAATGTTTTTCTCCCACCTCTTCACATAAAGCTCGGACTCATAAAAAACTTCGTGAAAGCTATCAACAAAGATGGCGAAGCGTTCGCCTATTTAAAAACCATTTTTCCTCACCTTTCATCGGCAAAGATTAAGGAAGGCGTTTTCGACGGTCCGCAAATTAAAAAGTTGTTGCAAGACCAACAGTTTGAGCACATTTTATCACCAAATGAAGCTGCAGCTTGGAACTCATTTCGGCAAATTGTTTCCGGATTTCTTGGAAACAACAAAAGCTCAAATTACAGAGAGATCGTCGAACAACTACTCCAAAATTATAAAAAAATTAGAGCAAATATGTCGCTTAAGATACATTTTCTACACTCGCACTTGGACTTCTTTCCGGACAACCTGGGCGATGTGAGTGACGAGCATGGCGCACATGTAATAAAAATTACTTGGATTGGTATTGCATTCAAATCCTCGCGAACGTTTGCTCATTTTTACTATCGCGTTCGTCGACACTTGTTGAATGAGTAAAATCGATCAATGAAGACCTATTTATACTGTGTATTGTTTAGTATTTTACTGACAGGTACTTATAAATGGGTGTATATTTTTTTACGGTGGCTACATACCTGTTTCACCATGTGTGAGTCTTAAATTTTCCGAATAATGACCACCCTTAAATGTGGGTTGCATTTCTGTAAAAAAATCATACAGGTAGCCAACGGAAAACCCAAATAATTAACAAAGTCCCCTTTCCTTTTTTCCTTTTAATTGTTCACGCACATTTATTAGCGTTTATTACTTTGCTTACGCAATCATAAAAATTAAATAACCCTTTGTTTATTCCGTTTTGTTAATTCTGAGAATCAAAAAAAAGAAAAAACCTTACCATAGACAAAGTTGTGCATATGTCGAGCAAATTTTTGAAATTCATACCTTTACTCAATTGCGAATAAAAGCGAAACGCGTGCATCGATTTTCATGATCTTTGTCTCATTTTGCTCATAGGTTATGTGACTTTACGTAAAAGTAATAAGATTTGACATTTTTTTTCATTTTGGATTTTTTATGGATTTAAAAAAAAAAAAAAAAATTAAATCTTTAGGCAAAAAATAAGTTTTTTCCTTTATATATTCATTTTTAACTTGGAAACTGTTGCTTGTATAGGAAAACAATATATGAACAGATTAAGGGAATTGTAATTTTAAATTTTTTAAAATTTAATTCAATTAAATCGGGCTAGTGGTTCCCGCGTTATGCCGGACGAAACAAATTAACAAAAAAAAAAAATTTTAAAATTTTAAAAAAAAAAAAATAAAAAAAAAACCAAACGAAAAAAAATTTTATTGCGTTTTTCGAGCTCATGTCAAGGTTATCTACACAGAAAAAATTATCGCATCCCGAGTACATTTTGACTGTTGACTAGTGTAATTATTTTCCTATGCCAAAATGTCGACGTCATTAAAGTTTGGCTTATGTCCTGTCATTGTACAATGGCTTCTAGCCACACCATCAAGAAAAATATATATACATAGAAAATATGCCCAAAAATAACAAAATATTTTTATGTTAAAAATGTTGGACCTAGCCTGGATAATTATCCAGTGTAAGTCAAACTTATGGTTATCGAGGTTAAGTCCAAAAATTCAGCACAAACTATTTTTTTGGAAAATTTCCTAATATTTATATTGTACAATGTTAAGAATTATTTTTTTATTTTGAATACAAAATTAGGTCTTTAGTAACGTTTGTTATCCCTTTTGTTAACGTTTATCGTAGCATGTTATCCTGGCTTATTTAATTTATAATCGAGTAACTTATGAAAAAAAGAAACTCATATTAAATTCTCACAATTCTTAAAACTACTTGAGGTATACACACATGTAAGAGCAATTTTTGTAAATATTAGCAAGTACTATCACTGTGCGAAATATGCTTGTAATCAGTACATAATTGTAGTTTTTAAAATCTTTTCAATATTTGACATGACAGAGATAATCAAATTTGGAAACTCCCATACTCACTAGAGATATACAATTTTGCATATCATCTGCTGTAAGCATGTGGAATTTTAAGTAAGTAAGGATACTTTTCTGAGTCAAGGACTATGCCATTATTGAATATGAAAGATATCGCTTACGCCGATTTGACTTGCATATTGTTCCAATCCTTGATATAGGTGTCACACAGAGCTTCGATATAGTCCACATGAAATTGAACCAATGATTTTAAACCATCTTTAATTGATCTTCGGACCCAAAGTCTATTTTGTTAAAGTCTTCAGAAGACGAAAATATACAATGCAATGAATAAACAATCAATATCCGTTGCATTGTGGGTTTGGACCTCGTATATTTTATCTGCATATGCCCGAATGTTGTTTCATCGATTTACATCACTTGTATGGTGTGCAGGAAAGTGTCGACAAATATTCGCTGGAATATCGCCCAAATGTCCGTACGTATGCGTTAATATTGTGAAATTTTCAATAAATTTAAATAAAAACGCTAACGAATTAAAAGTGTATGTACGTGCATGTGTGTGTACACACGGTGCGACATGATGTACACATGGACATTAGGGTGAAATTTCACAAGCAAGATCTAGACAAAATAATTTTAAGATATAAAATTTTTTCCGCTTTTTTTCGGTCTGTAAGTAGTTGGAATTTATATTTTCCAATCCCATGGCAGCAGCTATATAATATAGAATGCTTGCTTGTTTATAGCTCGCTATCTTCCGAGAGAAGTGAGATAGAGGGTTCAGTTTTAATGTAAACACAAACATTTTTCACATCATCATTTCTGATTTCTTTGAAAGTCGCTAGCATTGAAACCGCTGTAGTGTTAATTATTTTTATGTGGTTCGAGAGTTACGAACCTACCAATTTTTCCGCAACTATACATACCATTTCTATTGAAATAATAATAATACACATAAAATATTTTCTAGGTAAAGTCTTCAAAATTAGAGTCGCTGTTGTATTTTTTCTACGAAAATCGTTCAGTTTGATATATTATGAATGATTCTCAGATACGTTATAACAAAAAAAAATCACCCTGATGTACAAGCATTAAATTCATATAAAAACATCATATATGTACAATGTACATTGTACATTGAAGGAAGAATGATACACTTAATTCAACTTTTTCTCTATTATTATTTTTTAACTGGGATGCTGTTCTGGCTTAATAAAATTTTGCTTCTTTGTAATTTTCTGTCGTCCAAAGTATAGTTCATTAGCACGTTTGAAAACAAAATTTTGAATTTGAAATTGTTTTTGTTCGTCAAAAAAACTATTATACATATCGTCAAAATGTACATATTTACCCCCAGGGGCGTGGCATCTCACACTCAATGTGATATTTTATTCGTCTTTTATACAGCAACATATTTGGAGTGTATCGTATATAACTGTATATTAATGCAGCCAGTATTAGGGAGAGTAAGTGTGGAGAGCCAGCAAAAAATTGTTCGCAAAAATTTATTTTATATTCCAGAAATGAGAGTACAAATATTAAACCAGAAAAACCATTGCATCTCAAAATCCAAATGCCCATATTTCCCGCTTTTGACGGGAAGCTCTTTTAAACAAATTTCAAAGAAGTAGTAGTTAATATTCCGTAACATGTTAGCTTCTTCACAAGTGAATGGGAACGAATTTATAGTATGGGGTCACAGAAGTAACGTGTATGCTTTGCACCCAAAAGGTCTCGGGCTCAAATCTTACCTCGTGAAAAAATATTTTTTGTTTTTTTTTTTTTTTTTATTACTTTAATTTTTGTGGAAGATCCTTAGAACCTCTATTTATTGTTCTATTTGAACTTTTTAAAAAGTCCTTTAAAAGGACATTAAAGAATTAAAATGTTCTTCGAAAACATTTGCTGGGAAATTTCAGTGGGGGTCACCAAAGACACCAAAGCTGTAAATAAAGCTCTTCACGCTTAAACAGAAAAATTACACACCAACTTATACAAAACTTGTAAAAACATGGATTGTATTTTTTTAATAAAGCCAAACCAAAACAAATAAAAATAATATAAGATTTTAATCATTTCAAACCACGCTTATAAGGCAAGGCTACCAATATCTTTATACCATATATATCGAGTCAATTCAAAAAGAAAACAAGTAAGGAAAGGCTAAAGTCGGGCGGGCCGACTATATGATACACTCCACTTTCCAACCGAATACAGTCCAACTCGGTAAAAAAGTGAAAACGGGAAGAATTTTTGTATGTTTCATTTGTCAAATCGATCAGAAATGTGGAAAAATGTGACTAACTTTCACAATAAGTTCTTCCAGTTCAAATATAAGGTGTTATGCTCACTTTGAAGAAATTCGTGGTTTCTGGGGCGGAAAAAGTTAAATCGGGAGCGAAATTTGTATGGAAGCTATATATAAATCTGAACCGATCTAACACATTTTTACCACAAGTGTTTATAGTTGAAATATAATATGTTTTACCAATTTTGAAGAAAATCTCTTGTAATATATGGTATCTAGAGTGAAAAGATTAAAATCGGGAGTGAAATTCGTATGTGAGCTATATGTAAATCTGAACCGATCTGACCCATTTTCACTATGGGTGTTTCTAGGACAAATATAATATATTTCGCCTAATTTGAAGAGGATCTGTTAAAATATGTGGTTTCTAGAGCGGAAAAAGTAAAATCGGGAGCGAAATTTGTATGAGAGCTATATATAAATCTGAACCGATTTGATCCATTTTTACCACAGGTGTTTCTAGTTGGAATATAAGATTTTTTGCCAATTTTGAAGAAAATCTGTTGTAATATGTGGTATCTAGAGTGAAAAGTGTCAAATCAGGAGTGAAATTCGTATGGGGGCTATATCTAAATCTGAACCGATTTTCTTCAACTTAAATAGCGTTCGTTCTTATCCCAAAAAACTTCGTTGTGCAAAGTTTCATTTGGTTCTGTCTACAATTGCGACCTGTATCGTGATTACCAGAATAGATGGACGGACGGACAGACAGACAGACAGAAAGACGGACATTGCTAAATCGATTCAGAAAGTGATTCTAAGTCGATCGGTATAATTAACAATGGATATATCTCGCAAATGCACAAAGACATAATACTCTCGTGGAGTGTATAAATACAAGGCAATAATCTACAAAAAAAAAGTGTAAATACCCTAAATATTGGACGATAGTGGGTGAATTTTTAGCTACAGCCGTTTGCTTGGTTGTATTTCCATCCTAGTGTAATGACAAAAGTATTAATTTTGAAATTCCAGTATCTCTCACGTACACAGTGCAGGATAACCTAACTTCATGATTCTACCCATTTTTGGTGTAAAAGTTAAAAATGTAAAAATTTAGAAAAATCTTTTTGTTTTGCGAGTCTATGCAATCAGAATAATGTGTACACTGAATTCCATGATTCTAGCTGCGACCATTTGGTTGGTACCATTTCTATCCCCTTTTATTTTACCCCCCTTAAAAGTACGACTTTCGAAAATCTCTTTATTTTACGTGTCTACGCAATTAGAGGGATGTGCACACCACACACATCTATGTGCACAATTTCTATCCCTCTGTTCCAATTGTATCCCTTCAAAAAAACCTTTTTATTTTTCGCGCCTACACAGTCAGAGGAATGTATAATTCTAATTTCATTACTCTGGCTGCCGCCATTTAGTTGCTACAATTTTTATCCCTTTTTTCATTTTACCCCCTAAACGAACGAATTTCGAAAAATGCCTTTATTACATGTGTCTATTTTCGTGTTTCTAGCTGCTGTCGTTTGATATGTACCATTTTTTATCCCTTTTTGCCCCAAATAGAGTGAAATAAATGTTGGATAAATGTTGTCTGTAAAATTAAGAATTGTGAAAAGTGTCTTTAGAAAATATAAATATTTTTTTAGTTTCCTACTGTCAATCATGCGTATTTTTCAAAGCCGGAAAAGAAACAAGTGAAAAAATTGTTCCTTTGCAACTACTTTAACCCATTGACGCCCATAAAAAACTGTTGTTCAAATGTTTCGCACTAAACAGGTGTACCCATATGGGGACAGAGGGCAGTAATGGGTTAAAATATCTTTTAAGTCTTTAAAAAAAGGACATCCCTCCTATGACAACTCCATGTTAAATTCATTGGTGAAGATCCCATTTTTCATAACATCCAGATCACAAGATGGGGGATTCACTTCTTGTGATGGTAAAGGGTAAATTTAAATTTTGCGAAAATTGGATTTTTAGTAAAAACAAGTAAAAACGGCGTTAAGTTCGGCCAGGCCGAACTTTATATACCCTCCACCATATCTTGCATTCCACAGAGGCTGTGGATTTCGAAGAAGTGCAGTAACAGTACAGAGAATTTTTATTTTTTAATATTGCCAAAACCAAACAAATAAAAAGATTGAAAACATAATTTTATAAATAATATAAAGGGCGCCCCGGTAGTCGAGTTGGTAGCGTGCTCGGCTATCAGCGTGGGGGTTGTGGGTTCGATTCCCACCAGGGGCTCTGGTCTGTCGCTGCAACAACTAGCCACAATGGTCTTAGTCACCCCGGCTCAATCCCTGGACCCAAAAATAGAATATAAATTTACTTTGTATTTGTAATTCACAATAAATAAATAAAATAAATAATATAAAATTTTAATTACATCAAACCACGCTAATACAATTGATATCGAAATAATACTTCAAGTCAATTCAAAAATGCTTAAATACCATAAATATTGGGAGATAGTGGAAGCATTTTTAGCTACAACCATTTGGTTGGTTGTATTTCCTTCCTAGTTTAATTCCAAAAGTACATAAAGAGTGATTTTTTTGAGGTTAGGATTTTCATGCATTAGTATTTGACAGATCACGTGGGATTTCAGACATGGTGTCAAAGAGAAAGATGCTCAGTATGCTTTGACATTTCATCATGAATCGTCTTACAAACGAACAACGCTTGCAAATTATTGAATTTTATTATCAAAATGCGTGCTCTGTTAAGAAAGTTCATTGCGCGCTTCCATTTTATGGTCAGTTTAATCGACCCACTGAAGCGGCTATTCGGGCTATTGTGACTAAATTTCGCACCAAATTTACATTGTTGGACATTAAACCACCAACACGCTTACGTAGAGTGCGAACTGAAGAAAATATCGCAGCTGTATCGGCCAGTGTTAATGATGACCACCAATTTTCGATTCGTCGCCGTTCGCACCAATTGGGTCTCTGTTACTCAAAAACGTGGAAATGCCAAAATTGGACTAAGCGGATGGACCACCTAAGACGCAGCCGCGGTCAACATTTAAATGAAATTATCTTCAAAAAGTAAATGTCATGGACCAATCTAACGTTTCAAATAAAGAACCGATGAGATTTTGCAAATTTTATGCGTTTTTTTTAAAAAAAAAGTTATCAAGCTCTTAAAAAATCACCCTTTATTATCTCACGTACACAATGCACGATAACCCAAGTTAACGATTCCAACAATTTTTGCAGTAAAAGTAAAAATAAGAATTTGGAAAAATCGTTTATTTTGCGAGTACACATCAATGTATACACCGAATTCCATGATTTTAGCTCCGGTTATTTGGTTGGTGCCCCTTTTCCCATTTTATCCCCTTAAAAGTACGACTTTCGAAAATCTCTTTATTTTACATGTCTACGCAATTAGAGGCATGCACACACCGAATTTCCTCATTCTATCTGTAGCCGTTTAGATGGTCTACGCAGTCCTGTCCACGCGGTCAGAGGAATGCCTACTCCAAATTTCATGACTCTAGCTGCAGTCATATGATTGGTAAAGTACGAATTTCGAAAAACACCTTTATTTTAGTATACGCAATCAGAGGAATGTGTACACCGAATTTCATTATTCTGGGCGCAGCCGTTTGGTTGGTACCGTTTTATCCCTCTATTCCCATTTTACCCCTTAAAAGTACGAATTTGAAAATAAAACTTATATAAATTTATTTATCCACTCGATTAGAGGAAGGTACAGGGTTTTCCAACAAGAGGATTTATGTTGAATCACCCGGTATTTCGGTAGCTGTCACTTTTGAAGCTTTTATTCTTTGACATTTGACAAGTAGAAACTACGCCATTACTAAAAAAGCGCTTCAACAACAAAAATTCACTAAAAAATGGTGAACATCTTGCAGTCACAGTTCGCAAAACTAAAGCGTTTTTGGGTCGTCGTGAAGCACCTTGTCGGACCGCAATACAGAAATTGGTGGAAAAATTCGAGCTGTTGGGACAAGTTAGTGATGTGACGTGCACGTCGCTCAAGAACAACTGAGAATATTGCTGCTGTAGCCCAAAGTGTTGAAGAAAACCGAGGTTTGTCCATTCCTCGTCGTTCTTTGGAATTTGGCATTCCACAAACGTCATTACACCGTATTTTGCATAAAGACTTGGGTCTTAAGGCTTCTAAAGTTCAGTTAACACAAGAACTCAAGCCGGCCGATCATCAACAACGTCGTAGCATTGTTGATTGGGTCCTTGAGATGAATGAAAATGATCCGGAATTTCATCGAAAAATCATCTTGACTGATCAGGCCCATTTCCAACTCGGTGGCTACGTCAACAAGCAAAATTGTCGCAACTGGGGATCGGAAAACCCAAGAGTTATTGTTGAGAAGCCTCTCCATCCTCATCGTGTGACTGTTTGGTGCGGTTTATCGTCCGGCGGGGTCATTGGACCTTACTTTTTCGAAAATGAGGTTGGATCAACAGTTACGGCGAATGGATTGCGCTATCGAGAGATGATTAAAGATGTTTTATGGTCGAAGTTGGATGGTATTGATCTGGACAACGTTTACGTTCAACAAGACGGCGCTACGTGCCACACAAGCAACGAAACCATTGCTCTTTTAAGGGAGAAGTTTCCGGACCTTGTTATCTCTCGAAGAGGTGATCACAATTGGTCAGCGAGATCTTGTGATTTAACACCTTGCGACTTCTTCCTTTGGGGCCACGTGAAAGATAAGGTCTACGCCAACTGCCCAGCGTCGATAAAAGACCTCAAAGATAGAATTCGTGAGGCTATAGAGGACATAGAGGGCACTTTGCGATTTGGTTATGGAAAATTTCATGAAAAGGATATGGTCCTGCAAGCGTCGTGGTGGCCATTTGGCTGATGTTGTTTTTCATTATTAACGGCATACCTTCCTCTTTATTATGAAATAATCATCCGATCATTTATCTCAAAAAATTTCATTTTTCTTGGAATACCAAAAAAACACCTCTTGTTGGAAAACCCGGTACACACCGATTTTCGTGTTTTTTGCTGTAGTCGTTTGATAGGTAAATTTTTTTTCATTTTTGCCCCAAAAAATAAAAATCACTTTATGATGCATGTTATTGCTACAAGGGGAATGCGCATACCAAATATCAAGCAAATATATGCAGGCATCTTCAAAAACATGCTTAAGTACTCGAAATATTAGGGATATTTTCAGTCCTTGTGAGGGAAAAATGTTTCCCTCTGGACCGATATCGCCCACTTTCAATCCCAACCCATCTACTACGGACGGACATCGTCTTAGAATTTTATGACGATCAAGAATATATATACTTTATACGATACGATATTTCAATGTGTTGCAAACGGAATGACAAAGTTAATATACACCCATCCAGGAGGTGGAGGGTATAAAAAGTATCAGTGATTTTTTTTAATATCGTTTACGAGTTTAGAAAGCCAAAGTACATTATATTTTATTTTATTTTATTAAATATATAAGCTAATATGGCACAGAGAGTCTGAAAAATGAATGCGAATTTTATTTAAACATACACTTGTAGATAATCCAATGGGGCGGAAAGGTACGCAAACCCGATTTTTTATCCGTAAGTCAAGTTTTTGGCGGTGTCTAGGAAATTTCACAATCAGATTTTGGTTTTACCCAAGAACTCCTAGAAAAAAGCGGTATTACTTTCCAGAAGCTGATGTACAGTGTTATTTAGTAGAATTATGTGTGAAATGCAGAATGTCAAGAAAATGTTATTAAGTAAATGTTATTATTAAAGTAAATATTATTATTAATGTACGTAGTTGTGCCAAAAGTGGGCGGTATTGGAAAAGTGGGCGTGGCACCTCCCATACGAAGTTAAAACCCAATTTTGAATATTGTTAGTTCTAGGACACCTAGAGTGCTGCAATTTCGTGTAAGTGCATCTAACATCAATATGCGTAGTTGTTCGAAAAAAAATCTGTGTTTGTTTGTTCATTATAGCAGCCTAAACTACTGAACCGATCTTCTTGAAATTTTCACAGTATGTTCATGCTGAACCGGTGGTGAAAATAGGCTATATAAATCTATATATATATAAATGAATCTGTGTTTGTTTGTTCTTTATAGCAGCCTAAACTAATGAACCGATCATCTTCAAATTTTCACAGTATGTTTATGCTGAACCGCTGGTGAAAAAAGGCTATATCAATTTTTGATATTTTCAGTGAGCGTGGCACCTCCCACACAAATTGGGGTTTTATTCGTTTTTTATAAATTAGCATATTCGGAGTACTGTTGCGGGTAGAGTCTTGCATTTTTGTGAAAGTTCACTAATTATTAATCTGCACAGTTTTGACAAAAATGGGCGGTATTGGAAAAGTGGGCGTAGCATCTCCCATACGAAGTTAAACCCCAATTTTGAATATTGTTAGTTCTAGGACACCTAGAGTGCTGAAATTTTGTGTATGTGCATCTAACATCAATATGCGTAGTTTTACCAAAAATGGGCTTTATTGGAAAAGTGGGCGTGGCACCTCCCATATGAAGTTAAAACCCAATTTCGAATATATTCAGTTGTATGACAAATACAATACTGAAATTTTATGTGATTGCAATTGGGCGGTATTGGACAAGTGGGCGTGGTACCTCCCATACGATGTTAAAACCCAATTTTGAATATTGTCAGTTCCATGACACCTGGAGTGCTGAAATTTTGTGTAAGTGCATCTAGTATCAATGTACGTAGTTGTGCCAAAAATGGGCGGTATTGGAAAAGTGGGCGTGGTACCTCCCAAACGATGTTAAAACCCAATTTAGAATATTGTCAGTTCCATGACACCTGGAGTGCTGAAATTTTGTGTACGAGCATCTAGCGTCAATGTACGTAGTTGTGCGAAAAATGGGCGGTATTGGAAAAATGGGCGTGGCACCTCCCATACGAAGTTAAAATCCAATTTTGAATATTGTCAGTTCCATGACACCTAGATTGCTGAAATTTTGTGTAAGTGCATCTAGCATCAATATGCGTAGTAGTGCCAATAATGGGCGGTATTGGAAAAGTGGGTGTGGCACCTCCCATACGAAGTTAAAACCCAATTTTGAATATTGTTAATTCTAGGACACATAGAGTGCTGGAATTTCGTGTAAGTGCATCTAACATCAATATGCGTAGTTCTTCCAAAAATGGGCGGTATTGGAAAAGTGGGCGTGGTACCTCCCATACGATGTTAAAACCCAATTTTGAATATTGTCAGTTCCATGACACCTGGAGTGCTGAAATTTTGTGTACGTGCATCTAGCATCAATGTACGTAGTTGTGCCAAAAATGGGCGGTAATGGAAAAGTGGGCGTGGTACCTCCCATACGATGTTAAAACCTATTATCGAATATATTGAGTTCTATAACAGCTACAAAGCTGAACCTTCGTGTGAGTGCATCTAGCATAAACCTGCGTACTTGTGCCAAAAATGAGCGGTATTGGAAAAGTGGGTGTGGTATCTCACATACAAAGTTAAACCCTATTATCGAATATTGTCATTTCTATAACACCTAGAGTGCTGAAAATTTGTGTTAGTAGATCCAGTGTAAATAGTGAACGTGTCCCTTCCCATTCGAAATTAAAACCTGTTTTAGAGTATATTCGACACCGAGATTCCTATATTGTTGTGTGAGTTAATTTATTTGTAACCTTTTTAGACAATATACAAATTGGCGGGATTTGAAAGATGGGAATTTTGTAAAATTACACGTTTTCTTTGGATTTTTAGCACAATAGTAAAGAAAGGTTACAAAAAATAAATATTCATTCGTCAAAAGCCGACATAAGTCAAGAAAATGGAAATTATATTAATTTTTTAGTTTTTGTGTTGTCTGATTAGTGAACAATTTGATTGACTTTTTATATGTTTTGAATTTAGTACATTTGAATTCCAGCTATTCGATTAAGTAAGTTCTTCTTACGTAGGAAGTTTATAGTTTTGGTTATGAAAAGGAGGAGAATCACACTCAACCTAATAACAAATTTGATTTTTGACAATTCTTCCTTTTTTCGCCGAAAACTAAAGTTCTGTTCTTCAATATTCTCCATGGAACATATCCATTGATTATAAGTGGTACAATATTATCACAAGAAGAACACTACGAAATCTGATTTTAATTTCCGTCTGTTTTTCTGCCTGGCGAAGCGGGCGGGGTTGCAGCTAGCGGAAGCGAACATGAATGTGACTTTTTTATTATTTAGATTTATATTTCCCTATTTTATCATATATATTATGTTGCTTATGAGCATCGTATCTTCTGGGATTCATTCGAAACGACGATTCTTCTTTACAATTGCTTCCGTAGAATTCTTGTTTACTTCCAGTTACCACACACAGCGTCACGTCTCCCCATTTTCCCACAATTAATAACGTAAGTACTTAAGTATTCACGCTGCAGGCTATTTTTACACACAAATTATGAATAAAATGAAAAAAAGGCTATTTTTTCACACAAAGTATGAATAAAATGAAAAAAGGTATTTAATTAAAAATTAATTGTTACATGATTAAATTATTATCGGCTTTTTTGCATAAGGCGAAAATAATAAAAGATATTAATCAGCTCAATGTCATTTTAAGGAGCTGTACTGTATTTCAGGTAATTTTTAAAACGAACAAACAAATACTAAATATATTCCCAACGAAGTGAATGTAGGTTACACAGGAACAGGAAATACTATAATTACGATAACAAGGCACAACACAAGGGAACTTCTCAAATAATCTTGTTCAGATTAGTTTTCTCATATTTGTTGTGTTTATTTATTGTTTATTAACTCATTGTCATTGTGTGTTTAGTCAGAGCCTTTGTCGAAAAATATCTGCTGCTCGGAGAAATTATGATTGATTTTATGATTGTAGTGCAGTTCCATCTTTGATCTGTCAGCTTACATTTTCTAATACGTCCATCAGCTTACATTTTCTAATAAGTCCAACATCATACCATTTAGTTATATATTCCAGCATTGTTGTAAGAGAAATCCATATCGATATGGTGTAGATTGTAATTTGCTCTGAATAAACGAAATCCAAATCAATCCAAAACAGACAATTCTATTATGAAACATATATTTCCTTTCCTATGAAAACTAAATAAAGTGCACATGTGTGTATGCTGACAAAAGATTTTTAAAATTTTTAATTAAATTTTCTCCAATCTGATCAAAATCTAATATTGCACTTTGTACATCACACAAATAAACATGTATGCCCAAAGTACATATATACGTATGTAGGATGTGCATGCACACACTCATCCTATCTGAGTATCCTTTTATAATGCCGTAGTTTAGAGAAATAATCTTTCATACATAATCAATATTGAATCAGAATTTCTCAAATCAACACAAAAATGCCTAGTTTTTCATCGAAATGCTGATGAAATGTTTCTCTCGTTTTTTCATGCATTTTTTATAAAATCCGCAATAAATTCCATATTTTTGTGTCAATAATAATCGTTGTGTTGATTTTTCGTTTTAAATAAATACCATTCGATCTCCTTCGAATGTAAAGAAAAATATTTTCATAACCGATTGGTTTAGAATCTCCGCCTAAGTCGATTTAACGATGCCTGCAGTCCCTATGTCCATCTAAAGATTTCAGTTTTTGGCTACATAAAAAATCACCTAATAAAAATTGTGCCAACAATTAAAAATAGCCTAAAACGGAAAATGAAATTACGCGCAAAAATTAATGAATTGCGGTCAGTTTTCATATGAAAAATCGCCCAAAAATTTGAGTAGATTTTAAAATGAAAAACCGTATCGGAAATAAGGCTCAAAAATTATGCAAACTCGTCCATTATTTTTCTGGCGATTTTTCGTGCACCCAACAGGAACGATCGGTATTGAATATGAAGAAAATCGGAGCAGATTTAGATGTAGCCCACATACAAATATTATTCCGATTTATTCTATTATTGCTATAGAATCAACATTTTACGTTGGTTATTGATCAAAATTTTCCATTCAAATGGTTTCATATTCTCAGAATTACAACTCTAGAACCTTCATCGGGTCTTGATTAAATTTGCCAGATCATCTTAAATGGTAACAATAATTGCCTACCATGAAATTGAACTATAGGGTGGGCCATTTAAAATTTTAAATTTGAACTACCGATTACTTTGACTTTATTTTTAGGTCTATGTTTGACATTTGCAAAATGGGAAGCTCGAACAAAAAAGGGAAATATTAAAAACTTACTTCCAAAGTAGTGAGTCTTTGAAGCAAACTGTAAGAAATTTTCGAGTAGAGATCTGCCATCATTTCAGCCTTCATGAAGCTCATTTTCATCTCGGTGGCCATGCCAATAAGCAAAATTGTCGTATATGGGCATCTCCCAAAAAAGGTCTACAAAAAAATCAAACCACACTAATAGCTTTTAACTTTATTTTTTCCTTATTTCGACAACTTTTTTGTTATGAAACTTGAAGTTAACTTGTTCTCATTAATTTTTATTAAATGTTGATGTGTTATAACGAAAATTACAAAATTCTTTTACTACGCGTGGAAGTATTTGTAGCGTCCGTATTTCTGCTGTACCTAAATTAAACAAGTAAGAAGGCGTTAAGTTCGGCCGGGCCGAATCTTATATACCCTCCACCACGGAGTGCATTCCACAGTATTATCAGCAGATTAAAGGATGTCGACATAGAAGTACAGAACCATATTACGAAAATTGTGGTATGTTTATGCACATTACTATATTTGATTACTATTTCAAACTATAATGTATACTTATGCGCACTGTTTAAAATCGACTACTATATATAAATAAAATGTTGAAATTGTGAAAGTGAACATGCCTAAATATTAGGCGATTGTCAGTCGCCATTATAAAGAAGCATTTCCAGATACAGACAAAGTGATAAGAAAAGTATAAATTTTAAAGATATCCCCATTCTCCGCCCAAATGTACAAATTTCGAAAAAAAAACCTTTTTCGAGTCTTCATAGTCAGGATGTATTCACCGAATTTCATGATTTCAACTTCAGAGTTTTTTAACCCTCTTTTTAAATATACCCCTAAAAGTCCGAATTTCGAAAAATCCCTCTATTTTACGTGTCTATGCAATTAGAGGGATGTACACACCAAATTTCATGATTCTAGCTGTTGTCGTATCATTGATACCATATTTTATCCCTTTTTGTCCCATTTCGCACGCTAAAACTTTTATTTTCTTTGTGGTGCTTCCAAGCTACAAGAGGAATGTCCGCAACAAATTTTAACTGTATGAAAATAAGAAATTAAATTAATAAGCCAAGGCTACCAATATATATATATATATATATATATATATATATATATATATATATATATATATATATATATAATGGATATAATACTTCAATTCATAAAGTAAATATAAGGGAGCAATCATAAATACCCTAAATATTGGCGGAGAGAGAGTGTATTTTCAGATACAGTCATTTGGTTGGTTGTATTTCCATCCTATTTTAATTTCAAAAGTATAAATTTAGAAAATATCTCACGTACGCAGTATAAGAGAACTTCATGATTCTACCATTTTTTGTCGTAAAATCAACAAAATAAAGTACGAATTTGGAAAAATAATATTTTACGTGACTATGCAGTCAGAGGAAAATATACACCGAATTCCATGATTCTATCAGCGGCCATTTTGTTGGTACCATTTTTATCCCCTTTTTCCAATTTTGCCCCCTCAAGAGTATGACTTTCTAAAATCTCTTTATTTTACGTATCTACACAATTAGAGGAATGTACACTAGAGCGTACCAGGTTACAAGTAAAAAAAAAAGTTCGCCGTACACCTTCGAATATGAAGTATTATTGAAAGGTAGTTTCAAAAAAATTTTTTTTATTTTTTTATGCCGAACGTAGGGGTCGCGCTTTTACATTTTTCTATATAACTTCTGCATTTATAAACGGATTTTAAAGTGTGATACATCGATGTTTTTGTCCGATTTTTTTGTCTTTGAAGTCATTGAGCTCAAACATGATTCATGATTTTATGCGAGCTTTAATTTTCGATTATTAGAGTGGTACATTAGGGTAGTAGCAACTGAGAAATGATGGGTAAGTACCAGAAGGGGGTGCTTGAGCTCAATGACTTCAAAGACAAAAAAATCGGCCTCGTCGAGACAAAAACATCGATGTATCACACTTTAAAATCCGTTTATAAATACAAGTTATATAGAAAAATGTAAAAGCGCGACCCCTACGTTCGGCATAAAAAAATAAAAAAATTTTTTTTGAAACTACCTTTCAATAATACTTCATATTTGAAGGTGTACGGCGAACTTTTTTTTTGAGGTACGCCCTAATGTACACACTGAATTTCATCATTCTAGCTGTATTCGTTTAAAGGGTGATTTTTTAAGAGCTTGATAACTTTTTTTTAAAAAAAAACGCATAAAATTTGCAAAATCTCATCGGTTCTTTATTTGAAACGTTAGATTGGTCCATGACATTTACTTTTTGAAGATAATTTCATTTAAATGTTGACCGCGGCTGCGCCTCAAGTGGTCCATCCGCTTAGTCCAATTTTGGCATTTCCACGTTTTTGAGTAACAGAGGCCCAATTGCTGCGAACGGCGACGAATCGATAATTGATGGTCATCATTAACATTGGCCGATACAGCTGCGATATTTTCTTCAGTTCGTACTCTACGTAAGCGTCTTGGTGGTTTAATGTCCAACAATGTAAATTTGGTGCGAAATTTAGTCACAATAGCCCGAATAGCCGCTTCAGTGGGTCGATTAAACTGACCATAAAATGGAAGCGTGCGATGAACTTTCTTAACAGAGCACGCATTTTGATAATAAAATTCAATGATTTGCAAGCGTTGCTCGTTAGTAAGTCTATTCATGATGAAATGTCAAAGCATACTGAGCATCTTTCTCTTTGACACCATGTCTGAAATCCCACGTGATCTGTCAAATACTAATGCATGAAAATCCTAACCTCAAAAAAATCACTCTTTAGTTGGTACTATTTTTATCTGCTTTAGCCATTGTATCCCTTGAAGGTACGAATTTGGAAAAAAAAGTTTTATTTTTCGTATCTACGCAGTCAGAGAAATGTATACTCCGAATTTCATGATTCTAGCTGCTGTCATTTGGTATGTACTATTTTTATCCCCTTTTTCCATTTTACACCCTAAAAGTACGAATTTCGAAAAATTCTTTTATTTTATGTGTGTACGCAATCAGAAGAATATATACACCGAATTTCATTATTCTTGGTGCAGCCGTTAGGTTGGTACCATTTTTATCCCTCTATCCCCATTTAGCACCTTACAAGTACAAATTTAGAAAAAATACTTTTATATTATATATCTACTCTATTAGAGGATTGTACACGCCAAATTTCGTGTTTCTATCTGTTGTCGTTTGATAGGTACCATTTTTATCCCTTTTTGTCCCATTTCGCTCCCTACAAATAAAAACACTCTATGGTGCCCTTTTATGCTATAAAGGGAATGCGTATTGCAAATATCAAGTAAATACAAGCTAATATGTTCAAAAAACATGCTGAAATACTCTAAATATTAGGGGTATTTTCAGTCCTTGTGAGGGAAAAATTTTTCCCTCTGGGGCGATTTCGTCCACTTTCAATCCCAACCGATCTACAATCATAAGACACATTTAGGAAAAATTTGAACCTCCTTGCTCATTTCGTTCGGCCGTTCGGGGTCTCCGATGAATATTTCAAGGTGTTACAAACGGAATGACAAAGTGAATATACCCCCATCCTGGAGGTGGAGGGTATAAAAGTCTAAGAGATAATTCTCATATTTCATAAATCTGCGAACAAAATATATCCTCTGACCTACATTTACATGTATATATGGAAAAACAAGGTTCTCAAAAAATCGCTGAACTTTGTATATTTCTATAAGAGCTTCAAAAGTACTTTTGTTTTTGTACCGTCCGTTTCAATGTAAAATCTATATAAAGAGTGATTTTTTTGAGGTTAGGATTTTCATGCATTAGTATTTGACAGATCACGTGGGATTTCAGACATGGTGTCAAAGAGAAAGATGCTCAGTATGCTTTGACATTTCATCATGAATAGACTTACTAACGAGCAACGCTTGCAAATCATTGAATTTTATTATCAAAATGCGTGCTCTGTTAAGAAAGTTCAGAAAGAAAGAAATTGTGTTCAGCGACGAAGCTCATTTTTGGCTCAATGGGTACGTAAATAGGCAGAATTGTCGATTTTGGAGTGAATATCAGCCAGAAGCATTGCAAGAGCTACCAATGCATCCAGAAAAAGTCACAGTTTGGTGCGGTTTATGGGCTGGTGGCATCATTGGACCGTACTTCTTCAAAGATGATGCGAATCGTAACGTAACTGTGAATGGTGAGCGCTACCGTGAGATGATATCCAACTTTTTTTTTGCCCAAAATGGAAGAACTGAACTTGGTTGACATGTGGTTTCAACAAGATGGCGCTACATGCCACACAGCTCGCGATTCTATGGCCATTTTGAGGGAAAACTTCGGAGAACAATTCATCTCAAGAAATGGACCGGTAAGTTGGCCACCAAGATCATGCGATTTGACGCCTTTAGACTATTTTTTGTGGGGCTACGTCAAGTCTAAAGTCTACAGAAATAAGCCAGCAACTATTCCAGCTTTGGAAGACAACATTTCCGAAGAAATTCGGGCTATTCCGGCCGAAATGCTCGAAAAAGTTGCCCAAAATTGGACTTTCCGAATGGACCACCTAAGACGCAGCCGCGGTCAACATTTAAATGAAATTATCTTCAAAAAGTAAATGTCATGGACCAATCTAACGTTTCAAATAAAGAACCGATGAGATTTTGCAAATTTTATGCGTTTTTTTTTTTTAAAAAGTTATCAAGCTCTTAAAAAATCACCCGATATATACATAAATGAATCTGTGTTTGTAAGTTTGTTTGTTCTTTATAGCAGCCTAAACTACTGAACCTATCTTCTTGAAATTTGCACACTATGTTCATGTTGAACCGGTGGTGAAATAGGCTATACAATTTTTTGATATTTTCAGTGGGCGTGGCACCTCCCACACATATTGGAGAATTATTCGTTTTTTTTTATAAATTACCATATTCGGAGTACTGTTGCAGCTAGAGTCTTGACTTTTTGTGAAAGTTCACTAATTGTTAGTCTGCACAGTTTTGACAAAAATGGGCTGTAATGGAAAAGTGGGCGTGGCACCTCCCATACGAAGTTAAAACCTATTATTGAATATGGTCAGTTATATGACACCTAGAGTGCTGTAATTTTGTGTAAGTGCATCTAGCATCAATGTGTATAGCTGTGCAAAATATGGGCGGTATTGGAAATGTGGGCGTGGCACCTCCCATTCGAAGTTAAAACCTATTATTGAATATGGTCAGTTATATGACACCTAGAGTGCTGTAATTTTGTGTAAGTGCATCTAGCATAAATGTGCGTAGTTGTGCCAAAAAGGGGCGGTAATGGAAAAGTGGGCGAGGCACCTCCCATACGAAGTTAAAACCTATTATTGAATATTGTCACTTCTATGACACCTAGAGTGCTGTAATTTTGTGTAAGTGCATATAGCATCAATGTGTATAGCTGTGTCAAAAATGGGCGGTATTGGGAAAGTGGGCATGGTACCTCACATATGAAGATAAAACATATTATCGAATATGGTCAGTTCTATCACACCTAGAGTGCTGAAATTTGTGTGAGTTGATCCAGTGTAAATAGTTGTGCAAAGATGGGCCGAAAGTGGACGTGACCCTTCCCATATGAAATTAAAACCGGTTTTAGAGTATATTTCGTGACCCTTCCCATAAGAAATTAAAACCTGTTTTTGAGTATATTCTACAACGATATTCCTATATTGTTGCGTGAGTTATTTTAGTTGTAACCTGCTTAGACAATATACAAATGGGCGGGATTTGAAACTTGGGACATTTTAGATTTGAATTTTGTAAAATTGCACGTTTTCTGTGGATTTTCTTAGCACAATTGTAAAGAAAGGTTACAAAAAGAGAAATATTCATCCACCAACAGCCGAAAGTGGAAATTATATTATTTTTTTTAGTTTTTGTGTTATTTGATTACTGAACAATTTGATGGATTTTCTTTCTATGTGTTTTGAATGTAATGTAATTTCTTCTTACGAATGAAGTTTTGTTTTAGGTATTGGAAAGGAGGAGAATCACACTTAACAAGAAATCAATTTGATTTTTGACATTTCTTTCATTATTCGCCGTAAACTAAGGATCTCCATGGAACATATCCATTTCTTTAGTATATCAAGGAAGTACCTTGATTATAATTGGTACATATATTACCGATCAGGAGAAAAATCAATATGAAAGCAGATTATAATTTTGACGACAAAGTTCCACCTTTCCAATAAAACCAGAAATTTGAAAAAATAATCAGGACTTTTTTATGGTATATGCCCCCTACTCTAGAATCAAATTTTCAAAATCATGTTAGATATTAAGTAGAAACATACACCATGAAAGTGATCTATTTAAGTCCATCTTATGGTATAACCCCCCATAGAAATCGACACCCAATTCATTATATTGCCGCACTACCATGTTTCCAAATCGATTTGTTTATGGAATTAGTTATGTAACTTTTGAGAGATGGATAGAAGAGTCTTGCGCCCAGAATTTGTTGTTAAATAAAAGCTTCTAATGGACTGAAAAATTTAACTACATTATCTGACACTTTTGATTTGGAATTAGATATGATTTGTGAGAGTGCTGATGATTTAATTGGATAAGTTAATTATCTATTTACTTAATGATTAGACAATTTTAATATTTTTTTATGTTTTTGTAGAACAGGTTATAACCGGCTGTTCTATGAAACTATAATTAAACCAAACCGTCTTCCTACAAAATCCTTTTTTTGACAACCAAGTTTGTGTTTTTTTTATTTATTTCCTCTTTTTGTGAATGTGTAAATGTGTCTTATGACTGCTGGTCGCTTCGGAGTGAAAGTGCATTCACCTGAATGTGTAGACGCGAAACACAAAGGAATTTTTCGAAATTTGTACTTTTAGGCGGAAAATGGGGCGAAGTGGAATAAAAATGGTACCTACCAACCTGTTGCAGTTAGTATAGTGAAATTCTGATTGCGTAGAAACGAAAAATAAAGATATCTTTTGATATTCGTACCTTTACGATCAAAATGGGATAAAATTGGTACCAACCAAACGGCTGTAACTAGAATTACTACTGCGTAGTCGTGCAAAGAACAGGATTTTTCAAAATTCGTCCTTTTCGGAAAATGAAAAAAGTAATAAAGCTTGTACCAAGTAACCGGATGTAGCTAGAATCACTAAATTAGGTGTGTACACTCCACAGTGGACGATAAACATAACGAATCTTTTCGTATCCAAATGGTAAAGACATTTGGTTTGTAGCTGGAATCAAGAGGAGAGGGAATTATTGAATAATACAAAATTTAAATTTAAACAGTGGAGTATAGTTTTAAATACTAAACAAATATCGTAATGTGGATAAAAAATATTAAAACTCTTCTAATATGATCCTATATTAGGTAAGCCTCTAATCTGCGGGTAATACTGTGGAATGCACTCAAGGTATTTTAGATTCGGCCCGGCCGAACTTAAATTTTTTTACTTGTTTATACTAAAAAATTGCAATTTTTGACAGGATGTACAGAATGTATGTCCTTTGACTACATTTTGAAGGACTTAAAAGTTATTTTAAATCATTGCAAAACCACTTGTTCACTAGTTTCCATTTCTGTTTTAAAAAATCCACCTCTACTGGGGGTAACACATCAGACCTTCATATCACCTATCCTTTGTTGTGAGTGATGAATAACTAAAGCAACCCATTTTTATACCCTCCACCTCCAGGATGGGGGTATATTCACTTTGTCATTCCGTTTGTAATACCTTGAAATATTTATCGGAGACCCCATAAAGTATATATATTCTGGGTCGTGGTAAAATTCTAAGACGACATAGCCATGTCCGTCTGTCCGTCTCCCCGTCTGTCTGTTGAAAGCACGATAGCGGCCGAACTGAATGAGCTAGGAGGTTCAAATTTTTCCTAAATGTGTCTTATGGTTGTAGATCGGTTGGGATTGAAAGTGGACGAAATCGGCCCAGAGGGAAAAATTTTTCCCTCACAAGGACTGAAAATACCCCTAATATTTAGAGTATTTCAGCATGTTTTTTGAACATATTAGCTTGTATTTAGTTGATATTTGCAATGCGCATTCCCTTTATAGCATAAAAGGGCACCATAGAGTGATTTTTATTTGTAGGGGGCGAAATGGGACAAAAAGGGATAAAAATGGTACCTATCAAACGACAACAGATAGAAACACGAAATTTGGCGTGTACTTTCTTCTAATAGAGTAGATACATAATATAAAAGAATTTTTTCTAAATTCGTACTTTTAAGGTGTTAAATGGGTATAGAGGGATAAAAATAGTACCAACCTAACGGCTGCACCTAGAATAATGAAATTCGATATATAAATTCCTCTGATTGCGTAGACACGTAAAATAAAAGAACTTTCCAAAATTCGTACTTTTTGGGGTTCAAATGGAAAAAGGGGATAAAAATAGTACCTACCAAATGACAGCAGCTAGAATCATGAAATTCGGAGTATACATTCCCCTGACTGCGTAGACACGAAAAATAAAACGTTTTTTTCAAATTCGTACTTTCAATGGATACAATGGCTACAGGGGATAAAAATAGTACCAACTAAACGTACTCTTGAGGGGACAAAATTGGAAAAAGGGGATAAAATTGGTACCAACAAAATGGCCGCTGATAGAATCATGGAATTCGGTGTATACATGGGGCGAAGTGGAATAAAAATGGTACCTACCAACCTGTTGCAGTTAGAATAGTGAAATTCTGATTGCGTAGAAACGAAAAATAAAGATATCTTTTGATATTCGTACCTTTACGATCAAAATGGGATAAAATTGGTACCAACCAAACGGCTGTAACTAGAATTACTACTGCGTAGTCGTGCAAAGAACAGGATTTTTCAAAATTCGTCCTTTTCGGAAAATGAAAAAAGTAATAAAGCTTGTACCAAGTAACCGGATGTAGCTAGAATCACTAAATTAGGTGTGTACACTCCACAGTGGACGATAAACATAACGAATCTTTTCGTATCCAATTGGTAAAGACATTTGGTTTGTAGCTGGAATCAAGAGGAGAGGGAATTATTGAATAATACAAAATTTAAATTTAAACAGTGGAGTATAGTTTTAAATACTAAACAAATATCGTAATGTGGATAAAAAATATTAAAACTCTTCTAATATGATCCT
The DNA here is from genome assembly GCA_947397865.1 of Polietes domitor. NCBI lineage: Eukaryota > Metazoa > Arthropoda > Insecta > Diptera > Muscidae > Polietes > Polietes domitor. The sequence goes on from OX377618.1 coordinate 157,356,384, forward strand.
ATATTAGGTAAGCCTCTAATCTGCGGGTAATACTGTGGAATGCACTCAAGGTATTTTAGATTCGGCCCGGCCGAACTTAAATTTTTTTACTTGTTTATACTAAAAAATTGCAATTTTTGACAGGATGTACAGAATGTATGTCCTTTGACTACATTTTGAAGGACTTAAAAGTTATTTTAAATCATTGAAAAACCACTTGTTCACTAGTTTCCATTTCTGTTTTAAAAAATCCACCTCTACTGGGGGTAACACATCAGACCTTCATATCACCTATCCTTTGTTGTGAGTGATGAATAACTAAAGCAACCCATTTTTATACCCTCCACCTCCAGGATGGGGGTATATTCACTTTGTCATTCCGTTTGTAATACCTTGAAATATTTATCGGAGACCCCATAAAGTATATATATTCTGGGTCGTGGTAAAATTCTAAGACGACATAGCCATGTCCGTCTGTCCGTCTCTCCGTCTTTCTGTTGAAAGCACGATAGCGGCCGAACTGAATGAGCTAGGAGGTTCAAATTTTTCCTAAATGTGTCTTATGGTTGTAGATCGGTTGGGATTGAAAGTGGACGAAATCGGCCCAGAGGGAAAAATTTTTCCCTCACAAGGACTGAAAATACCCCTAATATTTAGAGTATGCATGTTTTTGTCAGCATGTTTTTTGAACATATTAGCTTGTATTTAGTTGATATTTGCAATGCGCATTCCCTTTATAGCATAAAAGGGCACCATAGAGTGATTTTTATTTGTAGGGGGCGAAATGGGACAAAAAGGGATAAAAATGGTACCTATCAAACGACAACAGATAGAAACACGAAATTTGGCGTGTACTTTCTTCTAATAGAGTAGATACATAATATAAAAGAATTTTTTCTAAATTCGTACTTTTAAGGTGTTAAATGGGTATAGAGGGATAAAAATAGTACCAACCTAACGGCTGCACCTAGAATAATGAAATTCGATATATAAATTCCTCTGATTGCGTAGACACGTAAAATAAAAGAACTTTCCAAAATTCGTACTTTTTGGGGTTCAAATGGAAAAAGGGGATAAAAATAGTACCTACCAAATGACAGCAGCTAGAATCATGAAATTCGGAGTATACATTCCCCTGACTGCGTAGACACGAAAAATAAAACGTTTTTTTCAAATTCGTACTTTCAATGGATACAATGGCTACAGGGGATAAAAATAGTACCAACTAAACGTACTCTTGAGGGGACAAAATTGGAAAAAGGGGATAAAATTGGTACCAACAAAATGGCCGCTGATAGAATCATGGAATTCGGTGTATACATTCCTCTGACTGCACATAGCCACGTAAAATATTTATTTTTTAAGTTCGTACTTTATTTTGTTGCTTTTACGACAAAAAATTGTAGAATCATGAAGTTGTCTTATACTGCGTACGTGAGAGATAAGGTATTTTCAAAATTTATACTTTTGAAATTAAAATAGGATGGAAATACAACCAACCAAACGAATGTAGCTGAAAGCACACTCTCTATCCCCCAATATTTTGGGTATTTATGATTGCTCCCTTATATTTACTTTGTGAATTGAAGTATTATATCCATTATATATATATATATAGTATACAAATATTGGTAGCCTTGGCTTATTAATTAAATTTCTTATTTTCATACAGTTAAAATTTGTTGCGGACATTCCTCTTGTAGCTTGGAAGCACCACAAAGAAAATAAAAGTTTTAGCGGGCGAAATGGGACAAAAAGGGATAAAATATGGTACCAATGATACGACAACAGCTAGAATCATGAAATTCGGTGTGTGCATCCCTCTAATTGCATAGACACGTAAAATAGAGGGATTTTTCGAAATTCGTACTTTTAAGGGATATAATTAAAAAGAGGGATAAAAATGGGACCTACCAAACCGCTGAAGTTGAAATCATGAAATTCGGTGTATACATTCTGACTATAAAGACTCGAAAAGGGTTTTTTCGAAATTTGTACATTTGGGTGGAGAATGGGGCGAATGGGGATATCTTTAAAATTTATACTTTTCTTATCACTTTGTCTGTATCTGAAAATGCTTCTTTCTAATGGCGACTGACTATCGCCTAATATTTAGGCATGTTCACTTTCACAATTTCAGCATTTTATTTATATATAGTAGTCGGTTTTAAACAGTGCGCATAAGTATACATTATAGTTTGAAATAGTAATCAAATATAGTAATGTGCATAAACATATCACAATTTTCGTAATATGGTTCTGTACTTCTATGTCGACATCCTTTAATCTGCTGGTAATACTGTGGAATGCAGTCCGTGGTGGAGGGTATATAAGATTCGGCCCGGCCGAACTTAACGCCTTCTTACTTGTTTTCTTTAGAATTGACAATATTAAACTTAAAAAATATGTATTTAATATGATCTATTATTTATTGCAAATATATATTAAATTAAATTAGTATTAAATAAATTAATACTACCTAATTTTACTGATATTGTGTTATATTAATAATTAATAAAATATTAAATATTTGAAGTAAATTTATATAGCAATTAATTTGTATTTTTTAGGAAAAAAATATTTATAAAAGTAAATAAAAACAAAACAGTTTTTTTTTCAAGCCACGATTCGAACCCGAGACCTTCTGGATGCAAAGTGGTCACCTTGCCTCTGTGACCCCATACTAAAAATTCTTTCTCAGCGCTAGTGAAGATGCTATAGTTAAAATGTTACGGGATATTTACATATTATCACTTTTTGGAAGTTGTTTAAAAAACTTCCTCAAAAGAGGAATGTGAGATTCGATTAAAATATGATTCCTACGGAAGTAGTTCCATTTTTTCTAGGGTAGCGAAAGAGAAAGAAATAGGGCGTTTTTTATAAGTTTTTTTTAATATGTATGACGTTAGCTGCTGATTAAAGTCTACGATTTTATTAAGAATTTCATAAGAAATCTAATATTATAAATCGACCTGATGAGGTCGCAACGTTGAAAATACGAAATCAACCTCACCAAAAATATGACATTTTTAATTAAATAAACTGGTGGAGGTACACATACACATGTAAGCATTCTTATATGTAATCCCTTGCACTATCACTGCAAAAAATATCTTTGAAATCGATGTATAATTTAACTGTTGGCAATCATTTCCAAATTCGACATGGTCGAGGTGACGAATTTTTGAAGGTCACCCCATACAAACTAGAGATCCAAATCATCAAAAAAACATCTCTGCTCCGAAATTTTGTCAAGATTCCTTTTCCCTTCAAATGTTACTCTATTAATTCCAAAAGAAATCGATTTGGAACCACTGAATCTATTTCCAAAAAATCACTGAATCCATTTTCTTACTCTCACAGATGCACACAGGAAGTACGCACAAATGACCTGTGCATTGTGGGACGTCACAAAACACACACGACCCCACATACAGAGGTACATGCATGTACATCCGGTTTAGTAAAATGTTAAGTGGGTGGATAGATACACATTTGATGTTGTTGTTGCTCTTGTTGTATTTAGTTGATGATGATGTTGAATTTTGGATGTCGGATGCATGATGATGTCTCAAAAAGGATGTAATATATACTCTGATACAAATTGACGACATTGTTTGGGGTATTATCGACAAAAGCTCTAAAGGGAATTTATAATATCGAGATACACACTCGTACGTGTGTACATTAGGACATAGGATGTGCAATAGTCTTCTAGGATTAAATAGGACAGTAATAGCATGATGGGCGGCATTGTTAAACAACACGCACGTCTTTGTCCAAAATATAACCAAAACTGTATGCAGAAGGAAAATATTAATATTTAGGTTGATAGTGTGGAACATTTTGTTAAAACATGTGAATGACATGGAAATTGGATGTCCAGATGACACAAGCGGATTTTCATATTTTTTTGTCGGGGTTTTTCAATTGTTAGTTTCTACATGCCGTTATCAATACCAATCTGTGTTATCGATTCAAGTCTGGAAAATCACCAAATAGAGCTAACGGGAGTTGACACCTCGGATTTAAAAAAAATTTTAAATTTAGCAAGTAAGGAAAGGCTAAAGTCGGGCGGGCCGACTATATGATACACTCCACTTTCTATCCGAATACAATTCAATTCGGTAAAACGTGAAAACGTGAAGGATTTTTAAGAAAAATATTTGTATCGGAGCAATATCCAAACATGGAATGAAGTGACCCAATTACACAATAGGCTCTTACAGTTCAAGTATTACGTCTTATGCTCAATTTGAAGAAATTCAGTGAAAATACGTGGTTTCTGGGGCGGAAAAAATCAAGCCGGGAGCGAAATTTGCTATATATAAATCTAAACCGATCTGACCTATTTTCACCATGGGTATTTCTAGTTGAAATATAAGATATTTTGGAGGATTTGAAGAAGATTTGATAAAATATGTGGTTTCTAGAGCGGAAAAACGTAAATTGAGATCGAAATTTATATGGGAGCTATATATAAATCTGAACTGATCTGATTTTTTTCATTATGAGTGTTTCTAGTTGAAATATAAGAAGTTTAGCCAATTTTGAAGAAAATCTGTTAAAATATGTGGTATCTAGAGTGGTATCTAGAGTGTCAAATAGGGAGTGAAATTCGTAAGACCCATTTTCACCATAGGTATTTCTAGTTTAAATATAAAATGTTTTGCCAATTTTGAAGAAGATATGTTTAAATGTGTGGTTTCTAGAGTGAAAAGGGTCAAATCGGGAGTGAAATTCATATGGGGGCTATATCTAAATCTGAACCGATTTTCTTCAAATTAAATAGCGTTCGTCCTTATCCCGAAAAACTGCGTTGTACAAAGTTTCGTTTGGTTCCGGCTATAATTGCGACCTGAACTTTGATTACAAGGATAGATGGACAGACAGGTTCAAATTTAGATATAGTCCCCATACAAATGTCGGTCCCGATTTGGCGTTTTCCACTCTAGAAACCACATATTGTATCCGATTTTCTTTAAATTTGGCACAACATCTTTTAATCCAACTAGAAACACCTATACAGAAGGTGTGTAAGATCGGTTCAGATTTAGATATAGCCCCCATACAAATGTCGGTCCCGATTTGGCATTTTCCACTCTAGAAACCACATATTATTCCCGATTTTCTTTAAATTTGGCACAACATCTTATAATCCAACTAGAAACACGTGTGGCTAAAGTGGACTAGATCGCTTCAGATTTAGATATAGCCCCCATACAAATATCGCTCCCGTTTTTTCCGCTCTAGAAACCACCCAATTTTCTTTAAAAATGGCACAACATCTTATAATCCAACTAAAAGCTCTTATCGGTTCAGATTTAGATATAGCCCCAATACAAATATTGCTCCCAAATGTTTAACCGATTTTGGCCAAACTATACATATTATATTTCACCTATTTCGTTCCAGATTTCAATATACCCCACACAAATGTCCTTTCCGATTTATCTTTTTTGGTCAAACACATACATTTACAGGATACAAAAATCCTTCCCGTTTTCACTTTTTCACCGAATTAAATTGTATTCGGATTGAAAGTGGAGTGTATCATAGAGTCGGCCCCGCCCGACTTTAGTCTTTCCTTACTTGTTTATAAATGTAATTATTTATTTTACATAATAAATCAAACCTCACGAAGAAGATCTCTTTATAATGGAGACATATCGTATGATCTCATAATTCTACAAGAAACACCTACTCCGAAAGTGTGTCACATTGGTTAATTTTTTGATATATTCGAAGGTAAATTCCACCCGATTAAATTTCTTACCTCTCTAAAATCTTCAAATCCTCCTACAGCGAAAGTGAGTTCCATGGACCATTGTTTTGCTTTAGCGTCCTTACTGGTGTAAGGAATAGAGTATTATAGAATGTTTACAACACAAAGAAAAAAATCGAGCTAGACCCACCTTAACCTAAACATCTTAAAATCACAAGGTGAGTCAATTTAGCGATGTGTGTACAGGTCTAAATTGTAGCTCGATTGGTGTAAAATTTTTCGAATGAACATTTTTTCTGTCAGGGATGGTCGGTATTGAACCAGAAAATTAAAAACTGAATACTAAGCATTGTTATTTAATTTTAAGGTATTTTTAACGTTGTGATCTAAATTTAAAACTGTTTATATTCTTGGATTGTTTTTAAAATTAAGTCATAGAACTGACTATATTCGATAATAGGTTTTAACTTCGTATGGGAAGTGCCACGCCCACTTTTCCAATACCGCCCTTTTTGGCACAACTACGCATATTGATGCTTAATGCACTCACACAAAATGTCAGTATTTTATCTGTCATAAAACAGAACATGTTCGATAGGTTTTAAATTCGTATGGGAGATGCCACGCCCACTTTCCCAATACCGCCCATTTTTGGCACAACTATGCACATTTATGCTATCCATCTAACGTTTTTTTTCAACTATTCAACCGTTGAACTATTATTTGTGGGGTGCCCGAGGCAGCCATTTGAATGAAATTATTTTCCATTAATAACCGGAAGGATTGTACTTTCAAATAAAAAAAGAAATTTGAGAAAATATTTAGTAGTTTTTTTTATAGCATTTTCAAAAAAAAGTTATTTGGCGGACCCTATAGTATAGGAGAAACTGATTTAGGAGGCAGGATGTAGGGTCTGTATTTTTTATAAAATCTTTGAAACTTGATTTCTATATGTTTTTATGCGAAATATAATAATTAACTTAATTTTAAATTAGTAAGCCAATCGCCAAATCTTTATGTAGAAGAAATGTTAATTCCAACAGTGAATTTATTAATATTCCTTATAAACATTTTAATGCAGAGTTTTAATGGTTATTTTTTCCGCGACTATTTCAATTTTAAATTAAAATGTTGTCAAAAATTTTACGATTTTTGAGCTTGAGGAGTTGGCAGCACTGAGAGTTGGCTTTTCTTTTCTAAAGAGCGAGTTTTAATTTCTAGCAGTTTTACGCTCTTTGACTGGCACCATTCCACCAGTGTTGCCACTGAGAAGAATTATTTCCTACCAAAATTTTCGGAAAGAACTACCAAAATCGTGCAGAACCTACCAACAAATTTTAACTATAAAATTTAGTTTTTAGTATATGTTATAATATGTTTAGTTATTTTTAATTAACTCTGTCAATATTATATGAAATATGTACGTATTTAGATATATTTAGCAAAAACCGACGAACAAAGAAACTGAGTGCTAAAATGAAATAAATTCTTCAAGTATTGTCTTTCCAAGTGAAAATTAATTCAAAATTGATTTCGACTGGAGACAGCCTAAATGCAAAACTTGAAAATATATTCGTCAAATATACTCTTTAAGGAAGTTATCTTTCCAAAGTATGAAACTTGTACTTTAGAAGGGAGTTGTAAGTTCCTCTTCGGTCGAGTATTTATTTCAAACTAAAAATAAAGAACATTTAGTCATTTAGTCAAATATACTCTTTAAGGAAGTTATCTTTCCAAAGTATGAAACTTGTACTTTAGAAGGGAGTTGTAAGTTCCTCTTCGGTCGAGTATTTATTTCAAACTAAAAATAAAGAACATTTAGATAAATATGTGTGTGTCTCAATAGATATTTGGAATTTGTGATTTTTTATAATTTTTCCCAACTTCAAACACGTAGGCTTTTAATGTTTTTAATATATTCACAGCGTAGAATATTTCCTCCGGATACGTCTGTCAAAACTATGTCGAATATGTCTCATACAATTTGACCTAAATATAAATTATAATTCTCTTGTTTCCGTTGGTTTAAATTAACATCTGTGGGGTAACTTTATTTCTATGGTTTTTAAAACATCAAAACTATTAAAAATATTTTAAAAGGCTGAAATCATCGCTTTAAAATATCATATGTACTGGCTAGAACTTCAATATAAAAATTCGAAAATTTGAACACTTTAATGGAAAGAGAATATAAGACAAAGCCTACTACTACTTACATTCTACAATATTAATACAGTTGAGAAAGAGAAATTGCAAAATTAGACAATATTAGTATATTTAGTATTCAATGTCAAATTTTGTCCACGTCTAAAGTTGGCGTCTTTTATTCTGGTCCATATTTTGCCATTCATATATGTGTTCGAAATCTGGCCTGACGTTGATATTACTTTTTAATACCCAGAAGGGCCTAATTCTATATTTGTATAATTTTTATTTATGTAATAAAAATTCAACAAAACCTACCAACATAAGGTTTTGCCTACCATCCTACCAAACGAAAAATAACCTACCAATTATGGTAGGAAGAGCCCAAAACGGCAACACTGCATTCCACTCATGACCTTAAAAGCCATAAAGATATCTATGACACAAACCGAAGCTTTCGCAACTATCAGTGTAGGTATGTAGTTTCTTATGTGCCATTGCACCAGAGCTGTTAAATTTCGATTACGATTAGTAATCAATTACATTACTCTTTAAAAAGAATCGTAATTATTATATAATCCACTATTCAACAATTTCTGATTACTAATTGATTACGATTACAAATAATCAAAAAATAATCAGGATTACTTGCGATTACTGGCAACAGAACGAGAATAGAAAAAATCAAAACTGACATATATTGAAAAGTCAAAAGTTTTGACAAACAGACTACTATGACTCTCATACCGATTTCGCGAGAATCAAAAGTAATCACAAAAAATCAAATGTAATCTAAAATAGTCAAAAGTAATCTTTTAAAGTAGTCGAACTCATTTTTGATTACTTTTGATTATTTTTGATTATTTTTCAGTAATCGCAAGTAATCCTGATTATTTTTTGATTACTTGTAATCGTAATCAATTACTAATCGTATAAAACTGAATGTAATCGTATTGTAATCATTACTTCTACTTTAAAAAAAAGTAATCTAATTACTAATGATTACGATTACTAATCATTACTTAACAGCTCTGCATTGTACTGATTACAGAATCTGCTTATAGGATACGGATTCATGATCCCGGAATGAACAAAAATTTTTCGAAGAAGGGCTAATTTTTTTTTTTTTGAAAAAAAAAAATGTAGAGTGTCTCAAAGACCTTCCATGAATCTGACTCTTTATCTGTTATTGCCATAGTTGATTATGTAAAAAATTAAAATAAGAAAGACAATCAATACACACACAAATACGAAACGATTTTGAAAAATATTTTAAATCCTTATAAAATCAGTAAAATAACGACAAACAAATGTGCTTAATGCTTAACTTTTAATTCAGTTCCGTGGCAAAGCTCGCCTTTCTTCAAGTTAACATGCAAAGAGCGAGTTCCCCCTCTTCAGTTATATGCTGTTTGGCGCAAAGAGTTCAAAAATACTAGAGGGAAAACTCGCTCTTTAATTGTTAACTTGCAGAAAGACGAGATATGCCACAGAACACAAAGACCTTCTATATACAAGACAAGAAATCGGGCTCTTTGTCTGTTATTACAGGCGCAACAATGGTCAATAACAGCAAATGTTGCTGTTAAAGCCATGTTAGATTTTTAAAGCAAAATATTAAAATAAAACAAGTAAGGAAAAGCTAAAGTCGGGCGGGGCCGACTCTATGATACACTCCACTTTCTATCCGACTACAATTTAATTTGGTGAAAAAGTGAAAACGGACAGGATTTTTGCATCCTGTAAATGTGTGTGTTTGACAAAAAATTTTAAATAGGAAAGGACATTTGTATGGGGTATATTGAAATCTGGAACGAAATAGGTGAAATATAATATGTATAGTTTGGCCAAAATCGGTTAAACATTTGGGAGCAACATTTGTATTTGCGCTATATCTAAATCTGAACCGATCTTAGTGCCAAATTTAAAGAAAATCGAGTACAATATGTGGTTTCTAAAGCGCCTAAAGTCAAATCGGGAGCTACATTTGTTTGGGGGCTATATCTAAATCTGAACCGATCTTACCCAATTTTTGCATAGGTGTTTCTAGTTGGATTATAAGATGTTGTGCCAAATTTAAAGAAAATTGGGTACAATATGTGGTTTCTAGAGCGGAAAAAGTCAAATCGGGAGCGACATTTGTATGGGGGCTATATCTAAATCTGAACCGATTTGCCTCAAATTAAATAGCGTTCTTCCTTGATCCACAAAACTTACTTGTGCCAATTTTTGTTAAGATCGAACTATAATTGCGACCTGTAGTTTGATTACAACAATAGATGGACAGACAGACAGACGGACAGACGGACATTGCTAAATCGACTCAGAAAGTGATTCTAAGTCGATCGGTATACTTAACAATGGGTCTATCCCGCTTCCTTTTGGGTGTTACAAACAAATGCACAAAGCCATAATACTCTCGTGGAGTGTATAAAAAAAACAATGGATACACACGCAAATATATACGAAAATTAAATGTATATGTGTATTTGATTACTATATTTTTGAAATATATTTGAATTTCATAGCAAAAACGTATAAAAACAGTAAAATAACTACAAACAATTGTACTTTGCAGAAGCAAATGTTATTGCTGTTTAGTGGCTTAGCTCGCCTTTCTGCAAGTTCCCAATAAACATTATAAACTTACTATAAATTGATTATAAACTTACATTAGTAAACGTAAGCTTGGAAATTCGTTATGGTAATCATTGTAACATGTTGATTTCCAATTATCGGATAAACAAAAAGGGTCCCTTATTCTACAATTGTATCCATGCTTGGAAAACAATTGGAAATCAATTTGAAAAAACAATATTTAATAAATCATGTGGAAAGTTTGTTGTAAATGTTTAAATTTGTTTGTTTCAAAATTGGATGTAAATACTTTTCCAAAGTAAAACAAATTTAAATTTATATTTTTAAATATATTTACATATTTATTAATTAATATATTTAATGATTTAAGATTAAGTGAATGAATATAAATGAATAAGTGATAAGTGGCTCTAGCGATTTTGCAACATATGAAGATATTTCTGAAAATAAATAAGTAAATTATGTATTAAAACTAGTTATATACTTATTAGAAATTACTTACTTTTCATGGATTCCTCGCTGATTGTCACTGAAGTACTATCCTGTTGTGGTTTGCTGTTGTTTAATATTTGCTGTTGTTTAATGATGCTTTATAAAGCATTTTGCCAAATCTGTTCCTAAGTCTGCAACAGCATCGTCTTCTGAAGAATCTGCAGCATTGTCTTCACTGGAACTGCTTTGTAGTAAAACCAAATCTGGAGAGCTTGCGCGACTGTTGATTTCCTTTGGTGGATGAATAGTCAAATCATCGACGTTTGCATTAATAGTTAATGCCTTAACTATTCGTTCACTCCTTTTTCTTACACTTTTTTTATATTTATAAGGCATATTTTCCTTTTATATATTTATTAAATACAACACAAATTCCTTTCCACTTAAACAAATTAATTTTAAGCACAACGCGACAAGTGTCAAAAAAAAGTGAAGGCATTGACGAAATGAAAACAAAACAAAAGTCAGAGATACGAGCCGATCCATTGTAATCGGTGGCGGCGGCAGAGTATTTTTAAGTCAGCGACCACAAAATTAATAAAAAAACAAGAATAATTAGAATTACAATTTCCGACTTCATTACATATTTTTCATATTGATTTTATAAGGGATTTGATATTTAGAATCTCTTTAAAACCAAAAAACCGCGTATTAAAAACCGTATCATTGGTGTCGGCGGCGACGATTGTAATTCAAGCAGGCCAGTATACTTACGAAAGTATTGTAAATGTCTATTTTAGTACATCTTTTACAAATCTATTATAAATACATTACAATAAATTTGTGAATTTTAATTTTCGTAAACTAGTTTGGAAATAGTGTTTGGAAAACAATTGTTAATAAACTAGTTTACGTCAATGTTTATTGGGTTAATATACAACGATATGTATATACATATGTGATTGATTGGTAAATGTATGAAATATATTTGAATTTCTTAGCAGAATCTTAAATAACGACAAACAAATGGACTCTGCAGAAGCAAATGTTATTCCTGTTCGGTGGCATAGCTCGCCATTCGGCATGTTAAATACCAAGAGGGAAAAACTTTGAGAGCGAGATTTCTTGTATTGTATATAGAAGGTCTCTGAGAGCGAGCTTTCCTCTCTTGTGATTTACGCTCTATATTAACATTCACCTGTTTTATGTTAACATATCCTTGCAGAACTAATTTCAGTCTGTTCAAAGAATGTGTGAGGATGTGTAAGTTCTAAAGATCCATTGCATTGAACAGACTGGCGAGAGAATTCTCTTTTAAATTACACTGGCACTTCCACTTAACAAAACACACACATGAAACTTAGATTCCACAAAATGTATTCATTCTGTTCACATACATATGGATGTATGTTCTGCTGTTGTCTAGCAAATCTTAACATTCTCATTCTTTTCATATCACTTTGTTTTTGCAATGAGGCACCAAATACAATAACAATTTAGCAAACCGTTTACGCACCACCATCACATCACCCGTTACTAACGAACAACCGCACACAATACTCGAAAGAAAAGACACGACACAGCGATTGATACTTCTTCTCATAAACTGCATTCACAAATACTTTACAAACGGGCGTTTATCTCGAGCTACATTACAGAGATTAACATTGAAATTAAAGAAAATCTTATGAAATGATTTTTTGCAATTTGAAGAAAATATTCACAGCGAACGACAAGATCCCGACATCGAACTAACCACAATTGTTTGTCGTTATTTTACTGTTTTTATACGTTTTTGCTATGAAATTAATATAGCAAAATTTAGCAATCAACCAAATATACACATTTCATTTTCGTGCATTTTTGTGTGTATATTCATTATTTTTTCTTATTTTAATATTTTGCTGTAAAAGCTAACATGACTTTAACAGCAACATTCGCTGACATTGCCCAACGGCGTGCCGGTAATAACAGACAAAGAGCGAGATTTCCCGTCTCGTATATTTACGCTATTTGAGAGTGAGCTTTCCTCTCTTGTGATTTACGCTCTATGTTAACACTCACCTGTTTTAAGTTAACATATCCTTGCAGAACTAATTTCAGTCTGTTCAAAGAATGCGTGAGTATGTAGATGGGTATGTGTAAGTTCTAAAGATCCATTGCATTGAACAGAGTGGCGAGAGAATTCTCTTTTAAATTACACTTGCACTTCCTAGTATTAAACAAAAATCACACATTGGATTGAAACTTAGGTTCCACAAAATGTATTCTCTCGCTGTTCACATATGTTCTCCTGTTGTGTAGCAAATCTTAACATTCTCATATCACTTTTGTTTTTGCAATAAGACACCGAAACACAAATTCAATAACATGTTAGCCAACCGTTGATTTACTATTTACCGCACCCAATATTCGAAAGAAAAAACCGACACAACGATTAAATTAGTCCTTCTCATAAACCGAATGTTCCGAACGACCGTCCATATGATAAAGATCCCGATATAGAACTAACCAATTGATGTTGATTTGGTTCTCTTTGGCTTTGCCACATTCGAAAGAGACAACACTAACTAATGACGAAGGAAACGGGAAAAAAAGTTTCGTTTTCAGGGTTACCCAGTAAACTTTTATTTGCAGATAATCATTAAGCGCTGTTTACACTTTCAGATTTACAATATATTGTGACAACTGAAGAGATTTATCTGTAACTTCAGGCTTGGTTTTGCTAAATTAAACAATATTTTGAAATGAACTAGAATCGTATTCCAAGTTTTATAATAAATATTTATATGCGAAAAGCTTTATAGTTCAACCTAATAAAAACATGTAAGAAGGCGTTAGGTTCGGCCGGGCCGAAGCTTATATACCCTCCACTTCAAAGTACATTCCACAGCATTACCAGCAGATGAGAAGCTGTCGACTTTACTTAATAGTGCGGTACCTTATTGGAAAAAATGTGATATTATTTTATGCACAATACGATATTTGTTTTTTTCCTCTTTTCCAATTGTATCCCCTAAAAGTACGAATTTTGAAAAATCCCTATATTTTATGTATCTGCGCAATCAGAGGGTTGTACATTCCATAATTCATGCTTCTAGTGGTTGTCGTGTCATTGGTACCATTTTTATCCCATTTCGCCCTTTTATTTTTCTACTTTTTGGTGCTTTTACGCTTGATGAATGTACGCAATAAATTTCTAGTGCATATAAAGTAGAAATTGAAAAAAACGCGTTCAGTCCTTGTTAGGGGAAAAAATTCCCTATTTCGCTCATTTTCAATTCCAACCCTAACCATACAACATATTTAAGGAAAATTTGAACCTCCAAGCTCATTTCGTTTGGTGGCTAGTGTGCTTTCAACAGACAGACAGACGGACATGGCTAGAATATTACCACGACCCAGAATATATATACTTTATGGAGTCTCCGATGAATATTTCAAGGCGTTACAAACGGAATGACAAAGTGAATTAACTCCATCCTTAGGTGGAGGGTGCAGAAAGGGTTCGACTAACGACGTTTACACATTACTATTGCAGGTTTTACTGATCTGATATGATTCTACTTTTATATCTTAAATTTAATTAAATTGATAATAGTGTTAATCATATTCTTCGTAGAAAATTTGGCTCCGTCGATCTCCGTCTTCTTACTGCTACATAAAGAAGCTAATCTATTCTTAAATTTATGAATATAAATATTTATAATTATAAATATAAAAAATGGATACAAATAAAATTATGTAGGATAAAATTGGTACTAAACAATCGCCTTTTTATAGAATCATGAAATTCAGTACTTACACTCGTTTGTATATAGTAGAGGACTATCAATATATATCAATATCATAATAATGAAACATCACAATTAATTTAAAACAGTACTCATAAGTATGCCCTGTAGCTTAAATAGTGAGAAAATATTGTAATGTCGAAAAAATATCACAATTTGCTAATATGCACTTCTAAAGGGTGTTTTTTATTGGGGTATAGAACTTTAAGTTGGCATCACTGTCTGTCAAGTGATTAATATTTAGTTTGGTTTGCCATTTCATCATGAACAGGTTGACAAAAGAACAACGCTTGCAAATCGTGCAAATTTATTTCGAAAGTAATGGTTCAGTTCGCGAAGTTCACCGCAAGCTCCGTCCATTTTATGGTCGACATAATCGTCCATCAGAGCAATTAATTCGATGAGCGCATAATTTGGCGGAATGGACCTGTCAAGTGGCCACCAAGATCGTGTGATTTGACACCATTGGATTATTTTCTTTGGGGATATGTGAAGTCGCTCGTCTACGCCAACAAACCAGAAACGTTAGGGGACTTGGAAGCCAACATTCGTGGCGTTATTGAAAATTGAACCTGTAGAATTGGCTATATTCGAGCCAGCCGCGGCGGCCACATGTCCGAAATCATATTTAAACATTAATGGCATAAAATTATCCTTCCAATAAAGCCAAATTGATGGACATTAAAACGATTTTCTTGTGTTTTATTTCAATTCGAAGTTCTATACCTCAATAAAAAACACCCTTTACTTAAAGTCGACAACCTCTAATCTGCATATTAAATTTCTGAATATGAAATTTAAATTTACGTGGAAAATTTTCGAAAAGAGATTGGCCTTCAGTTCACCCTTCATGAAGCTCATTTTCATCTTGGTAGCTATGTCAATAAGCAAAATTGCCGCATATGCGGTTCAGAGAACCCACAGAGGCCCATGCATCCACAACGAGTCACTGTTTGGTGTGGATTTTGGGATGTACTGAAAAATAGGGTTGATCGCATGAGGTACTGCCGAGCCAGTCGTGTTAGTCATATGAGAGATATTGTGTTCCATTTTAAATGACAAAGTTCAACCTTTCTAATAAAACCAGAAATTTGAATAAATAATCAGAACTTTTTATAGCCGATTGTAATTTAAAATTTATATTAAACATACAATCGCAGAAAATTAATTTATTAATAAATAAGTAAGGTAAGGCTAAAGTCGACTATATGATACCCTCCTGTTCTGTCAAATTAGAACAAAATCAGTAAAGAATGCAAAAGTTAAATCGGAAATGACTTTTGCATGGCAGATACATATATTAAAACCATGAACGAATTATAGCCTTGTCATAATGCATGCGATATCTAGTTTAAATGACATAAGGTCGATTTTCAAATGTCTAATTTCTATGGCATATGAGATTTGAAAATCGACCTTATGTCATTTAAACTAGATTTCGCATGCAGTGTGACAAGGCTATTACACAACATAAAGGGTGATTGTTTAGCTATTATCTTTTTGGCAACACTGGTTTAAACGGCTGACGCACGTTTCGTGTTTTGTTTCACAGTCAAACATCTTCAGTTTGGTCTATAATTTGACCACGAATCGTCTTACAAACGAACAACGCTTGCAAATTATTGAATTTTATTATCAAAATGCGCGCTCTGTTAAGAAAGTTCATCGCGCGCTTCCATTTTATGGTCAGTTTAATCGACCCACTGAAGCGGCTATTCGGGCTATTGTGACTAAATTTCGCACCAAATTTACATTGTTGGACATTAAACCACCAACACGTTTACGTAGAGTGCGAACTGAAGAAAATATCACAGCTGTATCGACCAGTGTTAATGATGACCATCAATTATCGATTCGTCGCCGTTCGCAGCAATTGGGCCTCTGTTACTCAAAAACGTGGAAATGCCAAAATTGGACTAAGCGGATGGACCATTTGAAGCGCAGTCAAGGTCAACATTTGCATGAAATAATCTTCAAACATTAAATTATATGGACCGTACTATCGATTCAAATAAAGATTTCATGCATTTTTCTGAATTTTATGTGTTTTTTTTTTTTGAAAAACTTTCCTATAGCTTTTAATAAATCACCCTTACAATGGTTTATAGGTGAGAAATAACATGTTATATTAAGCGTGACGAATCGAATAAAGTTCGATTCGGGAAGGATAATCTGGGATATATAAAAGGATAATCTGGGATATATAAAAACATAGAACGATGTGACTCACATACATATGCTTCTAGTGGAAAATAATGTGATCTATCAAATTTGAAGAAAATCGGTTAAAATATTTGATTTCTAGAGCGGAAAAAGTCAAATCAAGAGCGAAATTTGTATGGGAGATATATATAAATCTGAACCGATATCTAAGGTGTTCTGGCAAATTTGAAGAAAATCGTTTAAAATATTTGGCCTCTAGAGCGAAAAAATCAAATCAGAAACGATTTGCTTCAAATTAAATAGGGCCAGTCATTGGTCCGCAATACTCACATTTATGCTAGGATCTGAAAATAATTGTGACCTTTATTTTGATTACAAGAATTGATCAATGGATGGACATGACTAAATCGATTCAAAAAGTGATACTTAACAATGCTTCAATCTAGCTTCCATTTGGATGTTACAAACAAATGCACAAAGACATAATACCCTAGTGGAGGGCAAAAAATAACCATAAAAAGTTATTTATACACTCCACGAGAGTATTATGTCTTTGTGCATTTGTTTGTAACACCCAAAAGGAAGGGAAATAGAACGATTGTTAACTATACCGATCGGCTTAGAATAACTTTCTGAGTCGATTTAGCAATGTCCGTCTGTCTGTCCGCCTGTCCATCTATTGTTGTAATCACGATACAGGTCGCAATTGTAGCCAGAACCAAACGAAACTTTGCACAACGAAGTTTTTCGGGACAAGGACGAACGCTATTTAATTTGAAGAAAATCGGTTCAGATTTAGATATAGCCCCCATACGAATTTCACTCCCGATTTGACCCTTTTCACTCTAATACCTCATATTTTAACAGATTTTCGTCAAAATTCGCAAAACACATTATATTTCCACTGAAAACACCTGTGGTAAAAATGTGTTAGATCGGTTCAGATTTATATATAGCTCCCATAAAAATTTCGCTCCAATTTGAATTTTTCGGCTCTATAATCCACATATTTCAACAGATTTTCTTCAAAATTGGCAAAACACCTTATATTTTAACTGGAAACACCTGTGGCAAAAATGTGTTAGATCGGTTCAGATTTATATATAGCTCCCATACAAATTTCGCTCCCAATTTGAATTTTTCCGCTCCAGAATCCACATATTTTAACAGATTTTCATCAAAATTGGCAAAACATCATATATCTAAACTAGGTATACCTATGGTGAAAATGGGTCACATCGGTTCAGATTTACATATAGCTCTCATACAAATTTCGTTCCCCCAGAAACCGCGTATTTTCAGAGAATTTCTTAAAATTGAGCATAACACGTTACACATCAACTAGAAGAACTTACTGTGAAAGTTAGTCACTTCATTCCATGTTTGGATATAGGTCCGATACAAATATTATTCTCTGTGATTAGGAAACATACAAAAACATTTCCCATTTTCACTTTTTTACTGAATTGAAAGTGGAGTGTATCATATAGTCGGCCCCGCCCGACTTTAGCCTTTCCTTACTTGTTTTATTTGGAGTCTAAATGCAGATTTTGTCATTTCTTGAATCAGCGCACGCCGAAACAGACTTTTTGTTCAAAGACCAAAACTATTCTGAGATGACGAAGCCTACCTAAAAATATCAGAGATTATTTCACAACAGAAATCGCTAGGGTAACCCTGAAAGTGAAACTTTCATTTCCCGCTTCCTTCGCAAGTGGCTAGTTTTGTTTCTTTCACACCTTTTAACTACGTATGGGTCTAAGTAGACAAGAAAAAAATCAGCATCAAGTGGTTAGTTCGATGTCGGGATCTTGTCGGTCGCTGTGAATATTTTCTTCAAATTGCAAAAAATCATTTCATAAGATTTTCTTTAATTTCAATGTTAATCTCTGTAATGTTGCTCGAGCTAAACGCCCGTTTGTAAAGTATTTGTGAATGCAGTTTATGAGAAGAAATATCAATCGTTGTGTCGTGTCTTTTTTTTCGAGTATTGTGTGCTGTGCGGTTGTTCGTTAGTAACGGGTGATTATGGTGCGCAAACGGTTTGCTAAATTGTTATTGTATTTGGTGCCACATTGCAAAAAAAAGTGATATGAGAAAGAATGAGAATGTTAAGAACATACATCCATATGTATGTGAACAGCGAGAGAATACGTTTTGTGGAACCTAAGTTTCATGCCAATTTGTGATTTTTGTTAAGTACTAGGAAGTGCAAGTGTAATTTAAAAGAGAATTCTCTCGCCACTCTGTTCAATGCAATGGATCTTTAGAACTTACCCATACCTATCTACATACTCACGCATTCTTTGAACAGACTGAAATTAGTTCTGCAAGGATATGTTAACTTAAAACAGGTGAGTGTTAACATAGAGCGTAAATCAGAAGAGAAGAAAGCTCGCTCTCAAAGAGCGTAAATATACAAGAGGGGAAATCTCGCTCTTTGTCAGTTATTGCCGTTGGGCAATAACAGCGAATGTTGCTGTTAAAGTCATGTTAGCTTTTACAGCAAAATATTAAAATAAGAAAAACAATGGATACACACACAAATATACACAAAAATGAAATGTATATATTTGGTGGATTGATAAATTTTGCTATA
Source organism: Polietes domitor (assembly GCA_947397865.1). Taxonomy (NCBI): domain Eukaryota; kingdom Metazoa; phylum Arthropoda; class Insecta; order Diptera; family Muscidae; genus Polietes; species Polietes domitor. Next base: position 157,375,819 of record OX377618.1, read on the forward strand.
TGAATTTCATAGCAAAAACTTATGAAAACAGTAAAATAATGACAAACAACGACCGAGATTTCCCCTCTTGTATATTTACGCTCTTTGCTCGTTCTCAAAGAGCTTCAAAGTACAAGAGGTGAAATATCGCTCTTTGTATGTTAACTTGCTGAAAGGCAAGTTATACCAACGAACAGCAATAACATTTGCTTCTGCAAAGCATAATTGTTTGTGGTTATTTTACCGTTTTTATAAGGTTTTGCTAAGAAATTCATATATGTTTTAATCATTTCATATAGCTTTTTTTTTATAGCGACACAAGAAATCTCGCTCTTTGTCTGTTACTACCGACGCACAGTGGTTCACAATCAAAATCCATCGGCCAAAATTAAATAACTTTTTTCTACACCATTTCCAAGTGTAATTCAGAAAAGATCAATTGTAATTCAGAAATTCCATTTGAAATTCCTAAGTCGTCAATTGATATTCAGAAATTCCATTTGAAATTCAGAACTCATCAATTGAGATTCAGAAATTCCATTTGAAATTCAGAACTCATCACTTGATATTCAGAAATTCCATTTGAAATTCAGAACTCGTCAATTGATATTCAGAAATTCCATTTGAAATTCAGAACACGTCACTTGATATTCAGAAATTCCATTTGAAATTCAGAACACGTCACTTGATATTCAGAAATTTCATTTGAAATTCAGAATTCATCAATTGAAAATCAGAACTTGTTATTTGAAATTCACAACTCTTCAAATGAATTTCAGAATATTTCATATGAAATTCAGAACTTTACATTTGAAATTCAGAAGTTATCAATTCAAAAATTATATTCTACGTATTTAAAACTTTTAAAAGATTTTTACATACAATGTATATTATTTATTAATTACAGTTGTATATATTCTTAGCTTTATAGATCGCCGGAATTACATCATGTAAATCTCTTAATACAATGAGTATAATGGTAACACACAAAGATCGTAAAACTACAGGAGGAGAAATTTCGCTATTTGTATGTTAACTTCCAGAAATGCGACAGTAACATTTGCTTCTGCAAACAAAGCATGTTGTTTGTTGTTATTTTACTTTTGCTAAGAAAACAAAATATTTTACAACATCTAACAATAAACGATATGTAATCATTTCGGTTTCGTGTATATTCTTAAATGTACTCATTCTTTTCCTCATTTTCATATTTTGATTTAACATGTAAACATGGCTGCCAAATTTGCATTCGCTGTCATCTCTCAACGTTGCAAAGAGCGAGATTACTTGTCTTGAATATAGAAAGTCTTTGCTAACACTCCACTTATCTTGTAAAGTTGGTTAACCCGGCCAAGTTAGATTTTGAAACGAAAATTATGTACCGATTACAGAAAAATGATATTTTTGTTGTTATACCCTCCACCTCCAGGATGGGGGTATATTCACTTTGTCATTCCGTTTGTAACACCTTGAAATATTCATCGGAGACCCCATAAAGTATATATATTCTGGGTCGTGGTAAAATTCTAAGACGATATAGCCATGTCCGTCTGTCTGTCTGTCTGTTGAAAGCACGATGGCGGCCGAACGAAATGATCTAGGAGGTTCAAATTTTTCCTAAATGTGTCTTATGGTTGTAGATCGGTTGGGATTGAAAGTGGACGAAATCGAACCAGAGGGAAAAATTTTTCCCTCACAAGGACTGAAAATACCCCTAATATTTAGAGTATTTCAGCATGTTTTTTGAACATATTAGCTTGTATTTAGTTGATATTTGCAATGCGCATTCCCTCTATAGCATAAAAGGGCACCATAGAGTGATTTTTATTTGTAGGGGGCGAAATGGGACAAAAAGGGATAAAAATGGTACCTATTAAACGACAACAGATAGAAACACGAAATTTGGCGTGTATATTCCTCTAAAAGAGTAGATACATAATATAAAAGTATTTTTTCTAAATTCGTTCGTTAAATGGGGATAGAAGGATAAAAATAGTACCAACCTAACGGCTGCACCTAGAATAATGAAATTTGATATATACATTCCTCTGATTGCGTAGACACGTAAAATAAAAGAACTTTCCAAAATTCGTACTTTTTGGGGTTCAAATGGAAAAAGGGGATAAAAATAGTACCTACCAAATGACAGCAGCTAGAATCATGAAATTCGGAGTATACGTTCCTCTGACTGCGTAGACACGAAAAATAAAATGTTTTTTCCAAATTCGTACTTTCAATGGATACAATGGCTACAGGGGATAAAAATAGTACCAACTAAACGAATACAGCTAGAATGATGAAATTCAGTGAGTACGTCCCTCTAATTGTGTAGATACGTAAAATAAAGAGATTTTAGATAGTCGTACTCTTGAGGGGGCAAAGTTGGAAAAACGGGATAAAAATGGTACCAACAAAATGGCCGCTGATAGAATCATGGAATTCGGTGTATACATTCCTCTGACTGCATAGCCACGTAAAATAAATAAATTAATAAATTATTGACGCTCAAAAAGAGATTCGCTATTAATTGCCTGTTAAATATTATTAAAGCTTGTGTTCTCCCCTTTTCAATCTAACAATGTAAATAGTTTGGAAATCGGGCTGATAATAAGATTTACAAATATCTCTTTAACTAATTGAGCTACACACATAGAAGTGCATTTTTGTAGGTATTTGCGAGCACTGTGCAAAATATCTTTGTAATCGGTAAATAAATACACTTTTGACAGTAGCCCCCCATACGCACTATGGATACAAAGTTTGGCAAATCATCTGGAAAACACTTAAGATCTATGTAGGTCAAGATCTGTTTTGAATTTGGAGAATATCGAGTTATTTCTCCATAAATGTTTTCCGAATTTATTTTGATAAATTCTGAATTTCATATGAAAAGTTCTGAAATTCATTTGATGAGTTCTGATTTTCAATTGATGAGCTCTGAATTTCAAATGGAATTTCTGACTTTCAATTGATGAGTTTTGAATTTCAAATGGAATTTCTGAATTTCAATTGACGAGTTCTGAATTTGAAATGGAATTTCTGAATTTCAACTGACGAGTTCTGAATTACAATTGATCTTTTCTGAATTACACTTGGAAATGGTGTAGTAGACATTTTTGAGTTCTGTAAAAAACCAAAATTAGACATGGACCTAATTTATTATTTTGAGATATTAAAATTAAAAATCGGGAAATAGAAAATATTTTAGATATGGGCACAAAGTTGACTAATTTTCGTATTTTTCGATTTTTCGATTTTAAAGAAAATTAAAGTTTTTATTTTTTTATGGTTTTTAAACATATTTTTACGTACTTGTTCATAATGCGAAGAACAAATGTAATTTTTTTGTATTACAGATTTTCACGTTTTTTAGACTTTGAAAATTGATAAAACTTAATTTCTTTTTTATACACTCCACGAGAGTATTATGTCTTTGTGCATTTGTTTGTAACACCGTCTGTCTGTCTGTCTGTCCGTCCATCTATTCTTGCAATCACGATACAGGTCGCAATTGTAGACAGAACCAAATGAAACTTTGCACAACGAAGTTTTTCGGGATAAGGACGAACGCTATTTAATTTGAAGAAAATCGGATCAGATTTAGATATAGCCCCCATACGAATTTCACTCCCGATTTGACTCTTTTCACTCTAGATACCACATATTTTAACCGATTTTCTTCAAAATTGGCAAAACATCTTATATTTGAACTAGAAACACCTGTGGTAAAAATGTGTTAGATCGGTTCAGATTTATATATAGCTCCCATACAAATTTCGCTCCCGATTTGACTTTTTCCGCTCTAGAAACCACATATTTTATCAGATTGTCTTCAGATTTGGCAAAACAACTTATATTTAAACTAGAAACACCTGTGGTGAAAATAGGTCAGATCGGTTCACATATATATATAGCTCCCATACAAAGTTCGCTCCCGATTTGACTTTTTCCGCTCTAGAAACCACATATTTTATCAGATTGTCTTCAGATTTGGCAAAACAACTTATATTTAAACTAGGAATACCTGTGACGAAAATAGGTCAGATCGGTGCAGATTTATATATAGCCCCCATACGAATTCCACTCCCGATTTTACCCTTTTCACTCTAGATACCACTTATTTTAACAGATTTTCTTCAAAATTGGCAAAACATCTTGTAGTTCAACAGGGAACACCTGTGGTACAAATGTGTTAGATCGGTTCAGATTTATATATAGCTCCCATACAAATTTCGATTTGACTTTTTCCGCTCTAGAAACCACATATTTTATCAGAATGTCTTCAGATTTGGTAAAACAACATATATTTAAACTAGGAACACCTGTGACGAAAATAGGTCAGATCGGTTCAGATTTATATATAGCTCCCATACAAAATTCGCTCACAATTTGAATTTTCCGCTCTAGAATCCACATATATTAACAGCTTTTCTTCAAAATTCGCAAACCACCTTATATTTCAACTGGAAACACTTGTGGTAAAAATGTGTTAGATCGGTTCAGATTTATATGTTGCTCCCATACAAATTTCGCTCCCAATTTGACTTTAGCCTTTCCTTACTTGTTTTTACTTTGTCGAACTGTTTCTTACACATTTTAAGAGATTTTGCACTCAATTTTTGTTAGCTTTATTATGACGTCAAAACTATGTTTGTGCCAAATATAGTTTGGTTGTAATGAATATTGTAAAAATGTCCTTTTTAACAAATGTCTGACTTTGGACCATCACAACTTTTTTCCTTCAAAAGCCTTTAACAAAATATATACATACATATTTGGATATATTTAGTGCAAAAAATCAGATTTTTAAGTTCCAAAACGCAATTTAGTCATTTTTGTCTCATTTGCTTCTGAAAAGTAAATGAGTAAATTTCCTTTATGATCATGCTAAATTTTATAACAATCGGAGTTCATTTGCCGATACTATGCCCAAAAAAACCAAAATAATAATTTATCGAGTGCAAAATCTCTTATAATGTGTGAGAAACAGTTCGACAAAGTCAAGAAAAGAAATTACGTTTTTTTTCAAAATCTGAAAAACGTGAAAGTCTGTAATACGAAAAAAATTCTTCGCATTATGAACAAGTACGTCAAAATATGTTAAAAAAAACATAAAAAACAAAAATTAAAAATTTTAATTTTAGTTTGATTTCCGTTTGTATTTTTTTGGTCTGTAATCAATATTTGATATGAACTGGGAAATTTTTCTGGCTCAAGACCTTTTTGCATCTATATTTAATAGAATGCAAATTTATTTACAAATGGCATGGTGACATTTATTACTTGGCTGCAGACTACCACGATCATGATTTCGACCATGTCAAAGTCTTTTCAAGTGGCTTCGTAGCGACTTTTCAACATCAAACCCGGCCTCTATAAGGAGATGATTCCTACAAACGAACGAGAAGCACAACTCACTTGCCGAATTTGCGTTTAAAAAATCGCACCAAGTAATAAACACATGCCTTCTTACAAGCATCTCATCGAGTTCCATATGTAAGTATGTGTATATGCAGGTATAGTTACCCAGCAATACTTCTGCCGTGCCAATAAATATTTAAATATTTCTGCTTATATTTACTTGATATTGGGTTTGTTCATTCCACTTATAGCAGGAACGTGCACCATAATGTGATTCTTATTCGTAGGGGGTGAAATCGGGCAAAAAGGGGTTATAATGGTACCTATCAAATGACAACAGCAACACGAAATTCGGTGTGTACATTCCTAATTGAGTTGATACGTAAAAAAAGAGATTTTCGAAATTAATATTTTTAAGGGATAAAGTGGGGAAAAGGGGATACCAGTGGTACCAACCAAAGGCCGCAGCTAGAATCATGGAATTCGTTGTATAAATTTGTTTGACTACATAGACAGGCAAAAAAAGAAATATGTATATTGGTAGCCTTGCCTTATAAGCTTGGTTTGAAATACAGGGTTTTTCAACAAGAGGTGTTTTTTTGGTATTCAAAGAAAAATTCCATTTTTTGAGATAAATGATCGGATGTTTATTTGATAATAAAGAGGAGGTATGCCGTTAATAATGAAAAACAACATCAGCCATATGACCACCACGACCACGCGTACAGGACAGAGATACAAGCCGACCGATTTTAAGCCGACAAGCCGCCGCCGCCGCATGATTCTGCACGAGCCGCGCCGCCGCCGATTTCATCGGCTCAAATCGACTCAACCACGCCGCCGATTTCATCGACTCATATCGACTTCAACCACGCCGCCGTGATTTGACGGAGTTCTAACTCAGTCAAATCTTACTAGCAAAACAGACAACCCACTTAAAATTGCAAAAGAAAATATAAATGTCAACTTAGACAACCTACTGCTGTGAAATATATTGATCTATCTTTCATTTATATAAAGGGTGATTTTTTAAGAGCTTGATAACTTTTTTTTTTAAAAAAACGCATAAAATTTGCAAAATCTCATCGGTTCTTTATTTGAAACGTTAGATTGGTCCATGACATTTACTTTTTGAAGATAATTTCATTTAAATGTTGACCGCGGCTGCGTCTTAGGTGGTCCATTCGGAAAGTCCAATTTTGGGCAACTTTTTCGAGCATTTCGGCCGGAATAGCCCGAATTTCTTCGGAAATGTTGTCTTCCAAAGCTGGAATAGTTGCTGGCTTATTTCTGTAGACTTTAGACTTGACGTAGCCCCACAAAAAATAGTCTAAAGGCGTCAAATCGCATGATCTTGGTGGCCAACTTACCGGTCCATTTCTTGAGATGAATTGTTCTCCGAAGTTTTCCCTCAAAATGGCCATAGAATCGCGAGCTGTGTGGCATGTAGCGCCATCTTGTTGAAACCACATGTCAACCAAGTTCAGTTCTTCCATTTTGGGCAAAAAAAAGTTGGATATCATCTCACGGTAGCGCTCACCATTCACAGTTACGTTACGATTCGCATCATCTTTGAAGAAGTACGGTCCAATGATGCCACCAGCCCATAAACCGCACCAAACTGTGACTTTTTCTGGATGCATTGGTAGCTCTTGCAATGCTTATGGCTGATATTCACTCCAAAATCGACAATTCTGCCTATTTACGTACCCATTGAGCCAAAAATGAGCTTCGTCGCTGAACACAATTTCTTTCTTTCTGAACTTTCTTAACAGAGCCCGCATTTTGATAATAAAATTCAATGATTTGCAAGCGTTGCTCGTTAGTAAGTCTATTCATGATGAAATGTCAAAGCATCTTTCTCTTTGACACCATGTCTGAAATCCCACGTGATCTGTCAAATACTAATGCATGAAAATCCTAACCTCAAAAAAATCACTCTTTATGTCAATTCCAGTACGTGTGGCCATGTGTTCCTATAAATAACAATATCTATTGTGCTTCTTTAGTTTGTCAAAGTAGGTAGAGTGTTGTCATTCTTTGGAAGGATTATGATATTCAAGAACGTCTGGTCAAATATGCCTCACATGAAAAGCTGTAATTGCAAAAATATTTATTAAATTTATCCATATTATACATTTTGGGAATGAATTCCTTCTCCCAAAAAATAATTGTATGGGTTAACAATTATGGTATCCAACCGATTAAATTTTTTTTGATTAATCGAATAATTTTTGTCAAATATTTGTTCGAATAATAAAAAATCATGATTTTCGAATAACGAATAATTCGAATAAATTGTCCCAAATAATCGATTAATCGATATTATAAGTTTTGCCTTAAAAAACTAATGAAATCGTCGTATGCTTTGTGTGATAAATTGATTTTGAATAACCAGTTTGCTCCATTTGGGTACACCAAATATAAAACGACATTTTTTTTTATTTTTGATTTGTATGCTCCACAGATATTAAAATAACGATTTATCCGACTTCATTTAAAAATAGCAAAAACTGGCAAATAGCTACGGAATTATTTAAAATTTAAAGAATAGTAAATTCATAGAAAAATTAAGGTTAACACTGTGATAATAAAGTCAGTTCTGTTATAAATCATATGATCCATATTCGAAGAAAGTCTATGGATAACTTCTGATATTATGCTCATTTAAGGGAAGGTTCTTTATTTTGATAAGATATTAAGATTTTTGTCAACTTCTAACGAATTTCGAATTTGATGTTAAAATTTTTAAATAAAATCAGATACATAATAAACGTTCAATATATAGTTGAACTACCCGTAAATTGCCGTGTCTTGTCTATATAACTCTAATTAATTATATTTTATTTATGTGGACAATTGTTCGGTTAATCGAATAACTCTCGACTTCATTATTCGATTAATTGGAAATTTTTTGTTTTCAAATAAACGAAAAATCGAATAATTGGATGCCCTACTAACAATATTAAATTATTGGAACATTGGCTAATATTAACGAATATTGAACTACTTGCCAAAAAATAAAAGAAAATTGTTCCTTCCAAATAGGGGTATTCGAATGACAGAACGAGCCGGCAAAACAGCCGAAAGCCGCCGCCGCCGACCCATTTTGAACAGCGCCGCCGCCGCCGATAATTATGGTTCGGCTTGTAACTCGCAAATTGGCTGCCCTATGTCCTCGATAGCCTCACGTATTCTATCTTTGAGATCTTGAATAGACGCTGGGCTGTTGGCGTAGACCTTATCTTTCACGTGGCCCCAAAGGAAGAAGTCACAAGATCTCGGTGGCCAATTGTGATCACCTCTTCGAGAGATAACACGGTCCGGAAACTTTTCCCTTAAAAGAGCAATGGTTTCGCTGCTTGTGTGGCACGTAGCGCCGTCATGTTGAAAGTAAACGTTGTCCAGATCAATACCATCCAACTCCGACCATAAAAAATCTTTAATCATCTCTCGATAGCGCAATCCATTCACCGTAACTGTTGATCCAACCTCATTTTCGAAAAAGTAAGGTCCAATGACCCCGCCGGACCATAAACCGCACCAAACAGTCTCACGATGAGGATGGAGAGGCTTCTCAACAATAACTCTTGGCTTTTCCGAGGCCCAGATGCGACAATTTTGCTTGTTGACGTAGCCACAGAGGTGGAAATGGGCCGCATCAGTCAAGATGATTTTTCGATGGAATTCCGGATAATTTTCATTCATGAATTTTAATAATTTCACTGCGTTGTTGAAGCGTGTATCGTTCCATTTTTAGTAATGGCGTAGTTATCAAATGTCAAAGAATAAAAGTTTCAAAAGTGACAGCTTCAAAATAACACCTCTTGTTGGAAAACACTGTATATACAAAGTTCGGCCCAGCCGAACTTAACGCCGTTTTTACTTGTTATTTGTTACAACATACAATAAAATAATAATGTATTTTTATCAATTAATTACATCACAAATATTTCAGTTAACTGTTATATTAATATTGCTTCAAATTTAAAATACCAAGGGAGCAGTGTTGCCAGATACATTTACATCGTCAACATAAAAATGGATATTTCTCTGTAGAATTTTCAGTTTATTGTGAGAAGTAGGATTAAAATCGAAGACCTTCTATATACAGGACAAGAAATCTTATTCCTTGTCTGTTATTATGGGCGCACCGTTGGGCAATAACAGCGAATGTTGCTGTTAAAGCCATGTTAGCTTTTTACAGCAAAACATTAAAATAAGGAAAACAATCGATACGCCACAAATATACACGAAAATGGAATGTATATATTTGGTTGACTGCTAAATTTTTAAAATATATATTTGAATTTCATACAAACACAAAAACAGTAAAATAACGACAAACAATTGTACTTTGCAGTAGCAAATGTTATTGCTGTTTGGTGGCATAGCTCGGCCTCTCTACAAATTAACAGACAAAGAGCGAGATTTCCCCTCTTGTATTTTTACACTCATTGATTATAATAAAATTCAGTTCGGTGCGTAAAATACATACAATGTTATACTGAAATAGGGAATATAATAAATAAAAATCAATTTAGTCCACATATTCCTTTTGTAGTTCTATGTGGTTTTAACTGCAGTAAACATATTTTAGAAAGTAAAGCATTTGTTATAATATCGGATATATTTTATCTACCCAATTTGTAGTACCCTGATGATGTTCATCACAGATTGGATAAATAAAAAATTAAAAAAATACTCTCAATCAGCATATCTTTGATTTCTGAAACTTTCTACGTTTACAAAGTACAATATTAAGTTTTTGACATGATGATTTAAATTCATTTTCAAATCTCGTCATAGTACAATGTAAAATATTTATTTTTCGTAGTTTATTTTTTTTTTAATATTAATAATAGAGAGAACACCTTTAAGAGCCTTTGTCTTAAACCAAAACAAGAGAAACTTAGAAGGAAACTAAATGTTACAGATGTCAAATTACTTAAAAAACTGATGTACTGTTTTAACTTTTAATTATTAGTATTGAAAGGGGTCTTAAAAACGATTAAAAAGTTTGATTTGAACTATTTCCCGTACACCAACCAAAAAATATTAGAGAAACTCTCATAACTCAAAAGTCATTTCAGGGGTTGATATCGTCAAATCATCATTTCCTCTTTTTGGATATTGCAATCCTCAAATTGACGATAAATCGTCACTTCTAGAAACGCTGTAAGGGAGCCATTTCCACTCTCGGTCTGTATAATAAATATCTCAGGCTTCAATAACAAAAATCAAATGGCAAGAAACTCCCTTTTCTATTTAATTGAAATCTTGCTTCAATTACACAACAAACATTATATGTTCACTTAACCGACTGACATTATTTTACATGATTTGGAATTATCGATTATAAGGAATTGAATAGTTTTTAATTGAAGAATACATTGTCTTCTGAATGTTTTCCACACAAAGGACATGCCAATTAATTTTAACTGGCAATCAACGTTGGTATAACTTAGGAAGTTATACAGGATTCTGTCCGTCCACTTCTTATTTAGTTTTTGCTTTTCACAAAAGTGCAAAAGTACTGATAGTACACTATTTGTGTATGTGCATTAATTAAAATGTATTTACTTATAAAATCGATTGGATACAAAAACATAAAGTATAATTGATGCAAATATACTCGAAAATTATTCAACTGAAATACGGTTGATTTAGGTTTCTGTTGTTTTTACAGAAATTCATAAAAACACACCCAACTGCAATGGGGAAGTATCTTGCTATGTATGAATAGATGATTTTAAAAGGCGATTAAGTCAGCTTTTAGATTGAAAAATAATGTCAATAAATATCAAAAGAAATACTGGGGTTTGAGCGAAACCAATAAATCTCAGTAAAAGGTTCCGCAGTTTGAACATGTCGTGAGTTTATTTTCATTTTATCGAAATCAAAGTTGACAACACTGTTTGAAAATTCACACTTTTAATTGCAAATGACAATTTGAAGGCAAAGTGACTTATGCTCCCTTTCAAATAATCGAGTGATATTCGATTGAGATTGAAAAGCATGCACACACATGTGGCTCTGTGTTAGTATGTCGTTTGAGGTTAAAGTATATTGATGTGAGTGCATGCTGTACTGTGATGTATCCATTGAACATCCTGATAAATCAGAGATATATTTCAATATATGTATGTATACATACTCGCATATACATACCTACACACGTATATGATATCAAAGCCTTGATAATATGAAGAAAAGCAATTCCAATTATGTGTGTAGGTGGTTTATGTGAGTGAGTGAGTTTGTGTGAGGCTTTCAATCTCTATCAAATCATCGTGTTCTAAATTAATCTTTCAGATTTACGTATGCACGCATAAACATACACACATGCCATGTTGTTGTCGGCCGACATCGATCAGATATAAACCCTACAGTAGTGTCAACTATTACCGGTGTGTGTACGTAATAGAAGTGTTCGGTTTTAAAATGTCAATTATCTTTTCGTTAATCAGCTAAATTCTGTCATAGCGAAGGAAATAAAGAATAAATTTAATTTCGAGCGTATTGGTTTAGTTTCAGTAGATATCCGCCTTATATAGGGTGGGCATTTAAAATTAGAATCAGCTATAAAATAAAAAGTACTGATAATTTTTTGGTTTTATTTTCATTTAATAATCGAACATAATAATATATACCACGACTGGTTAGGCGGTACCTCACCCGATCAAGCCAATTTTTCAGAACATGGCCCAATTATGCCGCCAGCTCAAAATCCCCACCAAACAGTGACTCGTTGTGGATGCATTGGCTTTCCAATAGTCACGTGTGGGTTTTAATAAGCTTCATCTGAAAACACGTAAGTTGTCCACGTTTTCTTACAGTTTGCTTTAAAGACTCACTACTTTGGAAGTAACTTATTAATATTTCCCAATTTTGTTCGAGCGTATAGCGTCTCATTTTGCAAATGTCAAACATTAACCTGAAAATAAAAATTAATGATTTGAACTGGGATATTGTCCTGGCTCAAATTTATTTACAAATGGCATGGTGACATTTATTACTTGGCTGCAGACTACCACGATCATGATTTCGACCATGTCAAAAGTCTTTTCAAGTGGCTTCGCAGCCACTTTTCAACATCAAACCCGGCCTCTATAAGGAGATGATTCTCACAAACGAACGAGAATCACAACTCACTTGCCGAATTTGCGTTTAAAAAATCGCACCAAGTAATAAAGCACCATCTTACAAGCATCTCATTGAGTTGCATATGTAAGTATGTTATTATTTTATTATTTTTATAATATCATAATAATTAACAATATTTATATTCAAAGAATATGTCTCATTCTGCGCTGCCCTGTACATTCTATTCGTTATTGTGGGTAATACGGTGTTTGACCTAGTTCAACGTTTTTTTGACAGATCACGCCTCATATCATACTGCTTTGTTATTATACCCTACACCACTTCGTAGACTAGGGTATTATAAGTTAGTTTTCCGCCAAAAGTTTGTAACACCAAGAAATAATCGAGCTAGACCCTCCTTTAAGTATACGGATCGGCTTAGAATCACCAGCTGAATCGATTTATCGACGTCTGTCTGTCCGGTTGTCGCAATTGTTGTCCGATTGTCATGAAATTTGGCAGAAGTTACTTTTTTTGGCCAAGGACGATCGGTATTGAATGTGGAGGAAATCGGTTCAGATTTCAATATAGCCTCCATACAGATATCCCTATAATATACACTATTACTGCTCTGTAATGCACATTTTACATGGGATCATGACCAAATTATCAGGATCGTGTTATATTTGAACTGGAAACAGCTCACAGGAAAGTGGGCCACATAGGTCTATGTTTTGATATTGCACCCATGCAGATGTACCTCCAATTTACAATATACTGATCTAAAATGCACATTTTACATCGGATCTTGATCAAATTTTCCACACACTGTTACATTTATACTAGAAACATGTATTTTGAAAGCCAGCTATATAGGTATATGTTTTGGTATAGCCCCCATATAAATGGGTCTCCAGTTTACACTATTATCGCTCTAGAACCCTCATCTTACATTGGACCTTGATAACATTTTGCAGATCATCTTATATTTCAATAAAGAATACCCCTTACAAATGGGCCCCCATTTTAATTATTACTTCTAGGACTCACATTTTACATGGGAAGTTTTTCAAATTTGGCAGATTATATTATATTTCAACTAAAAAGACATACTATGAAAGTCAAATATATGGGTCCATATTTTGGTATAACCCCCATACAAATTGGGCCCCCATTCTACTCTATTACATCTCTAGGACCACATTGGATCTCGATATAATTTTGCATATCATGTCATATTTCAACTAAGAATACCTACTTTGAAAGTGATCTATATGGAACCACTTTTTAATGTTGCGCCCTTACAAATGGCCCCATTTTAATTTTTAACCCTCAAGGACACAAATTTTACATCGTTTTTTTTCAAATTTTGCAGATTATATTATATTTCAACTAAGAATCCATACGATGAAAGTCAAATATATGTTTCCTTACTTTGAAATAACCCAAATGGGGTCCCCATTTTACTCTATTACAATTCTAGAAACTACGCCTTACATCGGATCATGATTCATCTAGTAATACCTTCCGTGAATGAGAAATATATAGGCCCATGTTTTGGAACAGGCCCCAAGTGTTGTTATAAGCCCCCTTTCAAATGTCGGTCCGATTCTTCCTATTACTACTGTATAATTTGTATTTGTCTACCGGAGAATTGGATCAATTATTTACCATATTCGTTAAATGTGATTAAAGATGAATTATACTATAATTTATATGAACTACATAAACATTAAACATACATTGTTCAGTATTGTTTGGCAAGTCATTATTGTAAGATTCACACCACAACAGCGTCTCCAAATTATTCAGCTGTATTACGAAAAACCGCGTTCTGTAAGAAAGAAGACCGTGGCGATTCGATTCGTCGTTATTCTCAGCAGCTTGGCTTGCCGTACTCGATAACTTGGCGTATTTTACGTAAAGATCTCGGCCTTAAAGCGTACAAAATTTATCTTGCGCAAGAATTAAAGCCAGACGACTTATTTTCATTAAATGGGTTCTCCAGTCGATATGCTTGAACGAGTCGCCCAAAATTGGACCTTCGGAATGGTCTACCTCAAACGTAGTCGTAGCCAACATTTACATGATATCATTTCCAAACAGTAAATGTCATAAATTGTTCTTTTAACCGATAATATAAATTTTAAGTTGACTTTCAAATTTATATGTTTTTGACAGACCTCAAAAATTAATAATATCCTTGAGTATACTAAAAAATTTATTTTTTTTTATTTTGTAAATACACTGTTCAAAAAATAAAACTTTTTAATTGGAACAGAATAGCGAGCCTATAAATATAAATTTGCAGAATAAACTTATAGTTCAGCTGGTCTGAGTTTTTTTACAGCGTGTTTTAATTTTTTGGTCGAAGGGAACATTATAATAAGTGGAAAAAATGTTGTAAGTTAATGTCTGAGAGAATTCCTTTTTTCAGAACTAAATATATTGTGGAATTCTATGAGGATAATTTTGGTGGAAAATCTTTACCTTCTAGATCCTCTCTTTATTGATCGAGTTGACCATTTTTTGGAGAAAATCAGAAAGCCTTTTCAAAATTGATTTAAGGATTAAAATGTTCTACGAAAAAAAATTGTCGGAAAATGTTAAATATGAAAATTATACGCCAACTTGTGCAACAAAATTACTGGGGTTAAAATTCGTTCATGTTTTTTGGAAAATCGATTTTGTTTTGTAAATTTATCGTGATCCCGACGGATCCCGCTGATTTTTTGCATGTGTATTAAGAACCATGTTGCTGGTAACACATCGCTTGTTGTGGCAAAAATCCAAAATTCAACTTACAACATTTTTTACTTAGCATAAAGCTCCCTTCGAACAAAAAATTAAAACTTTGACCCACTGTAAAAATTACATTGTACAAAAATTATCTATTGAACAAGTTAATACTCTTGGGCTTTGTTCATGATCATGTCATAACTTTGCACCGCGTCTTCGGATATTAATGATCTTGGTATCGTCTGGAATACTAGCATCTTCTTTTCGCGAATATAAGAGAAAAGTGATATGTCTTTATACATGACATACTTCAGAAATAAAAATAACCTTGAATTAATGAAAAAATATATTTTATTTTGTTTATTTCTTTATAAAGGGTGATTTTTTAAGAGCTTGATAACTTTTTTTAAAAAAAAAACGTATAAAATTTGCAAAATCTCATCGGTTCTTTATTTGAAACGTTAGATTGGTCCATGACATTTACTTTTTGAAGATAATTTCATTTAAATGTTGACCGCGGCTGCGTCTTAGGTGGTCCATCCGCTTAGTCCAATTTTGGCATTTCCACGTTTTTGAGTAACAGAGACCCAATTGGTGCGAACGGCGACGAATCGAAAATTGGTGGTCATCATTAACACTGGCCGATACAGCTGCGATATTTTCTTCAGTTCGCACTCTACGTAAGCGTGTTGGTGGTTTAATGTCCAACAATGTAAATTTGGTGCGAAATTTAGTCACAATAGCCCGAATAGCCGCTTCAGTGGGTCGATTAAACTGACCATAAAATGGAAGCGCGCAATGAACTTTCTTAACAGAGCACGCATTTTGATAATAAAATTCAATAATTTGCAAGCGTTGTTCGTTTGTAAGACGATTCATGATGAAATGTCAAAGCATACTGAGCATCTTTCTCTTTGACACCATGTCTGAAATCCCACGTGATCTTTCAAATACTAATGCATGAAAATCCTAACCTCAAAAAAATCACTCTTTATTTTTTAATTTATTCCATAATCTACAAGATTTAAAAAAGGGGATCTTGTAAAGAAAACATTCTTCCATACACGCTTAGAAAAAGTTGATTAAATAAGAGTTTAATATTTTTTCCTTTTAATACTTTTTTAAAATATTAGCCATAATGAAGAGAGAGTTTTTGAAAAAATCTCCAATATGAATTTTCTGGAATTCTAGGTTTTGAATACATGTTTGTAAACGTAACATAAACGATTTAGGTGTATGAATGTAACTTCCACGGATAGTTATTTTTAAAAGTGGATACAATTTATATAATGAGTTTGAGGTCTACACCATTTCCAAGTTTAATTCAGAAAAGATCAATTGTAATTCAGAACTCGTCAATTGAAATTCAGAAATTCCATTTGAAATTCAGTACTCTTCAATTGAAATTCAGAAATTCCATTTCTAATTCAGAAATTCCATTTGAAATTCATAATTCATCAAATGAATTTCAGAACATTTCATATGAAATTCAGAAGTTATCAAATAAAATTCGGAAAACATTTATAGAGAAATAACTTGATATATTTCAAATTCATATTCATACATAAATATATTTAAATTGATAAAATTTATTAAAGAACACAATTAATTATTTTCATATGTTGTTTATTATTTGCATTATCAATATGCAATGAAATCAAGAAATAGATTGTTAAATTGGAAATGGGAGAACACAAGCTTTAATAATATTTAACAGGCAATTAATAGCGAATCACTTTTTGACCGTCAATAGACGTGAAATTAAAAACAACACAAATAGAGCATTTTTCTTTAATCGGTACCTAATTTTCATTTCAAAATTTAACTTGGCCGAGTTAACCAACATTACAAGATAAGTGGAATGTTACCAAAGACTTTCTATATTCAAGACAAGTAATCTCGCTCTTTGCTATTATTACCGACGCAACGTTGAGAGATGACAGCGAATGTAAATTTCAAATTTCAGAATCGTGTTATATTTGAAGTAGAAACAGCTCACGGGAAAGTGGACCACATGGGTCTAAGTTTTGATATAGCCCCCATACAAATGTACCTCCGATTTACAATATTACTGCTCTGCTCATTTTACTTCGGAACTTGATCAAATTTTCCACACAATGTTATATTTGTACCAGAAACACGTATTTTGAAAGCCAGCTATATAGGTCAATTTTTTGGAATAGCCCCCATACAAATGGGCCCCCAGTTTACCCTATTATCGCTCTAGAACCCATATCTTACATTAGATCTTGATAAAATTTTGCAGATCATGTTATATTTCAATAAAGAATATCTACTTTGAATGTGATTTATAAAGCTCCACTTTTTAATGTAGCGCCCTTACAAGTGGGCCCCTATTTGAATTATTACCTCTCTAGGACTCACATTTTACATCGAAAGTTTTTAAAATTTTGGAGATTATATTATATTCATATTTCATACTAAGAATACCTACTTTGAAAGTAATCTATATGGGCCCACTTTTTAATGTAGCGCCCTTACAAATGGCCCCCATTTTTATTATTACCCCTCTAGGACCTAAAATTTATATCGGAAGTCAATCAAATTTTGCAGATTATATTATATTTCAACTAAGAATACATACTATGAAAGTCAAATATATGGGTCCACAGTTTGGTATAACCTCCATACAAATGGGGCCCCATTTTACTCTATTACATCTCTAGAACCCACATCGTGTATTAGATCTCGATATAATTTTGTATATCATGTCTTATTTCAACTAAGAATACGTACTTTGAAATTGATCTATATGGAACCACTGTTTAATGTAGAGCCCTTACAAATGGCCCCATTTTAATTTTTACCCCTCAAGAACGCAAATTTTACATCGGATTTTTTTTCAAATTTTGCCGATTATATTATATTTGAACTAAGAATACAAAGTCAAATATATGTGTCCATACTTTAGAATAACCCAAATGGCCCCCCATTCTACTCTAATACAGCTCTAGAAACTACGTCTTACATCGGAAACAACTCTAAAATTCATGTTTTTCCGGTAACACCTTATAATCAAACTAGAAATACCTGTGGCGAAGGCGGGTTAGATCGGTTCAGATTTAGATATAGCCCCCATACAAATGTCGCTCCCGATTTCACTTTTTCCGCTTTAGAAACCACATATTGTAACCGATTTTCTTTAAAATTGGCACAACATTTTATAATCGAACTAGAAACACCTTTGCTGAAAGTGGGTAATATCGGTTCAGATTTAGATATAACCCCCATACAAATGTCGCTCCCGATTTTACTTTTTCCGCTTTAGAAACCACATATTGTACCCGATTTTCTTTAAAATTGGCACAACATTTTATAATCGAACTAGAAACACCTATGCTGAAAGTGGGTAAGATCGGTTCAGATTTAGATATAGCCCCCATACAAATTACGCTTCCGAATCTTTAACCGATTTTGGCCAAACTTTACATATTATATTTCACCAATAAACATACATGGTGAAAGCGGGTCATATCGTTCCAGGTTTCAATATACCCCCCCATTTTACTTTTTTACCGAATTGAATTGTAATGAGATAGAAAGTCCTTCCGTCTTTAGCCTTTCCTTATTTGTTTGGGAGATGCCCATATGACCATACTTTGGTATAACCCAAATGGGGCCCCATTCTGACCTATTACAGCTCTAGAAACTACATCTTACATCGGACCTTCATCAAATTTTGCAGACCATGATGTTATAGGCCCCCTTTTGAAATGTCGGTCCGAATCATCCTATTACTACTGTATAATTTGTATTTTTCTGTCGGATAATTGGATCAATTACCATATTATTAACCATATTCGTTAAATATGACTAAAGATGAATTTATAGTAACTGTATAATTTATATGAACACATAAAATTGCTCCCATGAAATACCTGGGTTTAGTAATCAAAGCGAGGTTCATACGCAGGGAGTGGTGTAGGGTATTATATAGTCGGCCCGCCCGACTTTCCTTACTTGTTTTTTTTCAATATCGTAATTACAATATAGTATTTCAATACTTTGTAGTTTTATTTTAATCAATAATTAATTCGGTATAAGTTTTTCTGTTCCAAATATTCATTCTGTTGCTGTCATTGAATTTGTATTTGTTCCATAATTTTGAAATTCGGCGAATAAAGTTCATATTCAACTTTTTACAAAGCTATCAATTGTTATTTCCTTTTATATCGAATCCTACTGATCTGGCCGTACACGATCTTACTCGATTTTAATTATTTTTATCAGTTTATGTTTGCATATACATTTTTTGTAACGAAAGCACCTTGTAATAGGTAGGGTATAGAAGAAGAGAATCTTAAAAACTTTCGTAATGAAACAAAATTCCGACTTGCCAATTCTTGGCTGTATTTATACGAATAGTATTTAAATAAAGTCTTATGTATTTATGTATATACCGTAAATATTTACAACACTTGTGTACGCTTATGTTTTTGTAGAGAATGTATTAATACTTAGTAATATTTGCTTTTAATTGTGTTTCAAAGGAAATATTTATTGAACCGTAAAAACAATTATGTTTTGTTTTTAGTTCTAAATATTCCACTTTACCGAATTCTTGTATTTATTTTAATGATTTGCTTCATCAATGACCATAGTTTTATGGAATGGGTGGTCCATCTAGTGGTTTCTGTTTTAAAGCATAATTTATTTTGTCAGTGGAATATTGATAGAAAGTACGTGTCATATGTACGTGCAATGAATTGAATTGCTTTACGTTTGAACAACATTGTGAAATAAAGCGAAGATATTTCAAAAGTCAATGTTGTGTAACCCAAACTGTGCGTTTATTGGAAATAAGTCGAAATGCGGCACCCACCTAAACTGGAGTTTTTGGAATATTTGCTATTTCATATAAACCAAAGCCGAAAAATAGTTATTAGAAACTTGAATTTAGACCACCCTATATTTATTTAATTGCTATGCTTTACATTGGAAATATGTAGAAATAGATTTTGGCATGCATATTCTCTGGAAAAGGTTAAATTGTTTGAATAGGTAGTTTTATCTTAGGACGGCATATGATACTGTGATTCAACTATCGTCGAAGACTTGCTTTCAATTTGATATCTTTCCGGCCACAATTGCCAGAACAGACACGTTCCATACTTTTGCTCACAAATAGCGCAGTTCTGCATTATATATCCAATGTACTTTTGGTAATAAAATCTTAAGAGAAGAGGGTATCATATAGGGATGCATAACACTTAAATGTCAAAAACGTAAATAATCGTTCAGAAATGAGTAGTGTAAGTAGGAATAACTATTAGCCTCCTAATGATGGTTTGTCTAAATTTTAATTGAAGGCAAGGATAGGCTAAAGCCGGCTATATAATACATTCCACTTTCTACGCCATTACAATTGAATTCGGTGAGGATTTTAGCAGGTGTCCTACATTATGGACCGATGTGACCCACGTTCACCATGTATGTTTCTATATGAAATATAACGTGTTCTGATAAATACTTGTGAAAATATGTGTTTTTTAGAGGAAAAAAGTCATATAAAATCTCTCATAATTTTACGAATTGAAGTCCAATAAAAATATTTAAAATTCATCAAAGCATATAAAAGTGGAAACAAGTAAGGAAAGACTAAAGTCGGTCGGTTCTTTCTACTCCACTACAATTCAATTCGGTGAAAATAGTGAACGCCATTTGTATTGGAGCTATATATAAATCTGAACAGATCTCATCCACTTTTACCATAGATGTTTCTAGTGTAAATATAAGTTGTTCTGCCGAATTTGAAGAAAATCGGATAAGGTGTCTGGTTTATACAGCATCTGTAGCGAAATTTATATGGGAGCTATATCTAAATTTGAACCGATTTGACTTATTTTTACCACAGATATTTCTAGTTTGAAATATTTAATCAAAATCGGTTAAATTATGTGGTTTCTAAATCAAAAAGTCAAGTCGGGAGCGATATTTGTATATATAAGTCCGATTTGACCCATTTGCACCACAAATGTTTTTAACTTAGATATAGATAAAATTTGTTAAATTATGTGGCTGCTAGAGCAGAAAAAGTCAAATCATAAGCAAATTTTGTATGGGGGGCTATATCTAAATCTAAACCGATTTGCTTCAAATCCACGACGTGCAAAAATCGTTTGTGTCAAGTTTCATTAGAATCGGAAAATAATTGCGACCTGTAGCGTGATTACAAGAATAGATGGACAGACGGACGGACGAACAGACAGACGGACATGGCTAAATCTATTCAAAAAGTGATTTTATGTTGATCGATATGGGTGGGTGGTACAAACTAATGCATAATACATAATATATGTGGCATTCAACGACAAATCGGACAGTAAAAAAATATTATTTATTTCTTCAATTTTTTACATTTTTTAGTACCCACTAAAACACCCCCGGGATACTTTCTGATTACTCGTTAAAAAGATATAGCTTTTTTAAAAATCGTTAAATAGTAGTTATTTCTTCAGTCTTTTGCTCAATACTTCGTAAATAATGGTCCGAATTGGATATTCTTTTTTAGTATTTTTGTTTTTTTGAAGTACTTTTCAGAAAAAAATATTCACAATGTTTTTGTATGCAAATTTTATGTTTAAATAAAAAAATCGAGAAAATCGAAGAGTACAATCAATTAGAAAATAAAATTTTAATTTAAAAAATCAAAATTTGTATACAAAAACATTATGAATATTTTTTTCAATATTTTTTCTGAAAAGTACTTCTAAAAACAAAAATATTAAAAAAAGAATATCCAATTCGGACCATTATTGACGAAGTTATGAGCAAAAGACTGAAAAAATAATTACTATTTTATTTTTTATTAAAAAAAGCTATATCTTTTTAAAGAGTAACAACTCAAAGTGTGCCAGGGGGTGTTGTAGTGGTAGTGTAAACAAATGGAGGAAATCAAAAATATATTTTTTGAACTGTACGATTTGTCGTGGAATGCCCCATATACATTTTAATTGAAAATCCCCAATTTTGGAACAGATTTTCCCCATTCTGGGAATTCGGGTATTTTTTGAAAAGAAAAAATTAAATCTGGTAATTTTTCCACCGTTTTTATACACTCCACGAGAGTATTATGGCTTTGTGCATTTGTTTGTAACACCCAAAAGGAAGCGAGTTAAACCCATTGTTAATTATACCGATCGACTTAGAATCACTTTCTGAGTAGATTTAGCAATGTCCGTCTGTCCGTCTGTCCATCTATTGTTGTAATCAAATTACAGGTCGCAATTATAGTCCGATCTTAACAAAAATTGGCACAAGCAAGTTTTGTGGATTAAGGACGAACGCTATTTAATTTGGGGCAAATCGGTTCAGATTTAGATATAGCCCTCATACAAATGTCGCTCCCGATTTGACATTTTCCGCTCTAGAAACCACATATTGTACCCAATTTTCTTTAAATTTGGCACAACATCTTATAATCCAACTAGAAACACCTATGCAAAAATTGGATAAGATCGGTTCAGATTTAGATATAGCCCCCATACAAATGTCGCTCCCGATTTGACATTTTCCGCTCTAGAAACCCCATATTATACTCGATTTGCTTTAAATTTGACACAACGTCTTACAATCCAACTAGAAACACCTATGCAGAAAGTGGGTAAGATCGGTTCAGATTTAGATATGGCCCCCATACAAATGTCGCTCCCGATTTGACATTATATTATACAGATCGGCTTAGAATCACTTTCTGAGTCGATTTAGCAATGTCCGTCTGTCTGTCCATCTATTGTTGTAATCAAATTACAGGTCGCAATTATAGTACGATCTTAACAAAAATTGGCACAAGTAAGTTTTGTTGATAAAGGACGAACGCTATTTAATTTGAAGCAAATCGGTTCAGATTTGGATAGAGCCCACATACAAATGCTCCCGATTCGACTTTTTCCGCTCAAGAAACCACATATTTCACTCGATTTGCTTCAAATTTTGCACAGTACCCTATAATTGAAGTGAAAACAGCGACGGTGAAAATCGGTCAGATCGGTTCAGATTTAGATATAGCCCCCATACTAATGTCGCTCCCGATTCAACTTTTTCCGCTTTATAAACCACATATTGCACCCGATTTTCTTTAAATTTTGCACAGTACCCTATAATTGAAGTGAAAACAGCGACGGTGAAAATCGGTCAGATCGGTTCAGATTTAAATATAGCCTCCATACAAATGTCGCTCCCGATTTGACATTTTCCGCTCTAGAAACCCCATATTATGCTCGATTTTCTTTAAATTTGGCACAACATCTTATAATCTAACTAGAAATACATTTGGCGAAAGCGGGTTAGGTCGGTTCAGATTTGGATATAGCCCAAATACAAATGGTGCTCCCAAATGTTTAACCGATTGTGGCCAAACTATACATATTATATTTCACCTATTTCGTTCCAGGTTTCAATATACCCCCATATAAATGTCCTTTCCGATTTAACATTTTTTCTTATTCACCGAATTGAATTGTATTCGGATAGAAAGTGGCCCCGCCCGACTTTAGCCTTTCCTTACTTGTTTTATTTTAATAAATTTACAAGTAAAACGGTTACCAAACAAAATATTTTTTTTCACTGAACCAACACTCAGATGTCCACTATAAATGCAGTGCATTGCGTTGGTTGCAGGAAGATAAGGGGTAAGATGGAGGAAAAAAACAAAATAATGTGGAAAAATATTGTGAAAGCTGGAAAATGGACAAAAGCAAACAGATTTCTTAAGTTAGCTATATATCGATCGTAAGCTCCAGGTTTCTTTTTCTCAAATCCGACGTGAAAGTGTGAAATTCGGTTGATAACCTACTAAATTACTGGCTTATAAATGTGCAAAGGTACGAAAAACCGATTTATATGCTAACTCAAGATTTTTGCGGTGTCTGGCAAATTTAAAATACAGATTCTTGTTCTATTCGACAATACCTACAAGAAAAATAATATCACTTCCCAGAGTTATCAACTTCATTCTTTTTTGTAGCACAGTATAATTAGAAATCTGAATAATCAATAAATTGTTTTGTTTAACATTTTCCCTTTTTTTCGGGAAATTTGGAAATTATATGTGGAATTCGATAAAGGAGAAAGAGGCACTAGCCGCAGCTGGAATTGGCCAATAAGTAGAATTTTTGTGGACAGACTAGTTCATATTTTATCATCTTTCTAAAATGTCAACAACATCTGCCTTCTTGGTGGTGCCGGTCAAAAAAAATAACTCATTTTTAGAAAGATGCACTTGATTAACTTTTTGAATTTATTGACACAGTGTTACCACACTACTTTAATATATCTATCTATTGCTACAGAACTGATAGAACGATTACAAAGATTAACGTTCAAATAGAAACTAAAAATAATGCTTTAAAAATATTCTTAATATCTCAAAAAATATATTCATCTTCAACAAACTGTACTTCTTTTCTTATCGTTTCCTTTTCAGCTTGATTGCCTTCGTACAATCATAAAGTATACCATATTTTCCTATAGTAAAAATTTATAATTTGCATATAAATTATAGTAAAATCATGCACACAGAGATGTAAGCAAACCCCATTCACAAATATGCAAGCATATGCACATAAATATACTCGCACAGGAAATATCATAACATGATTTTCACATACATGCACATACGTATGTATGTATGTATATGGATTAGGGTGTAATGAAGAAATACTTAACGTACGACAAAATGAAAAACAATCGAATAGTCTATATAATTCTGAAAACAGTCGTGAAACATATCAAAACTGTCATATTTTTCATAGTCTTGTCGAGTTTGCTTTTAAAAGGACTTAACATTTTTTAAGGATTAGATTTTTTTAATTTTAGTGCTAGCCCAAGAAAGGCACATTGGACCATCTAAATATTTTTTGTGGTTTTATGCAGTGGAGCAAAAAAGTCGAAAATAGTCCTTTCAAATGGTAGAAATTTAGTTAAAAACATATATTTTATGGACCTTACCACTGTACAGTCCAACAGTATTTTTGGGACATAATAGTTCTGAAAGGGCATGTTGAGTAGATAATTTTTGCAGAATAAACTTATAGTCCAGATAGTCCGAGTTTCTTTTTACTGTTGGTCAAAGTTTTAATTTTTTGGCCGAAGGAAGCATTATACTTAACGTGACCATCTCTTATTGGGCAATAAGCGGGATTTATGAATTCAAAAAGCGGGATTTGGCGTGATTTTGAAGAAAAAAAGCGGGATCGTAAAAATCTAACAAAAAACGTAAACATAAAAAACTAAATTAAAATGGCGTGCAAAACAAGCAAAACAATTTTTTTCCAAATTCGTTCTTTTAGGGTCACGATGGAAGAAGGAGACACATGGTACCAATCAAATGGCTATATCAGGAATCATGAACTTCAGGCTACCCCGATTGTGTAGACTGTTGGGATTGTAAATAGTTAAAATTGGTCGAGAGTCATCAAGTTTTTCTCTAACTGGGACTAAAAAAAATATTTAGGATATTTAAGCACATTGTTTAAGATTGCAGCGGGAGTGTTCTTTAAAATTTTCTAAAATATCACCAAGGAAACAAAAAAACTCCCTTTTCTCCAACTCCAGTTTCTTTCTTTTTCAATTTTTCACAGTGTTGGTGCGATCTTCAAAATTTAAAGAAATCTACACATAATTTGTATTTAATAATGTTGTTTAAGGAGCTTACTATTAGGCTATAATTTCTGCAGGTGCTTGTAAATCTGTCAAACAAACAGCTATATTATTGAAAGTGGTTTTTATAAAGGGTGTTTTTTATTGGGGTATAGAACTTTAAGTTGGCATCACTTTTTTAACTGGCGGCCATTTTGTCAGCTGTCAAGTGATTAATATTTAGTTTGGTTTGCCATTTCATCATGAACAGGTTGACAAAAGAACAACGCTTGCAAATCGTGCAAATTTATTTCGAAAGTTAATGGTTCAGTTCGCGAAGTTCACCGCAAGCTTCGTCCATTTTATGGTCGACATAATCGTCCATCAGAGCAATTAATTCGGTTAACCATGGATCGTTTTCGCACTACGTTTACTCTATGTGATAATACGCATCCGGGGGATATGTGAAGTCGCTCGTCTACGCCAACAAACCAGAAACGTTAGGGGACTTGGAAGCCAACATTCGTGGCGTTATTGCCAACATACGGCCCCATATGCTCGAAAAAGTGGTTGAAAATTGGACCTGTAGAATTGGCTATATTCGAGCCAGCCGCGGCGGCCACATGCCCGAAATCATATTTAAACATTAATGGCATAAAATTATCCTTCCAATAAAGCCAAATTGATGGACATTAAAACGATTTTCTTGTGTTTTATTTCAATTCGAAGTTCTATACCTCAATAAAAAACACCCTTTACATTATGGTTTCTTTTCATAAACTGTTTGTCATTCATTGTCGTTTCTTCTTAAATTAATCAATTGAACAACGTAGCATTAAATTATATTTTATTAAAGTATAGATAAAATTACTATTAATGAGCTTAAATGTTCCCTTAAAACTAAAGCCAAAAATGGACTTTTAACGGGTACCAACAACTTTTTAAGTGAAAATTTTTAATCGATATTGTCTCAAAAATAATGTAAAATGAACAAGTAAGGAAAGGCTAAAGTCGGTCGGGGCCGACTATATAATACCCCAAACCACTCCCTGCGTATATACCTCGCTTTTATTACTAAACCCAGGTGTTTCCTGGGAGCAATTTTTTGTAGTTCATATAAATTATACCGTTTTCCATAAATTCATCTTTTGTCATATTTAACGAATATGGTAAAAAATATGATAATTGTTCAAATTTTCCGGCAGATAAATACAAATTATACAGTAGTAATAGGATGAATAGGACCGACATTTGAAGGGAGGCCTATAACAACACTTGGAGCCTGGTCCAAAACATGGGTCTATATATTTCTCATTCACGGTAGGTATTCATAGTTGAAATATATCATGATCCGATGTATGACGTAGTTTCTAGAGCTGTATTAGAGTAGAATGGGCCACATTTGGGTTATTCCAAAGAATGGACACATATATTTGAATTTGTATTCTTAGTTTAAATATAATATAATCCGCAAAATTTGAAAAAAAATCCGATGTAAAATTTGCGTCCTTGAGGGGTAAAAATTAAAATGGGGCATTTGTAAGGGCTCTACATTAAAAAGTGGTTCCATGGTAGGTATTCATAGTTGAAATACGGCATGATATGCAAAATTATATCGAGATCTAATCCACGATGTGGGTTCTAGAGATGTAATAGAGTAGAATGGGGGCCCAATTTGTATGGGGGTTATAGCAAAATATGGACCCATATATTTGACTTTCATAATATGTATTCTTAGTTGAAATGCAAAATTTGATGAACTTCCGATGTAAAATGTGGGTCCTAGAGAGGTAATAATTCAAATGGGGGCCCACTTGTCAGGGCGCTACATTAAAAAGTGGGCCTTTATAGATCACTATCAAAGTAGGTATTCTTTATTGAAATATAACATGATCTGCAAAATTTTATCACGATCCAATGTAAGATGTGGGTTCTAGAGCGATAATAGTGTAAACTGGGGGCCCATTTGTATGGGGGCTATTCCAAAACATTGACTCATACAGCTGGCTTTCAAAATACGTGTTTCTAGTATAAATGTAACATTGTGTGAAAACTTTGATCAAGATCCGATGTAAAATGTGCATTTTAGAGCAGTAATATTGTAAATCGGAGGTACATTTGTATGGGGGCTATATCAAAACTTGGACCCATGTGGTTCACTTTCCGTTGAGCTGTTTCTAGTTCAAATATAACACGATCCTGAAAATTTGGTCATGATCCCATGTAAAATGTGTATTCTAGAGCAATAATAGTGTAAATTACATGGATATTTATATGGAGGCTATATCTAAATCTGAACCGATTTTCTCCAAATTCAATACCAATCGTCCTAGCCAGTATCTTCTGCCAAATTTCATGACAATCGGAACACAATTGCGACCTGTAGAGTGCGAACAAGCTTAGATGACCAGCAGACGGACAGACAGACATCGTTAAATCGACTCAGCTGGTGATTCTAAGCCGATCCGTATACTTAAATACTCAATTATTTCTTGGTGTTACAAACATTTGGCGCGAAACTAACTTATAATACCCGAGTCCACGAAGTGGTGTAGGGTATAACAAGTAAAAACGGCGTTAAATTCGGCCGGGCCGAACTTTATATACCCTCCACCATGGATTGCATTCCACAGAGGTTGTCGGTTTTCGTAGAAGTGCAGTAATATTACAGGAAAATATAATTTTTTAATATAGCCAAACCAAAACAAATACAAATATTGAAAAGTTAATTTTATAAATAAATATAATATTTTAATTATTTCAAACCACGCTTATAAGCCAAGGCTCCAAATCGTCAACTCAAAAAATAAATATTCTTCTATTTATATTTTCAAAAAGCTTAAATACCATAAATATTGGTAGATAGTGGGTGCTACAGTTGGTTGTATTTCCATTCTATTTGAATTCCAAAAGTACAAATATTGAAAATCCATTATCAGACGTACATAGTTCAAAATAACCTAACTTCATGATTCAACCAATTTTTGCCGTAAAAGAAAAAGTACGAATTTGGAAAAAAAACTTTTTATTTTGCGTGTCTATGCAGTCAGAGGAATGTATACATCGAATTCCATGATTCCAGCTGCGCCCATTTGGTTGGTACCATTTTGACCCCCTTGACGTTTCTACGCAATTAGGATTTTATCATTCTAGCTGTGGTCGTTTAGTTGGTACTATTTGTATCCCTCTGTACCATTGTATCCCTTGAAAGTACGAATTTCGAAAAATCAGTTTATTTTCCGTGTCAAAGGAATGTATACTCCGAATTTCATGACTCTAGCTGCGGGCAATTGATTGGTACTATTTTTATCCCCTTTTTTCATTTTACCCCAAAAAGTACGAATTTTGAAAAATCGGTATTTTACTTATCTATGCAATCAGAGGAATGTATACGCCGAATTTCATTATTCTAGGTACAGCCGCTTGGTTGGTACCATTTTTATCCCTCTATTCCTATTTTACCCCTTAAAAGTACGAATTTGGAAAAAAAAAATACTTTTATATTATGTATCTACTCAATTAGAGGAATGTACACACCGAATTTCGTGTTTCTAGTTGTTGTCGTTTAATATGTACCATTTTTATCCCTTTTTTGCCCCATTTCACACCCTACAAATAAGAATCACTTTATGGTGCACGTTTTTGCTATAAGGCGAGTGCGCATACCAAATATCAAGCAAATATAAACAGACATATTTAAAAACATGCTTAAATACGCTAAAATATTAGGGATTATTATGGGTATTTTTAGTCCTTGTGGGGAAATATTTTTCCCTTTGGGCCGATTTCGCCCCATTTCAATCCCAACCGATCTACGACTATAAGACGCATTTATAGAAAATTTGAACGTTCTAGCTCCTTTCGTTTAGATGCTTTCAACAGACGGACGGACATGGCTAGATCGTCTTAGAATTTTATGACGATCAAGAATATTATAGGGTCTCAGGTCAATATTTCAAGGTGTTACAAACGAAAAGACAAAGTTGAAAAGTGGGATTAATTATACCCTACACCACTTCGTGGTCTAGGGTATTATAAGTTAGTTTCGCGCCAAATGTTTGTAACACCAAGAAATAATCGAGCTAGACCCACCTTTAAGTATACCGATCGGCTTAGAATCACCAGCTGAGTCGATTTAACGATGTCTGTCTGTCCGTCCGTCCGTCCGTCCGTCCGTCTGCTGTCCATCTAAGCTTGTTCGCACTCTACAGGTCGCAATTGTTGTCCGATTGTCATGAAACGTGGCAGAAGTTATTTTTTCTGGCCAAGGACCATCGGTATTGAATTTGGAGGAAATCGGTTCAGATTTAGATATAGCCCCCATACAAATGTCGATCCCGATTTGACATTTTCCTCTCTAGAAATGACATATTGTACCCAATTTTCTTTAAATTTGGCAGAACATCTTATAATCCAACTAGAAACATGTATGAAAAAATTGGGTAAGATCGGTTCAGATTTAGATATAGCCCCCATACAAATGTCGCTCCCGATTTTACATTTTCCGCTCTAGAAACGACATATTGTACCCGATTTTCTTTAAATTTTGCAGAACATCTTATAATCCAACTAGAAACATGTATGCAAAAATTGGATAAGATCGGTTCAGATTTAGATATAGCCCCCATACAAATGTCGCTCCCGATTTGACATTTTCCGCTCTAGAAACGACATATTGTACCCGATTTTCGTTAAATTTGGCAGAACATCTTATAATCCAACTTGAAACACGTATGCAAAAATTGGGTAAGATCGGTTCAGATTTAGATATAGCCTCCATACAAATGTCGCTCCCGATTTGACATTTTCCGCTCTAGAAACCACATCTTGTACCCGATTTTCTTTAAATTTGGCACAACATCTTATAATCCAACTAGAAACACATATGCAGAAATTAGGTAAGATCGGTTCAGATTTAGATATAGCCCCCATACAAATGTCGCTCCCGATTTGACATTTTCGGCTCTAGAAACCACATCCTGTACCCGATTTTCTTTAAATTTGGCACAACATCTTATAATCCAACTAGAAACGCCTATGCAGAAATTGGGTGAGATCGGTTCAGATTTAGATATAGCCCCCATACAAATGTCGCTCCCGATTTGACATTTTCCGCTCTAGAAACCACATCCTGTACCCGATTTTCTTTGAATTTGGCACAACATCTTGTAATCCAACTAGAAACACCTATGCAGAAATTGGGTAAGATCGGTTCAGATTTAGATATAGCCCCCATACAAATGTCGCTCACGATTTGACATTTTCCGCTCTAGAAACCACATCTTGTACCCGATTTTCTTTAAATTTGACACAACATCTTATAATCCAACTAGAAACACCTATGCAGAAAGTGGGTAAGATCGGTTCAGATTTAGATATAGTCTCCATACAAATATCGCTCCCGATTTGACTTTTTCCGCTCTAAAATCCACATATTGTACCCGGTTTTCTTTAAAATTGGCACAACATCTTATAATCGAACTAGAAACACCTATGCAGAAAGTGGGTAAGATCGGTTCAGATCATACAAATATCGCTCCCGATTTGACTTTTTCCGGTCTAAAATCCACATATTGTACCCGTTTTTCTTTAAAATTGGCTCAACATCTTATAATCCAACTAAAAAACCTATGGTGAAAGTGGGTAAGATCGGTTCAGATTTAGATATAGCCCTCATACAAATGTTGCTCCCGAATGTTTAACTAATTTTGGCCAAACTTTACTTATTATATTTCACCAATAAACATTCATGGTGAAAGCGGGTCACATCGTTCCAGGTTTCATCCTTTCCGATTTAACATTTTTTGTCAAACACATACATTTACAGGATGCAAAAATCCTTCCCGATTTCACTTTTTTATCGAATTGAATTGCAATGAGAATTGTTTGGGTGATACCCATATGCCCATTTGGTATAACCCAAATGGGGTCCATTCTGATCTATTACAGCTCTAGAAACTACATCTTACATCGGATCATAATCAAATTTTGCAGATCATGATATTTTTCAACTAGGAATACCTACCTTGAATGAGAAATATATAGGCCCATGTTTTAGACCAGGCCCATAATGTTGTTATAGGCTCTTTTTTGAAATGTCGGTCCTCTTACTACTGTATAATTTGTATTTGTCTGTCGGATAATTGGATCAATTACCCTATTATTTACCATATTCGTTAAATTTGACTAAAGATGAATTTATAGTAACTTTATAATTTATATGAACTACATAAAATTGCTCCCATGAAATACCTGGGTTTAGTAATCATAGCGACGTACATACGCAGGGAGTGGTGTAGGGTATTATATAGTCGGCCCCGCCCGACTTTAGCCTTTCCTTACTTGTTTTGATATAAAGCAGTTTTACAAATTAATTAAAATCAAGACTTAAAAAGAAAACAAGTAAGGAAAGGCTAAAGTCGGGCGGGGCCGACTATATAATACCCTACACCACTCCCTGCGTATGTACCCCGCTTTGATTACTAAACCCAGGTATTTCATGGGAGCAATTTTATGCAGTTCATACAAATTATATAAATTATATGAATATAATTTATATGCCATAAATTCATCTTTAGTCAAATTTAACGAATATGGTAAATAATATGGTAATTGATCCAAATGTCCGACAGACAAATACAAATTATACAGTAGTATACCAAAGTCATACTAAAGTATGGAAATATGGGCATCACCTAAACAATTCTCATTACAATTCAATTCGGTAAAAATTGAAATCGGGAAGGATTTTTGCATCCTGTAAATGTATGTGTTTGACAAAAAATGTTAAATCGGAAAGGACATTTGTATGGGGGTATATTGAAACCAGGAACGATGTGACGCGCTTTCACCATGTCTGTTTATTGGTGAAATATAATATGTAAAATTTGGCTAAAATAGGTTAAACATTCGGGAGCAACATTTGTATGAGGGCTATATCTAAATCTGACCCGATCTTAACCACTTTTACCATTGGTTTTTTAGTGGGATTATAGATGTTGTGCCAATTTTAAAGAAAAACGGATACAATATGTGGATTTTAGAGCGGAAAAAGTCAAATCGGGAGCGACATTGTATGGGGGCTATATCTAAATCTGAACCGATCATACCCACTTTCAGCATATGTGTTTCTAGTTCGATTATAAAATGTTGTGCCAATTTTAAAGAAAATCGGGTACAATATGTGGTTTCTAAAGCGGAAAAAGTGAATTCGGGAGCGACATTTGTATGGGGGCTATATCTAAATCTGAACGTATGGAAATAGGGGCATCACCTAAACAATTCTCATTACAATTCAATTCGGTAAAAATTGAAATCGGGAAGGATTTTTGCATCCTGTAAATGTATGTGTTTGACAAAAAATGTTAAATCGGAAAGGACATTTGTATGGGGGTATATTGAAACCAGGAACGATGTGACGCGCTTTCACCATGTCTGTTTATTGGTGAAATATAATATGTAAAATTTGGCTAAAATCGGTTAAACATTCGGGAGCAACATTTGTATGAGGGCTATATCTAAATCTGACCCGATCTTAACCACTTTTACCATTGGTTTTTTAGTGGGATTATAAGATGTTGTGCCAATTTTAAAGAAAAACGGATACAATATGTGGATTTTAGAGCGGAAAAAGTCAAATCGGGAGCGACATTGTATGGGGGCTATATCTAAATCTGAACCGATCATACCCACTTTCAGCATAGGTGTTTCGATATAAAATGTTGTGCCAATTTTAAAGAAAATCGGGTACAATATGTGGTTTCTAAAGCGGGAGCGACATTTGTATGGGAGCGACATTTGTATGGGGGCTATATCTAAATCTGAACCGATGTTACCCAATTTTTGCATACGTGTTTCTAGTTCGATTATAAGATGTTCTGCAAAATTTAAAGAAAACCGAGTACAATATGTCGTTTCTAGAACGGAAAATGTCAAATCGGGAGCGACATTTGTATGGGGGCTATATCTAAATCTGAACCGATCTTACCCAATTTTTGCATACGTGTTTCTAGTTCGATTATAAGATGTTCTGCCAAATTTAAAGAAAATCGGGTACAATATGTCGTTTCTAGAGCAGAAAATGTCAAATCGGGAGCGACATTTGTATGGGGGATATATCTAAATCTGAACCGATCTTACCCAATTTTTGCATACGTGTTTCTAGTTGCATTATAAGATGTTCTGCCAAATTTAAAGAAAATCGGGTACAATATGTCGTTTCTAGAGCAGAAAATGTCAAATCGGGAGCGACATTTGTATGGGGGCTATATCTAAATCTGAACCGATCTTACCCAATTTTTGCATACGTGTTTCTAGTTGCATTATAAGATGTTCTGCAAAATTTAAAGAAAATCGGGTACAATATGTCGTTCCTAGAGCAGAAAATGTCAAATCGGGAGCGACATTTGTATGGGGGCTATATCTAAATCTGAACCGATCTTACCCAATTTTTGCATACGTGTTTCTAGTTGCATTATAAGATGTTCTGCAAAATTTAAAGAAAATCGGGTACAATATGTCGTTTCTAGAGCAGAAAATGTCAAATCGGGAGCGACATTTGTATGGGGGCTATATCTAAATCTGAACCGATCTTACCCAATTTTTGCATACGTGTTGCTAGTTCGATTATAAGATGTTCTGCAAAATTTAAAGAAAATCGGGTACAATATGTCGTTTCTAGAGCAGAAAATGTCAAATCGGGAGCGACATTTGTATGGGGGCTATATCTAAATCTGAACCGATTTCCTCCAAATTCAATACCGATGGTCCTTGGCCAGAAAAAATAACTGCTGCCAAGTTTCATGACAATCGGACAACAATTGCGACCTGTAGAGTGCGAACAAGCTTAGATGGACAGCAGACGGACGGACGGACGGACGGACGGACGGACGGACGGACGGACGGACGGACGGACGGACAGACAGACATCGTTAAATCGACTCAGCTGGCGATTCTAAGCCGATCCGTATACTTAAAGGTGGGTCTAGCTCAATTATTTCTTGGTGTTACAAACATTTGGCGGAAAACTAACTTATAATACCCTAGACCACGAAGTGGTGTAGGGTATAATGAGTGACTATATTATGAAAATTGACGACAAGAGTTAGTAGTTGAAAAATTATATTTAACATTTTATGATTATTGTGGTCTTGTAAGAATTCATAGGTATTGTAATTTTGTGATTTGTAGAGAACATAATCTATAAATGTCTTGGACCAAAAGTTATATGTATGACTCAACTTGACTCAAAGTGTAAATGTGAAAGTGTTCGTCTGAGGTTGTAGTTTATGGTGGAATTAATATCTCGTCAGCATTTTTCGGCAAACTCTAAAAATTTTAATTTTATTTTAGCACAGTTTTTGAATAGCCATAGACATATATATGATTATATCTCTGAATTAGTTATGTGTACGAGACCCATCAATATTTTATTTAAAAGGTATTGAAAGTACCTTTAAAATGGTATACAACATCATTCACCTTTTTGTACACATGTATACATTTTACTTTATTTCTTGAAATAATTATTTAAACTACAGTTTAAAGTATACTATTTGTATTGTATGTATAATATATGTATGTATGT
This sequence comes from Polietes domitor, assembly GCA_947397865.1. Taxonomy (NCBI): domain Eukaryota; kingdom Metazoa; phylum Arthropoda; class Insecta; order Diptera; family Muscidae; genus Polietes; species Polietes domitor. Next base: position 157,411,169 of record OX377618.1, read on the forward strand.
ATATGTATATGTATATACTATAAAATATAAGCATTCCACACTTTTATGAACTACAAAAATTGTCAAAAATCAACACAACCTAATACTTATGTCAGAGTTAACATAGGACAAATGACAATTGCTAGTTGTGTAGTATTGAATCGAATAAAGTCGACACATTAAAAATCCATTTGTAAGTTATGAACCGTTTTATAAAAACAACAAAATCCTTCATTATATTTATGAAAACATTTCATAAGACAAAGTTTTGTAATATTTCAATCTTTACGAAATTTTTATTTAATACAATTAAAATTTTCTTTGATCTTATTAATCTAAGTTTCACTAATTTAAGAATTTTATTTTATGAAGTATGAAATATTTAGGAAATTTTCATACATATTAAGAAAAATTCACTTAATTTATGGAAAACCTTTTATGAAATCGCTTCATAAATAATTTGAAGGAAAATGCTTTCAGTGTATGGGAGACAATATCTTCCACACATTAACTAATTACTTCAACACATATCATATCATTTACGTATATTTTGTATATCTTGGTAAGACTGTTTTTATACCCTACACCACTTCGTGGGCTAGGGTATTAAAAGTTAGTTTCGCCCCAAATGTTTGTAACACCAAGAAATAATCGAACTAGACCCACCTTTAAGTATACCGATCGGCTTAGAATCACCAGCTGAGTCGATTTAACGATGTCTGTCTGTGCGTCCGTCCGTCCGTCTGTCTGTCCGTCTGCTGTCCATCTAAGCTTGTTCGCACTCTACAGGTCGCAATTGTTGTCCGATTGTCATGAAACTTGGCAGAAGTTATTTTTTCTGGCCAAGGACCATCGGTATTGAATTTGGAGGAAATCGGTTCAGATTTAGATATAGCCCCCATGCAAATGTCGCTCCCGATTTCACCTTTTCCGCTTTAGAAACGACATATTGTAACCGATTTTCTTTAAATTTTGCAGAACATCTTATAATCCAACTAGAAACACCTATGCAAAAATTGGGTAAGATCGGTTCAGATTTAGATATAGCCCCCATACAAATGTCGCTCCCTATTTCACTTTTTCCGCTTTAGATACCACATATTGTACCCGATTTTCTTTAAAATTGGCACAGCATCTTATAATCCAACTAGAAACACCTATGCAAAAATTGGGTAAGATCGGTTCAGATATAGATATAGCCCCCATACAAATGTCGCTCCCGATTTGACATTTTCCGCTCTAGAAACGACATCTTTTACCCGATTTTCTTTAAATTTAGCAGAACATCTTATAATCCAACTAGAAACACGTATGCAAAAATTGGGTAAGATCGGTTCAGATTTAGATATAGCCCCCATACAAATGTCGCTACCGATTTGACATTTTCCGCTCTAGAAACGACATATTGTACCCGATTTTCTTTAAATTTTGCAGAACATCTTATAATCCAGCAAGTAAGGAAGGGCTAAAGTCGGGCGGGGCCGACTATATAATACCCTACACCACTCCCTGCGTATGTAAATCGCTTTGATTACTAAACCCAGGTATTTCGTGGGAGCAATTTTATGTAGTTCATACAAATTATATAAATTATATTCATATAATTTGTATGCTATAAATTCATCTTCAGTCAAATTTAACGAGTATGGTAAATAATATGGTAATTGATGTAAGTGTCCGACAGACAAATACAAATTATACAGTAGTATACCAAAGTCATTTCAAAGTATGGATATATGGACATCACCCAAACAATTCTCATTGCAATTCAATTCGGTAAAAAAAGTGAAATCGGGAAGGATTTTTGCATCCTGTAAATGTATGTGTTTGACAAAAAATGTTAAATCGGAAAGGACATTTGTATGGGGGTATATTGAAACCTGGAACGATGTGACCCGCTTTCACCATGTCTGTTTATTGGTGAAATATAATATGTAAAATTTGGCCAAAATCGGTTAAACATTCGGGAGCAACATTTGTATGAGGGCTCTATCTAAATCTGAACCTATCTTACCCACTTTCACCATAGATGTTTCTAGTTCGATTATAAGATGTTGTGCCAATTTTAAAGAAAAAACGGGTACAATGTGTGGATTTTAGAGCGGAAAAAGTGAAATAGGGAGCGACATTTGTATGGGGGCTATATCTAAATCTGAACCGATCTTACCCAATTTTTGCATGGGTGTTTCTAGTTGTTTTATAGGATGTTGTGCCAAATTTAAAGAAAATCTGGTACTATATGTGCTTTATAGGGCGGAAAAAGTCAAATCGGGAGCGACATTTGTATGGGGGCTATATCTAAATCTGAACCGATTTCCTCCAAATTCAATACCGATGGTCCTTGGCCAGAAAAAATAACTTCTGCCAAGTTTCACGACAATCGGACAACAATTGCGACCTGTAGAGTGCGAACAAGCTTAGATGGACAGCAGACGGACAGACGGACGGACGGACGGACAGACAGACATCGTTAAATCGACTCAGCTGGTGATTCTAAGCCGATCGGTATACTTAAAGGTGGGTCTAGCTCGATTATTTCTTGGTGTTACAAACATTTGGGGCGAAATTAACTTATTATACCCCAGCCCACGAACTGGTGTAGGGTATAACTAGAAATACGTGTGCAAAAATTGGGTAAGATCGGTACAGATTTAGATATAGCCCCCATACAAATATCGCTCCCGATTCGACATTTTCCGCTCTAGAAAAGACATATTGTACCCGATTTTCTTTAAATTTTGCAGAACATCTTATAATCCAACTAGAAACACTTATGCAAAAATTGGGTAAGATCGGTACAGATTTAGATATAGCCCCCATACAAATGTCGCTCCCGATTTGACATTTTCCGCTCTAGAAAAGACATATTGTACCCGATTTTCTTTAAATTTTGCAGAATATCTTATAATCCAACTAGAAACACGTATGCAAAAATTGGGTAAGATCGGTTCAGATTTAGATATAGCCCCCATGCAAATGTCGCTCCCGATTTCAAATTTTCCGCTTTAGAAACGACATATTGTAACCGATTTTCTTTAAATTTTGCAGAACATCTTATAATCCAACTAGAAACACGAATGCAAAAATTGGGTAAGATCGGTTCAGATTTAGATATAGCCCCCATACAAATGTCGCTCCCGATTTGACATTTTCCGCTCTAGAAAAGACATATTGTACCCGATTTTTTTTTAAATTTTGCAGAACATCTTATAATCCAACTAGAAATACGTATGCAAAAATTGGGTAAGATCGGCTAAGATTTAGATATAGCCCCCATACAAATGTCGCTCCCGATTTCACTTTTTCCGCTCTAAAATCCACACATTGTACCCGTTTTTCTTTAAAATTGGCACAACATCTTATAATCGAACTAGAAACATCTATGGTGAAAGTGGGTAAGATAGGTTCAGATTTAGATAGAGCCCTCATACAAATGTTGCTCCCGAATGTTTAACCGATTTTGGCCAAATTTTACATATTATATTTCACCAATAAACAGACATGGTGAAAGCGGGTTACATCGTTCCAGGTTTCAATATACCCCCATACAAATGTCCTTTCCGATTTAACATTTTTTGTCAAACACATACATTTACAGGATGCAAAAATCCTTCCCGATTTCACTTTTTTACCGAATTGAATTGCAATGAGAATTGTTTGGGTGATGTCCATATATCCATACTTTGAAATGACTTTGGTATACTACTGTATAATTTCTATTTGTCTGTCGGACACTTACATCAATTACCATATTATTTACCATACTCGTTAAATTTGACTGAAGATGAATTTATAGCATACAAATTATATGAATATAATTTATATAATTTGTATGAACTACATAAAATTGCTCCCACGAAATACCTGGGTTTAGTAATCAAAGCGTGTTACATACGCAGGGAGTGGTGTAGGGTACTATATAGTCGGCCCCGCCCGACTTTAGCCTTTCCTTACTTGTTATATAATGCATTTGTTTTGTGTCAAATATTTGCATATATATTTTTTGAAGGCAAACTCATTATAATAAAGTGTTTCTTTAAAAGAACAAGTTTTTTTCGTTACATTCTAATACATACACGCAAATTCCATCTTATATTATTGTATGCATATCTGCATTAAGCGGAGATATATATAAAGAAACAAGAGAGAAAGGGAACGCATAGCTTAATAAACTAACTCGACTATGTGACACCTTACACAACCGAACATGAACCACAATACGTAGTAGGTTGTTAAAAAGGCTGAAATATTTGAACAATTTTCGATTATTTTTCCGTTAACTTTCCTACACGATATTCTAAACACTGAATTACTCCTGTTTTTTCTACATTTCTATATTAATAAGGAGAAACAGAATTACCAAAGATTTTTTTCGAATAACCAAAGATTTTTTTTACAGGTCGCAATTATTGCCCGATCCTTACGAAAATTGGCAAAATTAAGTTTTGTGGGCCACGGACGGACGCCATTTAATTTGAGGAAACTCAGTTCAGATTTAGAAATAGTTACCATACAAATTTCGCTTCCGAATTGTCGTTTTGCGCTCTTGAAACCATATATTTCAACTAGGGTTTGCATCCCGGGATTTCCCGCGGGATATTTCTTCGCATATTTAATATTTAATTAAATTGTTGTAAAAAAATTTAGATCACATAGCTTTTAATCAGGTATGACAAATATTGCAGTTGGATGACAAAATATTTTTAAGCTGCGTTCGGATTTGGACTCAAAATCCACTTTTTCGGATTTCTCCTGCCAAGCTCCATATGAAAAAAAATAAAATCCGGGAAACTAGATTTTGGGCATATATCCGAACGCCAAAAATAATGAATTTAAAGTTTTCGAAGCGACAGGACAAAGAACAAACATTTCATTTAATGCTCTACTCACTATTAACGATCGTTCTCCGTTGCGTCCACATTTTCCAATAAAATAAGAAATGTCTGATCTTTAAATAATTTTGAAACTTGAAAAGATGTTTGAATTGATCTCACATTGCGCTTTATTATATGAATTCTGTAACAGTTTCGTTGTGAAATATGTATTTATATATGAGCGTTGGCACGGCAGATGTATTGCTGGGTAACTATACCTGCATATACACATACTTACATATGCAATGAGATGCTTGTAAGATGGCACGTGTACTTTATTACTTGGTGCGATTTTTTAAACGCAAATTCGGCAAGTGGGTTGTGCTTCTCGTTCGTTTGTGAGAATCACCTCCTTATAGAGGCCGGGTTTGATGTTGAAAAGTCGCAGCGAAGCCACTTGAAAAGACTTTTGACATGGTCGAAATCATGATCGTGGTAGTCTGCATCCAAGTAATAAATGTCGCCATGCCATTTGTAAATAAAGTTGCATTCTATTAAATATAGATGCAAAATGGCCTTGAGCCAGGACAATATTCCAGTTCAAATCAAATATTGATTACAGATAAAAAAAATTGCAAACGAAAAAACTAAAAAAAAATATTTTTCTATAATAGAATGTGAATGTTTCATTGAAAAAAAGCTTAACTCATGGTAAACAGTATGTTGACGATTTCCCGTGCTGTCCCGGGATCCCGGGAAATAGAAAAAATATTTCCCGGGAAATATAAAATTACGGGAAAATGCAAACACTACTTTCAACAGATTTTCTTCAAACTTGACTCAACATCTTATATTTGAACTAGAAACATCTGTGGTGAAAGTGGGCCAGATCGGTTCAGATTTAGATATAGCCCCAATACAAATGTTGCTTCCTTTACATATTATATTTCACCAATAAACATACATTGTGAAAGTGGGTCACATCGTTCCAGGTTTCAATATACCCCCATACAAATGTCCTTTCCGATTTAACATTTTTTGTCAAACACAGGATTCAAAAAATGTTACAGGATTCAAAAAACCTTCCCGATTTCACTTTTTTACCGAATTGAATTGTAGTGAGATAGAAAGTGGGATGTGTCATATAGTAGGCTCCGTCCGGCTTTAGCCTTTCCATACTTGTATGGGAGATGCCCATATGTCCATACTTTGATTAACCCAAATGTGCCCCATTCTGCTCTATTACAGCTCTAGAAACTACATCTTACATCGGATCTACATCAAATTTTGCAGATCATTATATGTTTCAACTAGGAATACCTACCGTGAATGAGAAATATATAGGGTGTTTTTTATTGAGGTATAGAACTTCGAATTGAAATAAAACACAAGAAAATCGTTTTAATGTCCATCAATTTGGCTTTATTGGAAGGATAATTTTATGCCATTAATGTTTAAATATGATTTCGGGCATGTGGCCGCCGCGGCTGGCTCGAATATAGCCAATTCTACAGGTCCAATTTTCAACCACTCCAATTGCTGTGCACGGTGGCGAATCGATTCATTCGGGTCCTCTTCAACACTTTGCTCTACAGCGGCAATTGTTTCTTCGGTGCGCACTGTTCGACGTCTCTGCGGATGCGTATTATCACATAGAGTAAACGTAGTGCGAAAACGATCCATGGTTAACCGAATTAATTGATCTGATGGACGATTGTGTCGACCATATGGACGAAGCTTGCGGTGAACTTCGCGAACTGAACCATTACTTTCGAAATAAATTTGCACGATTTGCAAGCGTTGTTCTTTTGTCAACCTGTTCATGATGAAATGGCAAACCAAACTAAATATTAATCACTTGACAGCTGTCAAAATGGCCGCCAGTTAAAAAAGTGATGCCAACTTAAAGTTCTATACCCCAATAAAAAACACCCTTTATAAGCGCATGTCACAGGTTTCAAGTGTTATTATAGGCCCCCTTCAAATGTCCGTCCGATTCATCCTATTAATCTGTATCTTGACCAATTTTTCCATATCATGTTATATTTACTTTACTCGGAATATCTGATGAAAAATTGGATCAATTATCATATTATTTACCATATTCGTTAAATATGACTAAAGATGAATTTATAGTAACTGTATAATTTATATGAACTACATAAATTAAATAAGGGGAAAATGGGTCAGATCGGCCCCCGGCTTGAGTTTGGCGCACTAGAAACTACGTATTTTCACCCATATGCTTTAAATTTGACACAAAGCCTTATATTTGAACTAGAAACATCTGTTGCCAATGTGGATCAGATTAGTTCAGATTTTTATATAGCATGCAAATCTGGCTCCCGATTTGACTTTTCCGCTGCAGAAACCATGTATTTTAACCGACCATCTTCAAATTTGACCAAATATCTTGTATTTCAACTAGAAAGATCTATGGTGAATATGGGTCAGATCGGTTTTTATTATTTATATACAATGATTTATATAAAATTTTTGCTCCGGGCTTGAGTTTTTCCGTCCTAGAAAACAGATATTTTCGCCGAATTTCTTCAAGCTTTGCATAATACGTTATAAATACTTGTTGTTTGTGTGTTTGGATATAGCTCCGATACAAATATTATTCTCGATTTGACAAAGTGGGTCAGGTAACATCGGTCTATGACTAATACACATACAAAACTCATTCCCGCTTTAATTTTTTATCGAACTGAATTGTATTCTGGTAGAAAGTGGAGGGTATCATATAGTGGGCCCCGCCCGACTTTAGCCTTTCTTCACTTGAAACCTGAAAAAAACGTATTTTTCGACTTGTTCGAACTGTTTCTCATACATTTTAAGATTTTTTTACTCATTATACCCTCTCGCTACAGAGTAGGACACCCTATCATGCGATATGTACCCTATCATGTGGGGCAGACAAAAAGTGTATGTTGGGACCAAACCTGTTTCATTACTTTTTAATCTGTTTGAGCAATGTCCGTCCATATGGCTGGTGTACTCGATAACTCTCGAAAGGAGGTAAGTAATCAATTGAAACTTTGCACATGGTAATATTTTTCCCAACTTAGTTTATGTTCGAAGTTGGGTGAAATTGCCACGCCCCTTCTAAACAAAAAGGTCATATTCCAATATTAAATTAAAAGCAATGTAATTAACACAAGGATATTCGGAATCAGCTATATTTTGGTATATTTACAGTCTTTATAATCACTCTAAGCGTACATTATATAGTGGGTATGCTACGCCCACACAATTGTCCCTATCCTAGCTAAGTTTAAATTCTTTATAATTTCCATGCTGTAGTGTGGAATCCACCATGACTTGGTACTTGATCATATTTTTACAGCTGTTTTAAAAATGTGGAAGATGGGACCCTGTGCCAAGAACCTTCTACAAAAAATATTCAACTCCAAGGCAAATTTAAGTCCTTATAACTTTCATGCATATGGCATCTTAGAGTGAGGGTATATGCGTAAGTTGGTTTAGCCGACTGACGCACATTCTTGCGGTTTCTCAACTTTACTTAGGCGTCATACTGTTTTTTGTAATATATATATAAAACCAGTAAGGAAAGACTAAAGTCGGGCGGGGCCGACTATACGATACACTCCACTTTCTATCCGAATACAATTCAACTTGGTAAAAAGTGAAAACGGGAAGAATTTTTGTATGTTTCCTTATCATAGGCTAATATGACCTGGTCCAATTTGTCAAATCGAAAAGAATATTTGTATCGGGGCTATATCCCAACATGGAATAAAGTGACTAACTTTCAAAATAAGTTCTTCCAGTTCAAATATAACGTTTGGTGGTCACTTCAAAGAAATTCGGAGAAAATTTGTGGTTTCTGGGGCGGAAAAAGTCTATCCGGGAGCGAAATTTGTATTGGATCTATATGTAAATCTGAACCGATCTGACCCATTTTCACCATGGGTGTTTCTAGTTGAATTATAAGATATTTTGAAAGATTTGAAAGAAATCTGTTAAAATATGTAGTTTATAGAGTGGACAAAGTGAAATCGAGAGAGAAATTTGTGTGGCAGCTACATATAAATCTGAATCGATCTGGCCCATTTTTACCACAGGTGTTTCTAGTTGAACTATAAGATGTTTTGCCAATTTTGAAAACAATCTGTTAAAATATGTGGTATCTAGAGCGGAAAAAGTCAAATTGGGAGCGAAATTTGTATGGGAGCTATATATAAATCTGAACCGATTTGACCGATTTTCATCATGGACGTTTCTAGTTGAAATATAAAATAGTTTGCCAAATTTGAAGACAATCTGATACAATATGTGGTTTCTAGAGCGGAAAAAATCAAATCGGGAGAGAAATTTGTATGGGAGCTATATATAAATCTGAACCGATCTGGCTCATTTTTACCACAGGTGTTTCTAGTTGAACTATAAGATGTTTTGCCAATTTTGAAGAAAATCTGTTAAAATATGTGGTATCTAGAGCGGAAAAAGTCAAATTGGGAGCGAAATTTGTATGGGAGCTATATATAAATCTGAACTGATTTGACCGATTTTCAGCATGGACGTTTCTAGTTGAAATATAAGATAGTTTGCCAAATTTGAAGACAATCTGATACAATATGTGGTTTCTAGAGCGGAAAAAATCAAATCGGGAGCGAAATTTGTATGGGAGCTATATATAAATCTGAACCGATCTAACACATTTTTACCACAGGTATTGCTAGTTGAAAACAAGTAAGGAAAGGCTAAAGTCGGGCGGGGCCGACTATATAATACCCTACACCACTCCCTGCGTATGTACCCCGCTTTGATTACTAAACCCAGGTATTTCATGGGAGCAATTTTATGCAGTTCATACAAATTATATAAATTATATGAATATAATTTATATGCCATAAATTCATCTTTAGTCAAATTTAACGAATATGGTAAATAATATGGTAATTGATCCAAATGTCCGACAGACAAATACAAATTATACAGTAGTATACCAAAGTCATACTAAAGTATGGAAATATGGGCATCACCTAAACAATTCTCATTACAATTCAATTCGGTAAAAATTGAAATCGGGAAGGATTTTTGCATCCTGTAAATGTATGTGTTTGACAAAAAATGTTAAATCGGAAAGGACATTTGTATGGGGGTATATTGAAACCAGGAACGATGTGACGCGCTTTCACCATGTCTGTTTATTGGTGAAATATAATATGTAAAATTTGGCTAAAATAGGTTAAACATTCGGGAGCAACATTTGTATGAGGGCTATATCTAAATCTGACCCGATCTTAACCACTTTTACCATTGGTTTTTTAGTGGGATTATAGATGTTGTGCCAATTTTAAAGAAAAACGGATACAATATGTGGATTTTAGAGCGGAAAAAGTCAAATCGGGAGCGACATTGTATGGGGGCTATATCTAAATCTGAACCGATCATACCCACTTTCAGCATATGTGTTTCTAGTTCGATTATAAAATGTTGTGCCAATTTTAAAGAAAATCGGGTACAATATGTGGTTTCTAAAGCGGAAAAAGTGAATTCGGGAGCGACATTTGTATGGGGGCTATATCTAAATCTGAACGTATGGAAATAGGGGCATCACCTAAACAATTCTCATTACAATTCAATTCGGTAAAAATTGAAATCGGGAAGGATTTTTGCATCCTGTAAATGTATGTGTTTGACAAAAAATGTTAAATCGGAAAGGACATTTGTATGGGGGTATATTGAAACCAGGAACGATGTGACGCGCTTTCACCATGTCTGTTTATTGGTGAAATATAATATGTAAAATTTGGCTAAAATCGGTTAAACATTCGGGAGCAACATTTGTATGAGGGCTATATCTAAATCTGACCCGATCTTAACCACTTTTACCATTGGTTTTTTAGTGGGATTATAAGATGTTGTGCCAATTTTAAAGAAAAACGGATACAATATGTGGATTTTAGAGCGGAAAAAGTCAAATCGGGAGCGACATTGTATGGGGGCTATATCTAAATCTGAACCGATCATACCCACTTTCAGCATAGGTGTTTCGATATAAAATGTTGTGCCAATTTTAAAGAAAATCGGGTACAATATGTGGTTTCTAAAGCGGGAGCGACATTTGTATGGGAGCGACATTTGTATGGGGGCTATATCTAAATCTGAACCGATGTTACCCAATTTTTGCATACGTGTTTCTAGTTCGATTATAAGATGTTCTGCAAAATTTAAAGAAAACCGAGTACAATATGTCGTTTCTAGAACGGAAAATGTCAAATCGGGAGCGACATTTGTATGGGGGCTATATCTAAATCTGAACCGATCTTACCCAATTTTTGCATACGTGTTTCTAGTTCGATTATAAGATGTTCTGCCAAATTTAAAGAAAATCGGGTACAATATGTCGTTTCTAGAGCAGAAAATGTCAAATCGGGAGCGACATTTGTATGGGGGATATATCTAAATCTGAACCGATCTTACCCAATTTTTGCATACGTGTTTCTAGTTGCATTATAAGATGTTCTGCCAAATTTAAAGAAAATCGGGTACAATATGTCGTTTCTAGAGCAGAAAATGTCAAATCGGGAGCGACATTTGTATGGGGGCTATATCTAAATCTGAACCGATCTTACCCAATTTTTGCATACGTGTTTCTAGTTGCATTATAAGATGTTCTGCAAAATTTAAAGAAAATCGGGTACAATATGTCGTTCCTAGAGCAGAAAATGTCAAATCGGGAGCGACATTTGTATGGGGGCTATATCTAAATCTGAACCGATCTTACCCAATTTTTGCATACGTGTTTCTAGTTGCATTATAAGATGTTCTGCAAAATTTAAAGAAAATCGGGTACAATATGTCGTTTCTAGAGCAGAAAATGTCAAATCGGGAGCGACATTTGTATGGGGGCTATATCTAAATCTGAACCGATCTTACCCAATTTTTGCATACGTGTTGCTAGTTCGATTATAAGATGTTCTGCAAAATTTAAAGAAAATCGGGTACAATATGTCGTTTCTAGAGCAGAAAATGTCAAATCGGGAGCGACATTTGTATGGGGGCTATATCTAAATCTGAACCGATTTCCTCCAAATTCAATACCGATGGTCCTTGGCCAGAAAAAATAACTGCTGCCAAGTTTCATGACAATCGGACAACAATTGCGACCTGTAGAGTGCGAACAAGCTTAGATGGACAGCAGACGGACGGACGGACGGACGGACGGACGGACGGACAGACAGACATCGTTAAATCGACTCAGCTGGCGATTCTAAGCCGATCCGTATACTTAAAGGTGGGTCTAGCTCAATTATTTCTTGGTGTTACAAACATTTGGCGGAAAACTAACTTATAATACCCTAGACCACGAAGTGGTGTAGGGTATAAAAAGATGTTTTGCCAAATCTGAAGACAATCTGATACAATTTATGGTTTCTAGAGCGGAAAAAGTCAAATTGGGAGCGAAATTTGTATGGGAGCTATATATAAATCTGAACCGATTTGACCCATTTTCATCATGGGCGTTTCTAGTTGAAATATAAGATAGTTTGCCAAATTTGAAGACAATCTGATACAATATGTGGTTTCTAGAGCGGAAAAAATCAAATCGGGAGCGAAATTTGTATGGGAGCTATATATAAATCTGAACCGATCTAACACATTTTTACCACAGGTGTTGCTAGTTGAAAAGTTGAGTTGTAGTTGAGTTTGGACCAACATATTTTGTTTTTGATTTCAAAAGGCGTTAAATAATAATATACATATAAATAAAGGTTGGAAGATAGTATATATATAGTGCAAAAAGTCCGATTTGTTTTCCCATTCATTTGCATACTTGCTTCAATAATAGCTGCAACTTTTATACAGGCACCTTAAATAAATTACCCATTCATGTAGTCTTGCAGAACTTTCGAAACACGAACAGTTCATTCGAGGGAGACGTGCTACTAAAACTAGTACTTTATGAGATAATTTTGAAAAGAGGTTCCTTCTTCATCTGTTCTTGCTGCACGGATCTGATAGAATAAATTGAGAACATCGCGCGTTCGTTGAAGTTATTTGTTTCGATTTTTCAATTGTCTATTATTATTATTTTAACAAAACATTAGTTTACAATAAAACATTTCATTCATTTCATTAGGACATTCTACAACATTAAATCGAATTTTTATCACAAGAAAATAACGACTTTATGAATTATCAACTTCAATTTGCCATGAAAAAGAAATCGAAATTGCATTAAAACATTTTTCAATAACAATTAACAAAGTTCTCGTGCCAAACCATATCGAAATTCTTAAATCATTGCATTCGTTGCGTTGGGTTTAATTGGTTTTTGACTGAGCACTTTTAAAACTGTCATTTTCACATGTCATTGGTAATGTTTTGCCAACATTTAATTAATGTCCCTGAGTATGCCGAAACTTTTAGCTCATTAGCAGTAAGTACATCTTGTACATTGTACTACTTACTACTCCACATCATCCATCACCATCATTAGCTCCACCACCACCACCACCAGCCAGCAACTTCATCTTCTCAAGGTGCAGCCACAATATTATGGTTTCTCAAGTTGTTGATAATCAAGGGTTGTTGTTCTAAAAACAATTGAGTTGAGTAAAGTTTTGAGGGACATATTGTTGTCACAGTTGTGCAGTGAAAGAGAGGTAATTAAAATTATTTGAAGTTTTAATGAAATTTTCAATTATTTACCTGGCTACACACACACGCACACCGGGACGAGGAAATATTTCAATATGGTTTGCGGTTTTTGTGTGTATTGACCAAAACCCAAACAAGTTTGAACATACGACGGTAGCAAAGACGTGACAGTTGAGAACACTTTTCATATGTATTGGACACCATTACCGATTGAAGTAAAGTTTCGAGGTTCGAGTTTCATCAATCCCATTTTTGAAGATTTTTTATTTAAAATTGGGAATAAATGGCATTGAGCTAATTTTGTTTCCCTAACAAGGACTGCAAATATCCCTTAATATACAGAGCATTTAACGTATTTTTTGAAAATGGCAGTCTTATAACCTCATTTAGTACGTACATTTCCCTCACAGTGTGAACTCGAACCAGAAAAATATTTTTGCAAAACTTATAAAAATGGTACAAATCAAACGGCAACAGCTAGAAATTGCGTGGACATGCAGAGTAAATTGATTTTTTCGATACTCCTACTTTTATGTCGTAAAATGCAGTATCAACCCAATGTTTGAATTCGGTTCATACATTCCTCCGAAAAAAAAGAAGTTTTCCGAAATTCCTTTATTTTGCATTCGAAAGGGGAAGCGTGCCTGAAATCATGAAATTCGGTGTATATACTAAACTAGCAAATACCCGCTACTTCGTACGCGGAAAAATGGTATGGTAAGACAGTATCAGTATTCAAACTGTTTTTAAGGATATCACTTTCAGCGTTTATACGTAGTCAATAGTTTAATTTATAGGCACAAAATGAAAACAATTTTTCTACAAAAAATTATATAAAGTAGAAAATTATATGCACGTTTCTTTCTTAAGCTGTGAAAATATCATTAGGGATAGAATAAAAGTGTAACGCATTGAAGGAGAGATTTAAAACCATCAGTATGTCCCAAGTCCCTTTCACGTCCGTCTGGCTCGCTGGTATACACGATGACTCTGGAAGGGACTTAAAGAATTTATTCAAACTCTGCACATAGTACTATTTTCCCAAACATAGTTTAAATTCGAAAATGGTGGAAATTGATATACATCTTATGGTACCCACACACGTAAAGTATATATACCAAAAGAAACAACCCGTACGTAAAATTAAACCTAATATAACTTCTATACTTTCCACGCAAATTGACATAAGCTTTGGCCAAAATAAATAAAAAGATAATGACTATAATGTTCACACATAACTCTTTCTGTGCCGTTTGTGCCCTTAAACATACAAATTTCGAAACATTAATTAATGTACTCGGAGAAATGTACACACCGAATTTCTTTTCATATTCTAGCTGAAAACTTTGGTTGGTACTATCTTTATCCCAAATCCCCAATTTTGGTTGGTATCATTTGCACCACTTTTGATCCGCTTCCCCCTTTAAAGTACATATACAAAAGTATAAATATTGAAAATCAGTTAATGTTTCGCGTCTACACTGTCAGAGGAATATAAAACCGAATTTCACGATTCTAGTTTCAGCCGTGTTGTTGGTACCATAGGGATATAAAAAGGTAAAAATTTCGAAAATATATTTATTTTGTGTTTCTATGCGTGTACAAACCAAATTTCATGATTGGTACCGCTGTTATCCGTTTTTACCCAATTTCACACCTAAAAGTTTAAATTAATGAAGAATATATGCTTTTATAGGAGTAATATGCGTTCCAAATTTCAAGATTCTAGGCACAGTATTTTGGTACAATTTGGCGGTGGTACAATTTTTAACCCATTTAATCCCTTAAAAGTACAAATATAGGAAAATTCCTTGTTATTACTCATAATTATTGTAGCGTCATCCATGTTCTCGGAACCTTTTTTATCCCGCTTTTCTCGTTTACCCTTTAAAAGTACGAATTTCGAAAAATTCCTTCAATTTGCGTTTGTAAGCATTTCATGATTCCAGCTCCGTCTGTTTGATTGGTCGCGTTGAAGCTATAAGAGAAATTTTTGTACCAAATTTCAAGATTCTAGTCCCAGCCGTTTGGTCATTGCGGTGGTACAATTTTTGTTCCTCTTTACCCCATTTTACCCCTTAAAAGTACGAATTACGAAAAACTCCCTTCAAATCTGATTTCTTCACTGTAAGGGAAATGTACATACCAAATTTCATGATTCTAGCTTCAACCATGTTATAGGTACCATTTTTGTCCCTTTTTGTACCATTTAACCCCCCAAAAGTACGAATTTTTAAAATGTCACTTTTTGGGTTGTCTTCATGCCGCAAGAGGAATATCCATACCAAATTTCAAGATTCTAGGCCCAGCCGTTTGGTCATTGCGGTGGTGCCATTTTTATCCCATTTTACCCCGTTTTACCCCTTAAAAGTACGAATTTCGAAAAATCCCGTCTTATCACACCTCTACACCGTAAGAGAAATGTACACACCAAATTTCATGATTCTAGCTCTAGCTGTTTGGTCTGGGGAGTGATCAGTCAGTCAGTCACTCAATATATTATTATTATTATATATATAGATAATACTAAAATAATTTTTTGGGATGTGATTGCTGACGAAATAGGCAATATTTGTGGCAGAATCAGATAGAGAAAGTTGAAATAAATGCAATAGGAACCTCGAATTTTTGATTTTTGCAACAATTATACCTTTTTCGCGACTGACTACATATATGTATGTTACAAGCGACATTGCTACACAAAAACTCAGCCGGATCTGTTTGATAGATCGAGACAATTACAAAAACATTAATGCATACATATCATTTTAGCCATATCCCCCGCGAAAAATAAATAAATATATCCAAAAATATCCAATTAGTTCAGCATGCTCTGTCGGAATATCCACATATTTTTGTCGAAAATGTTCGATCTTCCAAAACATCGAACGATGTTGACGATCGATATCAGCTGATGCTGACATGGAGAAGACCGAATATGATCGACATCACACAAATGCACAAATGGCATTCTGTGACATCCACATGTAGATGGCGTTTTTGTTTGTACGAATGTCAAAGTTGTGTTTGTGTACTTCATACGAAGCAGCAATACGTGCTAAATAAAATATTAAAAACCATAGGTTGTGTTGTTTTTATAAATTGTCCCTCTAGACTCCGTCTAGGGGAGAACAACAGTTCCAGCAAACTGGTAGGATTCTGTTATACTAGTAATTTAATTCTATAAGTTGGTGTGTAATTATACCCTACACCACAGGGTATAATGTCTTTGTGAATTTGTTAGTAACACTGTTTGAATCGATTTAACCATGTCCAACTGTCCATCTATTTTCGTCCGATTCTAACGAAACTTGACACAAACGATTTTTGCATGCCGAAGAAGGACGCTATTTAAACTTTTTCTGCTCTAGAAACCACGTAATTGAAGCGATTTTGATAAAATTTTGCACAACGCCTTATATTTAAGTTAGAAACATCTGTGGTGAAAATGATATATAGCCTTAGATATAGCCACTACTTGACATTTTCCTGTCTAGAAACCGTAAATTTAAAAACATTTTGTTCAAATTTGGCTTAACACCTTATATTTCAACTAGAAACATTGTGAAAAAGGGTCAAATCGGCTCAGAATTATATATAGCTCCCGCACAAATGTCGCACCCGACTTGACTTTTTTTGCTCTAGAAACCAAATAATTTAACCGATTTTGATCATATTTGAACTAAAAACGTCTGTGACAAAAATGTGTCAAATCGTTTCAGTTTTAGATATAGCTCCCATACAAATTTTGCTACCGATTTGAGGTTAACCGCTGTAGAAACCACATACCTCGACCGATTTTCTTAAAATTCGGCAGGACATCTTATTTACACTAGAAAAATCTATGCTAAAAGTGGATGAGATCGGTTCAAATTTATATATTGCTCCGATACAAATGTCGTTCATATTTTCACATTTTAATCCTTGAATATCCTTTTTGAATTTTCTCGCAAAAAGGATCAAATTGACCCATAAGGAGGGTTAAGGTTATTCCACAAAAATGATCCTCATAAAATTCCACAATATAGTTGAGACAATGCAAATTCTCTCAGACATTAACTTACAACATTTGTATACCCTCCACTAGAGGAGGAAACGAGTTAGACCCATCGTTTATTATACAGATCGGCTTAGAATCACTTTCTGCGTCGATTTACCAACGTCCGTCTGTCTGTATGTCTCTCCATCTGTTGTTGTTACCGATCGTAATTATAGTCCGATCTTAACAAAAATTAACACAAGTAAGTTTTGTGGATCAAGGACGAGGACTATTTAATTTGAAACAAATCTGTTAAGATTTAGATATAGCTCACATACAAACGTCACTCCCGATTTGACTTTTCTGTCCCAGAAATCATATATTTTACCCGAATTTCTTCAAATTTGGCACAACATCCTATAATCCAACACCTATGGTGAAGATTTAGATGTAGCCCCGATACAAATGTCGCTCTCGATTTGACTCTTTCCGCTCTAGAACCCACAAATTGTACCCGATTTTCGTTAAATTTGGCACAACATCTTATAATCTAACTAAAAACACAAGTAGCTAAAGCGGATTAGATCGGTTTAGATTTACATATAGCCCCCATACAAATGTTGCTCCCGCATATTTTTCCGCTTTTCCATATTGTACTCGATTTTCTTTAAAATTGGCACAACATATTATAATCCAAATAAAAACACCTATTGTGAAAGTGGTTAAGATCGGTTCAGATTTAGATATAGCCCCCGTACAAATGACTCTCGGAATATAACATTTTTCGATCTAGAAAACACATATATTTTACCTGATTTTCCTTATATCAACACATTATAATCCAGTTAGCAATATCTATGGCGAAGTGTGTAAGATCGGTTCAGATTTAGATATAGTATCATACAAATGTTGCTTCCAAATGTTTAACCGATTTTGGCCAAACTTGACATTTTATATTTCACCTATAAACATACATGGTGAAAGCGGATCACTTCCTTCCAGGTTTCAATATATCCCCATACAAATGTCCTTTCCGATTTAACATTTTTTGTCAAACACATACATTTACAGGATACAAAAATCGCTCCCGATTTCACTCTTTTTCCGAACTGAATTGTAATGGGATAAAAGTGGAGGGTATCATATAGACGGCTTCGTCCGACCTTAGCCTTTTCTTACTTGTTTTCCCTTAGCAAAAGCTCCCTTCGACCTAAAAATTTTAACTTTGACCCATTAAAAAAGAAACTCAGTTCAGAATTAT
The DNA here is from genome assembly GCA_947397865.1 of Polietes domitor. Lineage (NCBI taxonomy): Eukaryota > Metazoa > Arthropoda > Insecta > Diptera > Muscidae > Polietes > Polietes domitor. Next base: position 157,429,836 of record OX377618.1, read on the forward strand.
AGGGTTGCTACTGTGTTCCAAATAAAAAGTCTTAATTTGTTGCACTGTGTTATTATAGATTGAAAATACACTCGTTGAGTGAAACTTAGTTTTGTTTGTAATTTTAAAGTACAGAGTGATTTTTTTGAGGTTAGGATTTTCATGCATTAGTATTTGACAGATCACGTGGGATTTCAGACATGGTGTCAAAGAGAAAGATGCTCAGTATGCTTTGACATTTCATCATGAATAGACTTACTAACGAGCAACGCTTGCAAATCATTGAATTTTATTACCAAAATCAGTGTTCGGTTCGAAATGTGTTTCGCGCTTTACGTCCGATTTATGGTCTACATAATCGACCAAGTGAGCAAACAATTAATGCGATTGTGACCAAGTTTCGCACTCAGTTTACTTTATTGGACATTAAACCAACCACACGAATGCGTACAGTGCGTACAGAAGAGAATATTGCGTCTGTTTCTGAGAGTGTTGCTGAAGACCGTGAAATGTCGATTGCGTTTTTTTTTTAAAAAAAAGTTATCAAGCTCTTAAAAAATCACCCTTTACATAGAATACCAAATTTTGTAACAAATGTTTATTATTTTTATCTGAAATGTAAATATATGAATTAGATATAGATCCACAGTTTTCAATTTATAAAGTAAAACTAAATTAGTTTCCAAAATGATCAAAAACATAATAAATTTCCCGGAATTCACGGAACCCCAAACCATAGTCCTATACTATCAGTTGTGTCTGTTATATACAATCATCCCTAGACTAATTATCTTTGACAAGTATACTATATATATTTACATATACCATTATTTGGCACATGAATTTGTAATTAATTTTATCGAGGCACGGAGATATTGTTTTTACCGAATATGTTATTTGAAGATATTAACCAATATTTTCGTCTATTTTAAATAATATGTGATATGAAACAAGACTTTTATTTAAATATTCGTAAGCTATAAGAAAGAAGTGAATTGGGACCAGTTCTGTGATGTAATCCTATCGGTTTATCTCTGGATAGGTACGTTTATAAAAATGTCCACCAATTTCCGATAGGGAAATGAAAGTCTAAATCCTCCATATTCTACCCCAACACAATTCAATTCGATTTTGGTATGGATACTATAACATGAACCGATTTGACCTACTTTCACAAAGTCTGTTTCCAGCTGAAATATAACGTGTTTAACCGAATTAGATCAAAATCCGTATAGGCATGTGTCTGAGAGAAAAAAGTTAAATCCGGAAGGACATTTGTACGAGGGATATATTAAAACCTGAAACTATGTGGCCCACTTTCACCACAGTTGTTTCTATGTGAAAAATAATGTATATTACCAAGAACATTGATTAAAATATATGGTTTCCACAGTGGAGTCAAATCGGAAGAGAACCGATCTAACCCACATTCACCGTAGATGTTTCTGGTTGAAATAAAGGGTGATTTTTGAAAAGCTATAGGAGAGTTTAAAAAGAAACACATAAAATTCAGAAAAATGCATGAAATCTTTATTTGAATCGATAGCACGGTCCATATAATTTAATGTTTGAAGATTATTTCATGCAAATGTTGACCTTGACTGCGCCTCAAATGGTCCATCCGCTTTTTTGGCATTTCCACGTTTTTCAATAACAGAGGCCCAATTGCTGCGGACGGAGACGAATCGAACAGCTGCGATATTTTCTTCAGTTCGCACTCTACGTAAACGTGTTGGTGGTTTAATGTCCAACAATGTAAATTTGGTGCGAAATTTAGTCACAATAGCCCGAATAGCCGCTTCAGTGGGTCGATTAAACGGAAAAGTCAAATCGCGAGCGAAATTTTTATGGGGTCATATATATATCTGAACAGATTTCTTTCAAATTAAATAGAGATCAGATACCACAATGACCAAACGGCTAGGCCTAGAATCTGATGAAATTTGTTACGGAAATTCGTCTTATATATAGCTTCGACGAGCCCAAGAAAATATTTTTTCAAAATTCGTACCAATCAAACGGATGTAGGTGGAATCATAAAATTCGGTGTGTACATTAGAGCGTACCAGGTTACAAGTAAAAAAAAAAAGTTCGCCGTACACCTTCGAATATGAAGTATTATTGAAAGGTAGTTTCAAAAAAATTTTTTTTATTTTTTTATGCCGAACGTAGGGGTCGCGCTTTTACATTTTTCTATATAACTTCTGCATTTATAAACGGATTTTAAAGTGTGATACATCGATGTTTTTGTCCGATTTTTTTGTCTTTGAAGTCATTGAGCTCAAACATGATTCATGATTTTATGCGAGCTTTAATTTTCGATTATTAGAGTGGTACATTAGGGTAGTAGCAACTGAGAAATGATGGGTAAGTACCAGAAGGGGGTGCTTGAGCTCAATGACTTCAAAGACAAAAAAATCGGCCTCGTCGAGACAAAAACATCGATGTATCACACTTTAAAATCCGTTTATAAATACAAGTTATATAGAAAAATGTAAAAGCGCGACCCCTACGTTCGGCATAAAAAAATAAAATTTTTTTTTTTGAAACTACCTTTCAATAATACTTCATATTCGAAGGTGTACGGCGAACTTTTTTTTTGAGGTACGCCCTAGTGTACATCGCTCAAAATGCTTAGAAACGCAAAATGAAGGTACTAACAACACGGCTGACTCTACATTCATGAAATTCGGTGTGTAAATTCATCTTACAGCATAGATGAGTGATAAGGAGGAATTTATCGAAATGTGTACTTTTAAGTGATTAAATGGGTAAAAATTTTACCACGGCCCTGTTCAAACGGATAGGCTTAGAACCTAGAAATTTGGAATGGTCCTTACTTTTATAGCACGAATTCGTACCTCTTGTGGGCGAATTTGGTTAAAAAGGGATGAACATGATACCAATCATGTAATTCGGTTTGTACATCCCCCAGACATAGAAATACAAAATTAAGGGACACAAAATTTATACTTTTATGTAAAAATCGGAAAGAAAATGTGAATATAATGGTACCCACCAAAGTTTCGAATTAGGTATATACATAATTACTCTGAGGAGGGTGCACGAGACACACCCTAATGAAAAACGCCAAAAAATATGAAAAATCCCATACAAAAATTGACAATTTTTCATATCAAAAATCGTGTGGATGTTATATCAGTTCTATTTTGACCAAAGCTTACGCCAATTTTTGCGGGCCGTACCAATAGCTGTGTGACAATATTCAATAATTTATGCAAGGGAAACAAAAATCAATTCAGTGTATAAATTCACATTTTCCGCGTACGTAGTAGCGGGTATTTGCTAGTAGTACATTCTTATTATCCCTTGGGCTACTAAGTGGTGTATAGTCACAACCTCTTTTCCCTCCTGCTCTTATAGTTTTACTCCAATCAATGCTGAATGTTTTTATTTTTTATTTTTAAAAGGTTATTTTTTGGAACACCCAAAACACTAGTTAATACCTACGCGAATTTCACAAACAATATACACAAATGAAGATTACAACCCAAAATTATTTGTTAGAATATAGACAAACTAGAATTTTTAAGTTGGAACCACTGTAGAAACTATAAGAGAAAATATATTTAAAACAAGTAAGGAAAGGCTTAAGTCGGGCGGAGCCGACTATACGATACACTCCACTTTCTATCCTATTACAATTCAATTCGGTAAAAAGTGAAATCGGGAAGGGTTTCTGTATCCTGTAAATGTATGTGTTTGACAAAAAATGATAAATCGGAAAGTACATCTGTATGGGGGTATATTGAAACATGGAACGATGTGACCCACTTGTATGTTTATAGGTGAAATATAATACGTAAAGTTTGGCCAAAATTGGTTAAACATTTGGGAGCAACTTTTGTATATATATAAATAAATGTATATCTAAATCTGAACCGATCTTACCCACTTTCACCATAGATGTTTTAGTTAGATTATTAGATATTGTGCCAATTTTAAAGAAAACCGGGTACAATATGTGGTTTCTAGAGCGGAAAAAGTCAAAGTGGAACCGACATTTGTATGGGGGCTATATCTAAATCAGAACCGATCTTACCCACTTTCAGCACAGGTGTTTCTAGTTAACTTATAAGATGTATTGCCAAATTTAAAGAAAATCGGGTACAATATGTGGTTTTTAGAGTGGAAAATGTCAAATCGGAAGCGACATTTGTATGGGGGCTATATCTAAATCTGAACCGATCTTACCCACTTTCTGCATAGTTGTTTCTAGTTGGATTATAAGAAGTTGTGCCAAATTTAAAGAAAATCGGGTATAATATGTGGTTTCTAGAGCGGAAAATGACAAATCGGGAGCGACATTTGTATGGGGACCATATATAAATCTGAACCGATCTAGCCCGCTTTCGCCACAGGAGTTCTAGTTAGATTATAAGGTGTTAAGCCAAATTTGAAGAAAATCGGGTGCTTTATAGAGCGGAAAAAGTCAAATCGGGAGCGACATTTGTATGGGGGCTATATCTAAATCTGAACCGATCCGACCAATTTTCACCATAGCTCTTTCCAGTGCAATTATAGGGTACTGTACCAAATTTTAAGCAAATCGAGTGAAATATGTGGTTTCTAGAGCGGAAAAAGTCAAATCGGGAGCGACCTTTGTATGGGGGCTATATCTAAATCTGAACCGATCTGATCTATTTTCACCATGGGTTTTTCTGGTTGAAATATAAGATGTTTGACCAATTTTGAAGAAAATCTGTTGAAATATGTGGTATCTAGAGTGAAAAGAGTCAAATCGGGAGTGAAATTCGTATGGGTTATATATCTAAATCTGAACCGATTTTCTTCAAATTAAATAGCGTTCGTCCTTATCCCGAAAAAAACTTCGTTGTACAAAGTTTCGTTTGGTTCTGGCTACAATTGCGACCTGAACTTTAATTACAAGAATAGATGGACGGACAGACGGACATTGATAAAGCGATTCAAAAAGTGATTCTAAGTCGATCGGTATAATTAACAATGGGTCTATCTCGCTTCCTTTTGGGTGTTACAAACAAATTCACAAAGACATAATACTCTCGTGGAGTGTATAATTACCCGTACTCCCAAAGTGGGGAAATATGTCCCAACATTGGGGATTTTTGTTGTATTAAAATGGTCGCCATTTTTATTTGTTTCGGTGAATTTTAATGAAACCTTCAATAACTCTGTCAATTCCTAATGGTTTTTAAAAGTAAAGCGGCTTTTTACTCCTTACTAAATGCGTTATTTGTGTAAATTTACAAATGGCACGATAACCAAATTAAATAATGTGCAAAAACATTGTGAATGTTTAAAAATGGCTGCAAATTGTTTAAAAAATGTGTTTGCTGGACAAAAGATCAAAGATTACTTAAGTTTTCTCAAATAAGCTATGTATCGATCGAAAGCTCCAGGTTTCTTATTTTTAAATCCGATGAAAGTGAAAATCTGTTGATAACCAACTAAGTTATCGGCTCATAAGTGTGCAAAACCGGTTTTTACCCGTAACTCAAGATTATGAGGGTGTCTGGCAAATTTCAAATACAGATTCTTGTTCTACTACAATACTTAATTCTAATTCTTTAGGAATTGTTTAGTTTTCAATTTTATTTATTTATTGACAAAAAGCAGCAGTTTTTCCCACTCAACTTTATCCCGAAATTACCCAGGATAGCACAAACACCTGAAATTTTGCCTTCAATATGCTAATAGATAATTACTTACACTTTAGTTGCTTCCCCTCGTATGTATGTATACGACGAAGTTCTTGCATGTTAAATACGCGCGAAATCCCCAATTGAAAACACTGCAGTTCTGCAACAAAACGTTGCTACGTCTAAGATTAAATCAATGTCGCATTATAATCACATTAATGTTGTATTACCCGTAATATGAAGGTATTTCAGTTATCGCAGAGTACAGACATGCATAACGATTGCTTGGGAGAAGACCGTCATAACTCAATATTCTTATTATTTGACTTGATTGCTGCAACATATACACATTATTAAGATTTCTCATTCGACTACATTTACATATGCAAATTTCAATTTTTCTTCGCATGTTAACACTCAGAATTTTGAATATTGCATTGTATTCGAAACAAAATGTAAATTGCAAAGTTCATCTGTGAAAATGTAAGATTTTTGAGTTACGGCGGTCTACGCGCAAATGAGGGGAATATGTATTGGTACAGACTGGAAGGAGTATGTTCACGAGTGCATGTCTACTCGTAAGTATATGCCTGACAGCGCTTTTTGTTATCTGCAATACAGCAGCTTAGCTGCAAAAGACTGACAGACGTTTCTTTTTTTTTTTTGTTGCCACTGCACGGGGCTGCGAGGAATGTTTAAGGTATTCAAAACACGGTAAACGACACAAAAATTATTAGCTTCCGTTTATAGATAATAAAATAACTCACGTCTTCCGTGCTTCCATGCACTAACCTTTTATCTTCCAACGAGTTTCGAACACGTAAAGATTTATACGTGTGTGTGTAGTAAGAAAACTGTTTTGCAATATAATCAGGCTGGGGAGAAAACGTAAGAAGCAATGCTTGCCATGCATAAATACACGTTTGAACATATGTATGTATGTATGCGTGTATGTATGCATTTCCGAAAGATGCGACAAATTATATGAACTGGAAGAAATACATTATTATATTAAATATATATTGTTAATATTGCATTATGGCCAATAAAGTAAATCGATTGAACAAATCTATTTAGGAATTATTCACGTTTTTTGCCAACGAATTCAGTAGGGCTAATTGTCGTTGTTGCTATAACTTTACCCCTGATAATATCAATTGTCGTTATTATTTTACAGTGTTACTTATATTGAACGCAAGCTGTATTTAAATTATTTTTAGGGCTCAAGGTATTTGGTAATTGGAAATCAATCCGAAAATGACTGTCTACGTCGAACCACTTCATGTGTTCACTGAACTGAAAATTTCCAAATTGAACGTAAATTGATATATTTTCGATTCGATATCAATGGAAATATCACAGCTTCTTGTAGCTCATACACTATAACCTCCTCTTATGGAGCTTGACTAGACATTCGACAAAGACAAACAAACCCTAATAACTTGGAAATATATCGAAAAAAGAGCGATTAGCTATTGTAAACGACACTTAAAGAAGTAAGTAAGGTTAGAGTCGGGCGGAGCCGACTATATGATACCCTCTAAAAATATCAGTAAAAATATAACACAACACTGCAAAATTTATCACAAAAATATGAAGTATGTGTGTTCTAGGCGGCGAGGACTCAAATCGGAGGCGACATTTGTATGGGTTCTATATGAAACAAGACCGATGTGATCCACTTGCAAAATATATGTTTCTAAGTCAAACATAATGTCACGTGGCAAATAAAGGGTGATTTTTTAAGAGCTTGATAACTTTTTTTTTTAAAAAACGCATAAAATTTGCAAAATCTCATCGGTTCTTTATTTGAAACGTTAGATTGGTCCATGACATTTACCTTTTGAAGATAATTTCATTTAAATGTTGACCGCGGCTGCGTCTTAGGTGGTCCATCCGCTTAGTCCAATTTTGGCATTTCCACGTTTTTGAGTAACAGAGACCCAATTGGTGCGAACGGCGACGAATCGAAAATTGGTGGTCATCATTAACACTGGCCGATACAGCTGCGATATTTTCTTCAGTTCGCACTCTACGTAAGCGTGTTGGTGGTTTAATGTCCAACAATGTAAATTTGGTGCGAAATTTAGTCACAATAGCCCGAATAGCCGCTTCAGTGGGTCGATTAAACTGACCATAAAATGGAAGCGCGCAATGAACTTTCTTAACAGAGCACGCATTTTGATAATAAAATTCAATAATTTGCAAGCGTTGTTCGTTTGTAAGACGATTCATGATGAAATGTCAAAGCATACTGAGCATCTTTCTCTTTGACACCATGTCTGAAATCCCACGTGATCTGTCAAATACTAATGCATGAAAATCCTAACCTCAAAAAAATCACTCTTTATAACCAAAGTCCTTTGAAATATGTGAACACTTCGGTGTCTTTTTATGCGCAGTTTGTTATAAATGTCAGATAAATGTTTACACCGAATTCCATGATTTTAACTTCAGCAGTTTGGTTGGTACCATATTTATCCCTCTTTTCCAATTACATCCCTTACAAGTACGAATTTCGAAAAATCCCTCCGTTTTACATGTCTTCACTATTAGAGGGTTATACACACCGAATTTCATGTTTTTAGCTGTTATCGTTTCATTGGTACCATTTTTATCCCTTTTTGTCCCATTTGAATCCCTAAATTTCTTTATTTACTTGTTTTACGCTACAAGAGGAATGCACGCAACAAATTTCAAGTGCATATAAAGTAAAAATTTTCCAAAATTTTTCTTAACATTCGGTGGTATTTTCAGTCCTTGTTAGGGTATCTTTTCCCTCATCAGACATATTTATGGAAAATTTTAACCTCTTAGCTCATTTTGTGCGGAAGACAGACGGACACGGATAGATCGTCTTAGAATTTTACTACGACACAGAATATATATACTTTATGGGATCTCCTATGAATATTTCAAGGTGTTGCAAACTGTATTATACTGAATATACCGCCATCCTAAGGTGGCGGTATATTCAATTCGATTAGAGTACTTTCCAAAATATTTCAAATAAAATTAAGACAATTTCGAAATATGTACAAGGATTTTAATATACACTATTCAGAAGGATTTTAAATTTTGTGTAAATTGTAGTGCTTTTAACTCTTCAAACACAATTTTAGATTTTTTCCCTAAGACACAGTTATTTTTGAAAGCGGAATATTTTATGATATTTTCAGATAAATCGAAGTGATGTGAACGTTTTGTTCGGTTCGACATGGAATGAACCATATGTATCTTTTATAGGAACAGATTTATTAATATTCATTCTGTAATAATAATTATACACTCCACGAGAGTATTATGACTTTGTGCATTTGTTTGTAACACCCAAAAGGAAGCGAGATAGATAGATTGCTAAGTATACCGATCGACTTAGAATCACTTTTTGAATCGATTTAGCAATGTCCGTCCGTCTGTCTGTCTGTCCGTCCGTCCGACCTTCTGCCCATCTATTCTTGTAATCACGATACAGGTCGCAATTGTAGCCTGAACCAAACGACACTTTGTACATCGATGTTTTTCGGGATAAGGACGAACGCTATTCAATTTGAAGAACAGCGGTTCAGATTTATATATAGCCCCCATGTAAATTTCGCTCCCAATTTGACTTTTTCGCTCTAGAAACCATATATTTTATCAGATTGTTTTCAAATTTGGCAAACCATCTTATATTTAAACTAGGAACACCTGTGGTGAAAATAGGTCAGATCGGTTCTGATTTATATATAGCTCCCATTCAAATTTCGCTCCCGATTTGACTTTTTCTGCTCTAGATACCACATATTTTAACAGATTTTCTTCAAAATTGGCAAAATATCTTATGTTTCCACTAGAAACACCTGTGGTGAAAATGGGTCAGATCGGTTCAGATTTATATATATATCTTCCATTCAAATTTCGCTCCCGATTTGACTTTTTCTGCTCTAGAAACCATATATTTTATCAGATTGTTTTCAAATTTGGCAAAACATCTTATATTTAAACTACGAACACCTCTGGTGAAAATAGGTCAGATCGATTCAGATTTATATATAGCTCCCATTCAAATTTCGCTTCCGATTTGACTTTTAGTGCTCTAGATACCACATATTTTAACAGATCTTCTTCAAATTTGGCAAAATATCTTTACTAGAAACACCTGTGGTGAAAATCGGTCAGATCGGTTCAGATTTACATATAGCTCTCATACAAATTACACTCCCAGCTTGACTTTTCCCCCCAGAAACCACGTATTTTCAGAGAATTTCTTCATATTGAGCATTACATATACTTGCACTGGAAGAATCTATTGTGTAAGTGGGTCACATCATTCCATGTTTGGATATAGCCCCGATACAAATATTCTTCTCGATTTGACAAATTGGGTCAGGTCATATTAGCCTATGATTAGGAAGCATACAAAAATCCTTCCCGTTTTCAATTTTTTAACGAATTGAATTGTAATCGGATAGAAAGTGGAGTGTATCTGTCCTTACTTGTTTTTCATTGTAACAGAAGCTTTACTTTTGACATTTTATCTAGATTATTCTCACAAATTGCCACTATTAGTTTTGCGGAGTTATGCTACTTGGTCTATGAGTGGCTTGTAAGGGGAAGAACCACTGTCAGCGTTGCTGTGCCTTAATTCCATATGTATGTTACAACCACATTAACCAAGTCATCATATCCTGCACCATAATGTAGGCCAGAGGTTTCATTGTAGATAGTTATTAGAAATGCGTTAACTACTGTACTAGTTCGTATATCCATTTATTCTTTCAGGAACCAACATAAGTATGTAGCCTGTGAAAGAAAGCATATGTTTCGAAATTAGTTTTTCTTTATCGTCACATAAATTAACATTTACATAATTGATATCTCATTGGGTTAGAGAAGCCTTACATAAACAAATTGTACAAAAAAAACATTAAAATATATTAAGCAAAATACGGAACGAAGTGCTGAAAGCGAAAGGAACCGATTACAAGATACCACAAACCTAGATATGTTTACACTATGCAACAACAATTTTGACGAAGAGTAATTTATATTTTATACCCTACACCACTTCGTGGACTAGGGTATTATAAGTTAGTTTTTATACCCTACACCACTTCGTGGACTAGGGTATTATAAGTTAGTTTTCCGCCAAAAGTTTGTAACACCAAGAAATAATTGAGCTAGACCCACCTTTGAGTATACGGATCGGCTTACAATCACCAGCTGAATCGATTTAACGACGTCTGTCTGTCCGTCCGTCTGCTGTCCATCTAAGCTTGTTCGCACTCTACAGGTCGCAATTGTGGTCTGATTGTCATGAAATTTGACAGAAGTTATTTTTAGGGCCAATGACCATCGGTATTGAATTTGGAGGAAATCGGTTCAGATTTATATATAGCCTCCATACAAATATCCCTATAATTTACACTATTACTGCTCCAGAATACACATTTTATATGGGATCCTGATAAAATTTTCAGGATCGTGTTATATTTGAACTAGAAACTGCTAACAAGAAAGTGGACCACATGGGTCTAAGTTTTGATATAGCCCCCATACAAATATTGCTCCGATTTACAATATTACTGCTCTAAATTCACATTTTAAGTCGTATTTTGATCAAATTTCCCACACAATGTTACATTTAGACTAGAGACACCTATTTTGAAAGCCAGCTATATATGTCAATGTTTTGGTATAGCCCCCATACGCACTTTTAAATTATTCGATTAATCGTTTGTTCGAAAACAAAGAATTTTCAATTAATCGAATAATGGCGTCAAAAGTTATTCGATGAACCGAACAATTGTGCTCATAAATAAATCATTATTATTAAGTGTTATATAGGCAAGTCATTGCAATCCATGAGAGTCAGTACTTTTCCATAGGTATTCCAAGAGCACTTCAATATTGACAATCATATTTTTCAACAAAGGAATTCGAAATAAAATCTGCGCAAAGATACCCCAACTAATTTAAATTCTTGCCAAGAAGGAGCACTTAATTGAGAATAATTTCAAGGGTTATCCATCGATTTTCTTCGAAAATGTATATTTTCATTCGCAACAACAATCTGACTTGACGATCATCCGAACATTTCCTGCCATTATCGATTTTCCATCAACTTATCTTTCTTTTAATGATAAATCTGATGAATAATTCTTATTCATGAGATTTAAAATAATGTTAAAAACATTTTGGTATATTTAATTTTTTGATATTTTAATAAACAAAGTTGGATAAATCGTTCTCGATTTAACTCTGGAAAACAAAATCGATAATTTTACTTAAAATCGAATAAAAACTTATCAATAGATTCTAAAATGTAAAATGTATTTGTAATGGGGGGCCATTATGCATGGAGAAATGGAGTAGAGTGATTATTTAAGATGCATTTATCATACAAACCAGACGCCAATTTCTGTGTTTTTATGCAAAACTTAAAATATCGATTAATCAATTAGTTGGGACAATTTATTCGAATTATTCGTTATTCGAAAATTGTGATTTTTTCATTATTCGAACAAACATTTTAATTTACTCTATCATAGCTCTAGAAAATACCTCTTACATCGGATCTTGATCAAATTTTGCATGATATATTTCAGCTAGGAATACCTACCGTGAATAAGAGCCCATGTTTTGGCACATGTCCCAAGTGTTGTTATAGCCCCCTCAAATGTCCGTCCGATTCATCCTATTACCGCTGTATAATCTACATTTGTCATTTTTCCAGATCATGTTATATTTTCTTTACTTTTACTTTACTTTTATCATAGTATTTACCATATTCCTTAAATTTAGTCAAATTGAATTGATGAATTTATAGTACACTTTATAATTTATTTGAACTACATAATATTACTCGCTTTAGTAATAAATGCCAGGTATATACGCAGGGAGTGGTGTAGGGTATTATATAGTCGGCCTCGCCCGACTTTCCTTACTTGTTTTTATTGATGTATTTTGGCTTTCTAAACTCGAAAACTTTATTTAAAATTATTTTAATGGATCCATTAAAAAATAAAATACTAAAATTATAAAAAAATATTTGCGCCGAAGGTACCTTCAATATTTGTACTCTAATATTGGAAGACTGTCCCTGAACCACTGTTTGTATGTGGAAGTGAAATTCAGAACATTTGAAATTCACAACATTTTCACCGTCATGATTACCTTTAATTGCATATATAAGCGGGTATAAACGTGCCTATATTTCCAAACTGAGAGTACAAATATTAAAGGCCTTATCCAAAATCCAAAATCACTCAATTATTACGAGAAATATATATGCCACATTAGTCTGTAATTCGTCGTGCCTATAGAAAAGCACGCAAAGAGCTCGTAGCTAAAATATTTACTATCTACGTTTTATAGAATTCATGTAATATTGAGTGATTTTCGGTCGTTCGCCTCAGACGAACGGAAATAAGTTGCAGAAGCAAGTCATAAAGGTATCCTCTACGAAAATCGGAATATATATAAAAGAGTTGCGTGACTGAGTGACTGACTGATCACTCCCCAGATCAAACGGCTAGAGCTAGAATCATGAAATTTGGTGTGTACATTTTTTACAGTGTAGAGGTGTGATAAGACGGGATTTTTTGAAATTCGTATTTTTAAGGGGTAAAATGTGGTAAAAAGGGATAAAAATTGTACCACCGCAATGACCAAACGGCTGGGACTAGAATCTTGAATTTTGGTACAAAAATTCCTCTTATAGCTTCAACGCGCCCAAAAAAATATTTTTAAAAATTCGTACTTTCTGGGGGTGAAATCGGGTACAAAGGGATAAAAATAGTACCACCGCAATGACCAAACGGCTTGGCTTAGAAATTTGGTATTGGCATTCCTCTAGTTGCATGAAGACATCCCAAAAAATTTCATTTGCAAAATTCGTACCTTTGGGGGGTCAAATGGGACAACAATTGTACCAACAACATGGCTGAAGCTAGAATCATGAAATTTGGTATGTACATTTCTCTTATAGCGAAGAGATCAGATTTGAAGGAAGTTTTTCGTAATTCGTACTTTTAAGGGGTAAAATGGGTTAAAGAGGGATAACAATTGTACCACCGCAATGACCAAACGGCTGGGACTAGAATAAAAAAGGTACCAACAACACGGATGACGCTACAATAATGAAATTCGGTGTGTATATTCGTTTTACAGCGCAGATCACTAATAAGAAAGCATTTTTCGAAATTTGTACTTTTAAGGGATTAAATGAGATATAAATTGTACCACCACCCTGACCAAACGGCAGGGCCTAGAACGGACATTACTTTTATAGCACCAAGAAAATATTTTTAAATTCGTACTTTTTGTGTGTGATATCGGGTAAAAAGGGATAAAAATGGTACCCAATCAAACGGACCTCCAAAACCTTAGAAACGCAAAATGACCGAATTTTTTTAAAATCGTACTTTTAATAGGTAAACGCGGAAAAGGGAATAAAAAGGTACCAACAACACGGATAACTCTACAATAATGAAATTCGGTATGTATATTCGTTTTACAGCGCACATCACTGATAAGAAGGCATTTTTCAAAATTTGTAATTTTAAGGGATTAAATGGGATAAAAATTGTACCACAGCCCAGACCAAACAACTGGGCCTAGAATCATGAAATTCGGAACTGACATTACTTTTACAGCACGAATGCGACTAAGAAAATATTTTTCAAATTTCGTACTTTTTGTGAGTGAAATTGGGTAGAACGGGAAACAAAATGGTACCAATCAAACAGACGGAGCTGGAATCATGAAATTCGGCGTGTACATCCCTGAAAATGCAAATTGAAGGAATTTTTCGAAATTCGTACTTTTGTATTTGTGAAATTAGTTAAAAACGGATAACAGCGGTACCAATCATGAAATTCGGTTTGTACATTCATAGAAATACAAAATTAATATATTTTTCGAAATTCGTACCTTTTTACATTCCTATGGTACCAACAATACGACTGAAAATAGAATCATGAAATACTGTGTGCATATTCCTCTGACAGTGTAGACGCGAAACATTAACTGATTATCAATATTTATAATTTTAAGTTGAACTTGGAAAAAAGCTTTTAAAATGGATACTGCAATACAATTGGATTGTATCAAATGTATACTTTAAAGGGGGAAGAGGAGCAAAAGTGGTGCAAAAGGTACCAACCAAAATTGGGGATTTGGGATACAGATAGTACCAACCAAAGTTTTCAGCTAGAATATGAAAAGAAATTCGGTGTGTACATTTCTCCGAGTACATAAATTAATTTTTCGAAATTTGTATGTTTTGGGGCACAAGCGGCACAGAAAGAGTCATGTGTGATTATTATATTCATTATCCCCGGCAAAATAAAAGATAGATACAAAATGTTTGTTCAATTCATAAGTTCAGATTTCAAGTCACGCACCGGTATATAAGTTATGGTTTTAATTTTCACTTGGATAGGGACTACAAAGGACGCGGAAAAGCATACATATTTTGTAGGTTTAAAATGAATATAAAAACATTTTAAAATCTCGAATTGCAACTAATTTAAACCATACGTATGGAAGTTATATCAGTTTTATTTTGACCAAAGCTTATGTCAATTTGCGTGGAAAATATAGAAGTTATATTAGGTTTAATTTTACGGTTCGTTTGTTTTGGAATATGGACTATACGTGCCATAAGATGTATATCAATTTCCCCCCATTTCCGAATATAAACTAAGTTTGGGAAAATAGTACTATGTGCAGAGTTTGAATAAATTCATTAAGTCCCTTCCAGAGTCATCGTGTATACCAGCGAGCCAGACAGACGTGAAAGGGACTTGGGACATATATATGATATATACGCACCTACTCTGTAGTGAGAGTATAATTTTCACAGCTTAAGAAAGAAACGTGCAAATAATTCTCTACTTTATATGATTTTTTGTAGAAAAATTGTTTCCATTTTGTGTCTATAAATTAAACTATTGACTACGTATAAACGTTCCTTATCCTTACACTAAGGCAATTTCAAAATGTAAAAAACAGTTTGAATACCGATACAAACTACTGTCAATACCATACCATTTTTCCGCGTACGAAGTAGCGGGTATTTGCTAGTTATCCATAAAATTTGTTGTGTCTGCTTCAATACAAACAAATAATATTTTATTACATTTCGGATACATTTTTTATTTTTTGTTGCATAGTGTTATTAATAATGCGATATACATTTGAAATCGAGCTTATCTCTACTTCGCCTTCAGTATGAAAACGTTAATATGCTATTGGTAGATAAAGTATACTAATCACAACATTGCAATAACAGTTGTTTGAAATCAAAAAAATCAAATTACATGTTTTTACAACTCATTCACTTCTTTAAACAGTAATTCAGTTTGTACAGGACATATATTCTTTCAAGCTTAATCCTTTTTGTTTCTCTTCCAAATCCGTCCATACATTTTCAGTCACTTTCCTTGTACACCCTCAATCATCCCTAAGTATGTCTGTTGATTGCGAAATAAATCCAAAATGACATTTAAAATGGCATTTCTTGCGAGAAACTTTCAACATCAATCAAAGTGCTATCATTGATGTATGATTAAATCCATTTAACAATAGATGATGGATAGATATCCGGCTTCGTATTTTCGGTGAAATGTCAACATAATATTCACATACACTTTTGGTCTGGCATCCTGTTGGTAAATGATGATTTGTTGGTAACAAACTGGTGGCTGGATGGCTAAAGACCGCTGACACATGAAAAGGTGAAGATAAATTACTCTACAAAAGAAATTTGGCGAAAAGTTAAAGGGATTTTTTTGTTGTTCATATTTAAGGTCGTTTAAAGAATATATATTGAGAGGTGAAATTTAAAAATGCGAGCAGTGATTAATAATCTAATTAGCTTCCCTGAAAAATACGACCAATTCTTAGTGAAAATATATATCGTTTACAAGTAAGGACTTTTATAGTTGGGTTCAAATGTTTCTATACAATGTTTGCCAGAAAACCAACAAAAACATAAACATTTGAAGATAATCATACGACTAACATTTTGCAATTGGTATTGAACATGCGTTCTACTCATATGCAGAGATTAGTTTTTCAGAAAATGCTGACATGTTGGTCCTTCAATGGTTAAATTGGAGGGGAAAACTGTGGATAACAATATTTTTATTTACAAAAATACAAATACAAGGAATAATTACACTGTCCAACTTTTTGATTGGAACAGAATAGCGACTCTGTTATTCTGAAAGGGCATGTAGAGTACATCATTTTTGAAGAATAAACTTGTAGTCCAGCTTTCATTATACCCTACACCACTTCGTGGGCTAAGTTAGTTTCGCGCAAAATGTTTGTAACACCAAGAAATAATCGAGCTAGACCCACCTTTAAGTATACCGATCGGCTTAGAATCACCAGCTGAGTCGATTTAACGATGTCTGTCTGCCGTCCGTCTGCTGTCCATCTAAGCTTGTTCGCACTCTACAGGTGCAATTGTGGTCCGATTTTCATGAAACTTGGCAGAAGTTATTTTTTCTGGCCAATGACCATCGGTATTGAATTTGGAGGAAATCGGTTCAGATTTAGATATAGCCCCCATACAAATGTCGCTCCCGATTTCACTTTTTTAGCTTTAACTAGACCACGAAGTGGTGTAGGGTATAAAAACCACATATTGTACCCGATTTTCTTTAAAATTGGCACAACATTTTATAATAGAACTAGAAACACCTATGCTGAAAGTGGGAAAGATCGGTTCAGATTTAGATATAGCCTCCCGATTTCACTTTTTCCGCTTTAGAAACCACATATTGCACCCGATTTTCATTAAATTTGGCACAACATCTTATAGTAGAACTAGAAACACCTATGCTGAAAGTGGGTAAGATCGGTTCAGATTTAGATATAGCCCCCATACAAATGTCGCTCACGATTTCACTTTTTCCGCTTTAGAAACCACATATTGTACCCGATTTTCTTTAAAATTGGAACAACATCTAAAAATCCAACTAAAAAAACCTATGGATCTTGATCACTTTTTCCATATCATGTTATATTTACTTTATTCGGAATATCTGCTGGAAAATTGGATCAATTACTTTATTATTTACCATATTCATTAAATTTGACTAAAGAAGAATTGATATTTATATGAACTACATAAAATTGCTCCCATGGAATACCTGGGTTTAGTAATCAAAGCGATGTATATATGCAAGGAGTGGTGTAGGGTATTATATAGTCGGCCCCGTTCGACTTTTGCCTTTCCTTACTTGTTATGATAATATTGGTATGATTCAATTACGTATGGAACAAAATATCGGCCAAATGGTTTTCGATGATGCTGAGGCATAATTGAGGTTCTATGCCGTTAATGTGCCGAATTATCTCATCCTTTAGCTCTTGAATTGTTGCTGGCTTTCAAATAACCCCAAAGAAAGAAGTCCAACGGTGTCAGATCACATGATCTTGGCGGCCAATTTACATAGCCACCACGTGAGATAACTCGGCCATTAAATTTGTCGCGCTAAAGAGCCATTGTTTCGTTAGCTGTGTGACAAGTGGCATCATCCTGTCGAAACCACATATCGTCCACATCCATATCCTGCAATTCGGGCTATAAAAAGTTCGTTATCGTCTCATGATAGCGAAGACCATTCATAGTAACTTCCTCTTTTTGGAAAACATACGGCCCGATGATGCCGCCAGCCCATAAACCGCACCAAACAGTCACTCTTTGTGGGTGCATTGGTTTTTCGACAATCACTCTTGGATTATCATTCGCCCAAATGCGGCAATTTTGCTTATTGACTGAGTCCATTGAGGTGAAAATGTGCCTCATCACTGAAGATGAGTTTTTTTTTTTTCGAAAATTGACGAAAATTCTTACCATTGACGACGTTTGGAATGGCCAAGAGGCTTTAGTTCTTGAGTCAATTACACCTTGTAAGCGTGTAAATGCAAGCCTTTATGCATAATGGCCATCAACGACGAGCGTGAGAGGTGCAATTGTTGGGCACGACGACGAGTTGAGGTGGACGGCTCTGGACACCGGACACTGGTGTTTTCACATCTCTTACAGACCCGGTTTGCTCAAATATTTTCACGATTTTTCCGATTGTTCACATTGAAAATGCTATTAGAAATTCGGTGTGTACATTTTTCCGAGTACGTAGACGCGCATTATAAATAATTTTTTCGCAATTTGTACGTTTAAGGGCGCCATCGGCACAAAAAGGAGTAAATATTGTACTTACCAAACATTTTACTAAAATAAATGGATTTTTCGAAATTTGAGATAATAAAGATAAAAATAGTACCGACCAAAATATTGAAGTCAGTCATTATCCGCGTCGAAATAAAATTATACGAAAAACAAATTTTGTCATTAAATAATCAAAATGTCCACATTCTAAAAACGCCTTTAGATTGTTCTTGTACGTGAACATGGTTTACGTGGCAGCTCTTACGGGAACATCAAGGCACTGTGAACATACTTTTGGCCTTAAAACTGGTAATCTGGCCTACCGTGCTTGGTGGCGTGGCTATATAAGATTCGGTCCGGCCGAACTGAACTCTATTTTTACTGTTTTATATTCTAAAATTTATTAATACTTCAATGTAGAGCTAATCAAATCTCAAGATAAAGCGTGTCAAGTTCGAAAATACATGTGAGAATATCATCATTAAATGACCATAAATTCTGATTGTTTTTTATACCCTCCACCTCCAGGATGGGGGTATACTAACTTTGTCATTCCGTTTGTAACACCTTGAAATATCGACCTGAGACCCTTAAAGTATATATATTCTTGATCGTCATAAAATTCTAAGACGATCTAGCCATGTCCGTCCGTCTGTCCGTCTGTTGAAAGCACGCTAGTATCTAAACGAAAGGAGCTAGAACGTTCAAATTTTCCATAAATGCGTCTTATAGTCGTAGATGGGTTGGGATTGAAATGGGGCGAAATCGGCCCAAAGGGAAAAATTTTTCCCTCACAAGGACAAAAAATACCCATAATAATCCCTAATATTTTAGCGTATGTATGTTTATATTTGCTTGATATTTGGTATGCGCATTCCCCTTATAGCGAAAACGTGCACCATAAAGTAATTCTTATTTGTAGGGGGTGAAATGGGGGCAAAAAAGTGATAAAAATGGTACATATTAAACGACAACAGCTAGAAACACGAAATTCGGTGTGTACATTCCTACATTCCTACATGATATAAAAGTATTTTTTTCCAAATTCGTACTTTTAAGGGGTAAAATGGGAATAGAGGGATAAAAATGGTACCAACCAAACGGCTGTACCTAAAATAATGAAATTCGTTGTATTCATTCCTCTGATTGCATAGACAAGTAAAATATACGGCTTTTTCAAAATTCGTACTTTTTGGGATTAAAATGAAAAAAGGGGATAAAAATAGTACCAGTCAAATGACCGCAGCTAGAGTCATGAAATTCGCAGTATACATTCCTCTGACCGTGTAGACACGGACAATAAACTGATTTTTCGAAATTCGTACTTTTTGGGGTTAAAATGGAAAAAGGGGATACAAATATTACCAACCAAATGACCACAGCTAGAGTCATGCAATTCGGAGTATACATACCTCTTACTGCGTAGACACGGAAAATAAACGAATTTTTCGAAATTCGTACTTTCAAGGGATACAATGGTACAAAGGGATAAAAATAGTACCATCTAAACGACTACAGCTAGAATGATGAAATTCGAAATGCGTAGAAATGTCAAGGGGGTAAAAATGGTACCAACCAAATGGGCGCAGCTGGAATCATGGAATTCGGTGTATACATTCCTCTGACTGCATAGACGCGCAAAATAAAAAGTTTTTTTCCTAATTCGAAATTTTTGTTTTACGCAAAAATTTGTTGAATCATGAAGTTTGGTTACTTTGCACTATGTACGTCTAATAATGGATTTTCAAAGTTTGTACTTTTGAAATTAATATAAAGTGGAAATACAACCAATTGTAGCACCCACTATCTACCAATATTTATGGTATTTAAGCTTTTTGAAAATATAAATATAAGAATATTTATTTTTTGATTTGAAATAAAAATGTAAAATATTATTTATTTATAAAATTATTTTTTGAATATTTGTATTTGTTTTGGTTTGGCTATGTTAAAAAAATTATATTTGCCTGTTATATTTCTGCACTTCTACGAAAACCGACAACCTCTGTGGAATGCAATCCATGGTGGAGGGTATATAAAGTTCGGCTCGGGCGAACTTAACGCCGTTTTTACTTGTTTTTGGATATAATCGACATGTGAATGTTATAAAAATATGGAAACTTTTCGAGCGCTGTCGTCTTCGCCTCCTTTGATTATATGTGTTTCGGGAATCAATTGGAATTAATCGAAAGACCAGAGGATGTTATATAAATACGGAAACTTTCGCCTTCGAGAGCAGTTACTCTAAAAATTGGGGCAGTTCAAAAAAACACGCATGTGTATTTGTGTATGTAGTACATACATACATGGTTTGGTAGTTGTTTCCTTTTCACTGCTATTCGTTCGTCCGTTCGTTCGTTAATACCCTTTGAGTTGCTTTAATACACTTCTAGACATCACTTAAATCTACACATGGCAATCGTCAGTTGTTGATTTTGTTCGTTACACTTTATTTTCGTAGAATTTTTGCCGTGCCGTTGGAAACGTTGTGTTTTTGCTTCCAAGTTCATATGTTACTTTTTATGGTCACTTTTATGTGCATACATACACACATGCATATGTATGTGTGTGTATTTACAACCATACATATGTGCAGCCCATCAACATATGGGTGTTTGTGTGTTCCAGGACATCAGAGTGCGTTTGTGTGGATGGATGGACGTACGTTCATACATTTATTCATCATGTTGTTGCTATGTACGTACGGGTAGGTGGCATGTATCCTTGAATGTTTTGCCATGGACTTTAATGGTTATTTGTTTTTCTCATTCTTTTCTGCCATATCTTCTTCTACTTCTTTGCCGTTTTGCTTTCCGTGTTCACTTGCTACGATATTGAATATCAGAAGTAAGCTAATGAAAATTACAAATCCTTCTAAAAATTAATGAAATGTAAACGTATGGATGAAGGAGGACCGGTAGTTAGGAGGTCATCAACGAGCAGGGATGTGGTGAATAAGGAACTGCTCAATACCCTACATATATATTTCGTTGACACATATTAGATTACGGTGTTATTCTGAAAAAAAAACCTGGGAATTGGTTTCGAATACTTCCGATTTCCAGAAGAAACTAATCTCATCTATGACCTTACAATTGAGTGTGGATCATACTTTATTTTTTCGTCCATCCATCATAGCGTCTCACATCAAGTGTTTCTTGAGCTTTTATGACCCATGAAAAACGAGTAGGGCATAACACTGAAGACAGCGCAAAAATGAAATGAAACACTGCACAAAAAGTTAAACAGACCATAAATACTTCAGGAAAATTAATTGATTCTTAAAGAGAACATCAAGAAACGAGAGTTGCCATAAAAACTCAAATTGTTTTTTTGTCCCATCGACATTTTATGTATTTGTGTACATACAAATGTATGTACACAAATACATACATTTCAGTGTGCTTGACAACAATAACACCAAGCGCGATGTGGAACAATTTCGTGTTCCTTTTACGATAATAACATCTTAAGATAATGTTCCAGAATATCGTCGCTATGCCGAAAACCCCACCAAGCTCACCACCAACTATTGTATGGAATGAATGCTGTTAATCTAATGTTTTCCAGTTACCAGGAAGTCCCCGTAGAATTAGCTGATTTTTTTGGGTGCAACATATGTAATGTGGTCATTTCTTAAAGATTTATTTAATGTGCGGCGCCATGTGCTGAGGTCATTGGAGGAACTTCAACTCAAAGTACTGGTCATATATAATAATCGTATTTAAATTGCGAATATAATAGTCATTGCTCGTGTGATTTCTTGTTTGCTTAATTCACATTACGCGACCTAAAAAGAGTGGCCTAGCCAACATTACTTTGGTGGTGTAATTACGGTGACCATCAGTAAGCTTTTGTAGTGAATTTAGACTAGGGTTTGGGGTTTCCCGAACTTTTTTCATTTCCCGGGAAAACGGGAATGAAATTTTTCATTTCCGGGAATTCTCGGGATTCCAAGGAAAAAGTAATTTATTTATAGGTATGTTCAATATGGTTTAAAATATCAACATTTAATAACTGGTGTGTTTTTTTCAATACTGTAATATTAAAAATCAATTTGTAATATTAAAAACGAATGTTATTGTCAAAATATTTTACAAATTATTTTTCATTTTACAAATATTTTACTCCTTTACACCTTTTCAAGATTATATTCGGAACGTACAAATTTTTATTGAGAAATGTAAATTCATATTGGGGACATATAAATTCATAATGGGTAATGTAAATTTATAATAGGAACATGTTAATTCATAACGAGATATATAAATCATAATTCATTGAGAACAATTAATTCATAATAGGAACATACCAATTCACAATGCAATATACAAGTTTGTAATCAGAAAACCCATATTCATAATCAGAAAATACGTTTTCATATTCAGAATATATGATTTCATAATGAGAAAATATAAAATCATATTGAAAAAATTTAAATTTATAATGAGAACATTGATAAAATATGTGTTTCTACGAAAATATCCATAGAAAAACGTACATACATAGTTTCGATTATAAATTTTAGAGTTCCTGATTATGAATTTATATTTTATGAATATATATTCCTGAATAAGAATTTATATGTATTTTCTCATTATCAATATTGATTTTCTCATTTTGTATTTATATATCTCATTATCAATTTGTATGTTCTTATTAGGAATTTATATTCCTCAATATGAATTTACATTTCACATTACGAATTTACAGTGCTGATTATGAATTATCATGCTCCTATAATGAATTTACATTTCCTGTTATGAATTTACATCTCATCGTGAACTTACATATTCCGATTATAAATTACATTTTCTCATTATAAACTTGAAAAGTTGTAGACTAATCGTCAGAATTGGACATTTATATCGCAGGTAGAAGCGACTGACACCTACACTAGATTCAAAATTGAAAACGATTAAGGAAACAAATAACTCATATGACGGAGAATGTTATGACGCATTTAATTTAGAATATTCATTCGGCTGGAGACAAAAATATTTTATAGAAACAGGGGGGAATATTCTAAACTGTAAAAACAATAGAAATATAAAAAAATTAATATTAATTTAATAAATTCATAAAAAATAAAAATATTGAAATAGTCCAGTCATTAATTCTTACAAAGGGCCATTTAAGTACATCGTAGCATATATTTATATTCCTATCAGATTTCTCTTGAAAGTTTCCAGGCGAACAATTTTTATTGTATTCTTATTTTTAGACCATTCCTTCTGGCTACATATGTAAAGTAAATTGTTCTTGAAGAAGATATTCACCTCGATTCTTCTAGGAAAACAAGAAAATTTACATTATGTAAGCCATAGTATTGTCGGCATGATATTTTTATTTCACAATAAAGATCCTGCAAATCGCCTCACAGAAACCCCTAGATGGGTTTCGCATAAAATGGCTATTTAGTGAATTTAAAAAGTTTTGTTTGTAGTAATATAATATAAACAAATACTCAACAAATACTTGTTATTGTCAGTAATGTAAATACACATATGAATTTGAAATACATCTAAAAATTTTAATTTATATAGTAACATTAAATTATTGATCAACATAATAAATAAATTATTTTTTTAATATTTCCCGTATTCCCGGGAAATTGAAAATTTTTTCCCGGGAATTCCCGGGAAAAACAATTCGGGAATTCCCGGACCCCAAACCCTAATTTAGACCCTTGTATACTATTATTTTAATGTACATTTTTTGTATCTAATCTTATCACCTACTTTGTACATATTTTTCCCAAATAATTAGCAACTTTTAAATTTTTTCTGCGTAAAATAATCCAAAGGAATGGTTTTTTCTATGTCTCAAATTATAATTTTTGTGCAATTTTGTAATCTCTTTAAATTATAAAATGTAATTTTTAAATCTAACGTTTCACAGAAATCAAAATCGGCAGAGAGATATCAGAAATAATCGATATTTGAATATAATACATATTAATATGAGATATTTCATGTAAAGCGGTACGATTTTTGACCTCCATAGTTGCGTATGTAGTACATAGTATGTACGTATTTTTGGAAAAAAATTGATGGATTTTGAAGAAATAAAATATAAAAAAATTCTTAAAAAATAGAAACCATCATTTCACCACTTCCAAACTCACATAGTAGGGGTGGTATTGTGCACGACTTTTTGATTTGGATATGCTAGAACCCCGTATTCTGTGAGGTTCGGAAAAAAATAATGAGTCACAAAATGCAGAAAAATGCACAAAAAGCCCCAAGACTGCCTCGGAGTCATCGCCAGAGGAGTTAAATGTAAGACCGACCCCCATTAATTTTCCCTCCCCAACATTTTTTCGAACACACACATACCACCTATCTATACACGTTAGGGGGGATCCCGTACAAAAATTAATTTTTTATAAAATTTGTTTCCACCGCTCTTACTGGCCCAAGGAGGCCGATAGTGGAGTTAAATGTATGACCGACCCCAATATTTTTTCAACCCCCACATTACCTCTTATCGTCAACCCTTAGGGTGGTCCCCATACGAATTTTTTATTTTTCATTTTGACAGTATGGCCCAAAACTGCCCAGGAGTCGCCCTAGCTTCGTTAAATGTAAGACCAACCTACACTTATTTGTAATCCTCAACATTTTTTCCGAACAAACTAACCCCCTATACCCATTCCTTAATGGTGCTCCCACACAAAAATTATTTTTTTTTTTCAAATTTGCTCCCACCATTCTAACTGCTCCAAGGAGGCCCCTAGTGGAGTCAAACGTATGACCAACCCCCAATATTTTGTCAGCTTCAATATTTTCTCAGAACACACCAACCCTCCAACTGCAATTGAAATTGTATTCAAAATAAATTTAATGTGTTATTGAAATTGGTCAAGCATTTCAGGTGTTAAAGGCGATTGAATGACACACCTTTTTGAAAAAATCTTATTTTTAATACCCTCCACTTTCAGGATGGGGGTCATTCCTTTTGTAACACCTTGAAATATCGACCTGAGACCCTATAAAGTATATATATTCTCGATCATCATAAAATTCTAAGATGATCTAGCGATGTCCGTCCGTACGTATGTCAATTCGTCTGTTGAAAGCACGCTAACTTCTAAACGAAAGGAGCTAGGACGTCCCAATTTTCTATAAATGCGTTTTATAGTCGTAGATCGGTTGGGATTGAAACTGGGAGAAATCGGTTCAATGGACTAAAAATATCCATACTAAAGGGGAGGTGTTTCCATGACATGGGGGATGTAGTTCAAATATCAGGATCGCACCTTATGGGCCTTGTGTTTGGGGTCATTGTCTTGATAAAGGTACCAGCCGTCGTTAAGACCCACACTTTTTGCCACATTTTCTTTAAAATGTCTAAATATACATTTTGGTCGATCTCAAATTGTTTAAACGAAGTTCCTGATTTTTACCTCTCCAAACATTTGGTTAACCTTCCGACCCAAAACCATTAAATTTGCTTTCGTCCGTAAACATACCTAGGGACTCCAAAAAATGGTTATTTTAGAAAGACGGTTTTAGGTTTAATCGAAATTTCAATTTTTGAAAAAAACGGTTTTCGATTATAGTTTTTTTACAAAGCCGGTTATAACCGGTCTTTTAAAATCAAAGTACGAAAATATTTAAATTAAATTTTTTATCACGAAAGTAAATACAGTTCATTTTTAGTAAAGGTACATTAAATAATGTCTTTGTGCATTTGTATTTAACACCCATCGAGATAGACCCATTGTTAATTATACCGATCGACTTAAAATCACTTTTTGAATCGATTTAGCAATGTCCGTCAGTCCATATATTCTTGTAATCACGATACAGTTCGCAATTGTAGCCAGAACCAAACGAAACTTTGCACAACGAAGTTTTTCGGGACAAGGACGATACCATAGATACCATATATTACAACAGGTTTTGTTCAAAATTGGCAAAACTTCTTATAGTTCAACTAAAAACACCTGTGGTAGAAATGTGTTAGATCGGATAAGATTTATATATAGCTCCCATACAAATTTCGCTCCCAATTTGACTTTTTCCGCTCCAGAAACCACATATTGTATCAGATTGTCTTCAGATTTGGCAAAACATATTATATTTAAACTAGGAACACCTATGGTGAAAATAGGTCAGATCGGTTCAGATTTTTATTTAGCTCCCATACAAATTTAGCTCACGATTTGACTTTTTCCGCTCCAGAGATTACATATTTTAACAGATCTTCTTCAAATCTTGCAAAATATCTTATATTGCAACTAGAAACAGCCATGGTGAACATGGGTTAGATCGGTTCAGATTTACATATAGCTGCCATGCAAATTTCGCTCCCGGATTGACTTTTTCCGCCCCAGAAACCACATATCTTCACCGAATTTCTTCAAATTGATTGTGAAAGTTAGTCACTTCATTCCATGTTTGGATATAGCCCCGATACAAATATTCTACTCGATTTGACAAATTGGACCAGGTCATATTAGTCTGTGATTAGGAAACATACAAAAATTCTTCCCCTTTTCACTTTTTAACCGAATTGAATTGTAAAGAGTGATTTTTTTGAGGTTAGGATTTTCATGCATTAGTATTTGACAGATCACGTGGGATTTCGGACATGGTGTCAAAGAGAAAGATGCTCAGTATGCTTTGACATTTCATCATGAATCGTCTTACAAACGAACAACGCTTGCAAATTATTGAATTTTATTATCAAAATGCGTGCTCTGTTAAGAAAGTTCATTGCGCGCTTCCATTTTATGGTCAGTTTAATCGACCCACTGAAGCGGCTATTCGGGCTATTGTGACTAAATTTCGCACCAAATTTACATTGTTGGACATTAAACCACCAACACGCTTACGTAGAGTGCGAACTGAAGAAAATATCGCAGCTGTATCGGCCAGTGTTAATGATGACCACCAATTTTCGATTCGTCGCCGTTCGCACCAATTGGGTCTCTGTTACTCAAAAACGTGGAAATGCCAAAATTGGACTAAGCGGATGGACCACCTAAGACGCAGCCGCGGTCAACATTTAAATGAAATTATCTTCAAAAAGTAAATGTCATGGACCAATATAATGTTTCAAATAAAGAACCGATGAGATTTTGCAAATTTTATGCGTTTTGTTTTAAAAAAAAGTTATCAAGCTCTTAAAAAATCACCCTTTATAACCGGATTGAAAGTGGAGTGTATAATATAGTCGGCCCGCCCGACTTTAGCCTTTCCTTACTTGTTTTTATTTGAGATTATATTAAAATAAAGTCAATTCTATAAAATAATTCATATGTTTGCGTACAAAAACTTGAATAAAAAGTTTACGAAGGATTCCACTTCTTATGATAATATCGCAATACCAGTATACAATTCATGTGATAATTCTCTAAGCGATTTTATTTTGTTTGTTTTCGATAAAGCTTGTCGTAGAAAAAACACTCTCGCTAAATGTTGATGTAGGGCTAACAGTCATCAAGGTATCATATAAGTAACTTAGCTTTTCAGTTTTTTTCTTTGTTTTGTCAAAAAATGTGAAATCGTCATATAAAGTCGCCTGTCTTTCGCCTTTTTGAGCAATTTTCGGGTTTTGGATGTGGTTTATTGTTTGGTGTAAATCCAACATTAAATTACAAGACTCTTCGGAAAGAAACAATAGAGCTTTCGCACGTGTAGAGTCTGTTTCCCTTGACGAAAACTTATTATAATAATAGTTTCATTGTGCAACCTAATTAAAAAGCGCTTCGTATGTCGTGTGTCAAATGCTGCAATTTACGTAAAATGGTAGTGTTTCTGTGCAGAAGTTTTTTATTGGTGCAATGATCACTTATTTACCAAAAACCTGCTAACCGATACGAAAAACCCGGGTTTCTCGGTTAATCGAAAATGGCCATTTTACAAAAACCGGCCGACGGTTGCAGGTGAAGAAACCGGTTACCCGGTTTTGGTTTTGGACACCCTAAACATAACGTTCCTCCAGAAAGAAAAATCCTCGTTTGCGAAATGTAATCGTACAGTTTGGTTACGTTTGCTAATAAGCGGTTTCTGTCTTACCTTTGTACCATTTAGACCTTTATGAATAGACATCGGATTTTTATGGAAATTCAATTTTAAATTCACAATTGCTAAAATATATTTGATTGATTTTTCTTACAAGGAAACGTTCTTCTGCCTCAGAGAAAATTTTGTTATGGACTTGTCTTGACTTATTTTGCACGGTTTTGAAGCGTTTTATGATATCGTGTGCTGTAGAATGGCTAATGTTGACTATTTTCGATATTTCAGGCACACTTTTGTCATCCTGGGAATGTTTTGTGGTAAGTTTTTTGATTTCGATGGTAGTTTGCCCCTTTTGTCTAGAACTCATGATTTTATTTGCGTGTAGCCAACACAAAGATCATAAAATAACAAGTAAGGAAAGGGTAAAGTCGGGCGAGGCCGACTATATAATACCCTACACCACTCCCTGTGTATATACCCCGCTTTCATTACTAAACCCAGGTGTTTCATGGGAGCAATTTTATGCAGTTCATATAAATTATACAGTATAGATTCATCTTTAGTCATATTTAACAAATATGGTAAATAATAGACACAATTTTCATGCAGACAAATGCAAATTATACAGTAGTAATAGGGTGAATCGGTCCGACATTTGAAAGAAGGCCTATAACAACACTTGGGGCCTGGTCTAAAACATGGGCCTATATATTTCTCATTCACGGTTGGTATTCAAAGTTAAAATATATCATGATCCGATGTAAGACGTAGTTTCTAGAGCTGTATTACAGTAGAATGGGGCCCCCATTTGGGTTATTCCAAAGTATGGACACATATATTTGACTTTGTATTCTTAGTTGAAATATAATATAATCTGCAAAATTTGAAAAAAAAATCCGATGTCAAATTTGTTCTTGAGGGATAAAAATTAAAATGGGCCATTTGTAAGGCCCATTAAAAAGTGGTTCCTTATCACTTTCAAAGTAGGTATTCTTCTTAAATGTCGGTCCGTTAAAAAAATGAAATCGGGAAGGATTTTTGCATTTTGTAAACGTATGTATTTCACAAAAAATGTTAAATCGGAAAGGACATTTGTATGAGGGTATATTGATACCTGGAACGATGTGACCCCCTTTCACCATGTATGTTTACTGGTGAAATATAATATGCAAATTTTGGCCAAAATCGGTTAAACATTCGTGAGCAACATTTGTATGAGGGCTATATCTAAATCTGAACCGATCATACCCACTTTCAGCATAGGTGTTTCTAATTCGATTATAAAATGTTGCGTCAATTTTAAAGAAAGTGCAATATGTGGTTTCTAAAGCTAGTATTTTAAAGGGGCTATATCTAAATCTGAACCCAATTTTTGCATAGGTTTTTCTAGTTGGATTATAAGATGTTGTGCCAAACTTAAAGAAAAATCAGGTACAATATGTGGTTACTAAAGCGGAAAATGTCAAATAGGGAGCGACATTTGTATGGGGGCTATATCTAAATCTGAACCGATCTTACCG
>OX377618.1:157460321-157556316 GCA_947397865.1 Polietes domitor
AGATGTGTATAATGTTTGTACGTCGTACGTTACCTTAAAAAGCAGATCAAGGCCTGCGAAACCAACTGTTCAATTTGAAAGTAATTAACGCATACCAGACGCGAGCGATACGTATCACGCACTCACCTACCCAACGCCAGAAGGTGTTGTGTGGTGGTGGCCAGTTGGTATTTTACGCTGTCTTAGCCATATTCCACTACGGGTGTCAGAAAAAAAAACGAGATTCTTTTATTGCCCTTTCTATGGGACATGATGGAAGAAGAAGAAAAATAAAAAATCGTTTATGTCAAATACACTAGGCGGCAGAAATCCTTCGGCATTAAACAATTTAAAAGAACGTTAGCACATTGTTTTGGTTTTGTCACAAGAGTGATACTAAGTGTGTCATAACTTTTTCTCGCAAAACACAATATTCAATCCCAAATAGGTACTCTATTCGGTCCAAAGTAGTTATATCTTAAAATTGTAAATTGTATATGACTGTTTGGCTGTGTCAGTCGCCCGCCAGAATTAAAGATTGAATGATGATCTGCAAAATATTTCGTCAAAATATTTCGTACCCTCCACCACAGGATGGGGGTATACTAACTTTAACAAAAATGGCACCTATGAAACGACAACAGCTAGAAGCACGAAATTTGGAGTGTATAATATAAAGGTATTTTTCCAAATTCGATGGCAATGTGGGGGGTTATATGGGAATAGAGGGATACAAATGGTACCAACAAAACTACAACATCTAGAATAATTAAATTCGAAATTAGGTGCGTAGAAACGTATAACGGATTTTCGAAATTCGTACTTTTTGGGGTTAAAATGGAAAAAGGGATAAAAATAGTACCAACCAAATGAACGCAGCTAGAGTCATGAAATGCGGAATATCCATTCCTCTGACTGCGTAGACAGGAAATTCGTACTTTCAAGGGATACAATGGGACCGGAGGGATAAAAATGGTACCAACTTAAAGGCTACAGCTAAAATGATGAAATTCGGTATGTAGTCCCTATAATTGTATAGACACGTAAAATAAATAGATAGATTGAAAGTCGTACTTTTAAGGGGTAAAATGCGAAACGGCATAAATATGGTACCAAAAAATGGTCGCAGCTAGAATCATGGAATTCGGTGTATACATTCCTCTGACTGCATAGACACGTAAAATAAAAAATTCCAAATTCGTACTTTATTTTGTTGCTTTTACCACAAAAAATCATAAAGTTTTTATACACTCCACGAGAGTATTATGTCTTTGTGCATTTGTTTGTAACACCCAAAAGGAAATGAGTTCGTTTATTATACAGATCGGCTTAGAATCATCACGATTTAGCAATGTCCGTCTGTCTGACCATCTATTGTTGTAATCAAATTACAGGTCGCAATTATAGTCCGATCTTAACAAAAATTGGCACAACTAAGTTTTGTGGATCAAGGACGAACGCTATTTAATTTGAGGCAAATCGTATTTCAGATTTAGATATAGCCCCCATACAAATGTCGCTCCCGATTTGACATTTTCCGCTCTAGAAACCACATATTGTACCCGATTTTCTTTAAATTTGGCACAACATCTTATAATCCAACTAGAAACACCTATGCAGAAAGTGGGTAAGATCGGTTCAGATTTAGATATAGCCCACATACAAATGTCGCTCTCGATTTGACTTTTTCCGCTCTAGAAACGACATATTGTACCCGATTTTCTTTAAATTTGGCACAACATCTTATAATCCAACTAGAAACACATACGCAGAAAGTGGGTAAGATCGGTTCATATTTAGATATAGCCCCAATACAAATTTTGCTCCCAAATGTTTAACCGATTTTGGTCAAACTATACGTATTATATTTCGCATATTTCGTTCCAGGTTTCAATATAACCCCATACAAATGTCCTTTCCGCTTTAACATTTTTTGTCAAACACATATATTTACAGGATACAAAAAAACTTCCCGTTTTCTCTTTTTACCGAATTGAACTGTATTCGGATAGTAAGTGGAGTGTATCATATAGTCGGCCCCGCCCGACTTTAACCTTTCCTTACTTGTTTTATACTGTGTACGTGACAGATAAGATATTTTCACAATTTATATTTTTGAAATAAAAATAGGATGGAATTGCAACCAACCAAACGAATGTAGCTGAAAATACACCCTCTATCCCCAATATTTAGGGTATTTATAATTTCTGCCTTGACTTACTTCACGAATTGAAGTATTATTTCGATTATATATAAACATAGTGTAAACACATTGGTAGCCTTTGCTTATTAATTAAAATTTTATTTTTATTTATAATTTTTTTAAATATTTTTATTTGTATTGGTTTGGTTATAATAAAAAAATATAACATTTTCCTGTATTTTTTGCACATCTACGAAAATCGAACGCCTCTGCGAAATACAATCCGTGGTGGAGGGTACATAAAGTTCTGTCCGGC
Organism: Polietes domitor; assembly: GCA_947397865.1. Taxonomy (NCBI): domain Eukaryota; kingdom Metazoa; phylum Arthropoda; class Insecta; order Diptera; family Muscidae; genus Polietes; species Polietes domitor. The sequence continues at coordinate 157,462,760 of OX377618.1, forward strand.
CGAACTTAGCACCGTTTTTACTCTTTTAACATAAACATTTGTTGCGCTTTAGCCAATATTTCATTTCTAAATTAGACCCTCAAAAACACTTCAAACATAACTATACTCTCAAAAAGGATATTATGTCTTTGTGCATTTGTTTGTAATACTCCAAAAGAAGATATATAGACCCATCGTTTATCTATCGGTATAGACTTGAAATAACTTTTTGAGTTTATTTAGTCATGTCCGTATATTCTTGTAATCAAAGTACAGGTCGCTGTTATTGTCCGATCCTAACGAAAATTGGAATAAGTAAAATGTTGTGAAAATCAGATCGGGTCAGATTTATATAGTTCCCCTACAAACCGCTTTAACCACATATTTTAACTGATCTTCTTCAAATTTGGCAAAACATGATATATTTCAACTAGAGGCAATGAAAGTGTGTCTCATCGTTCCATGTTTTAATATATCCTTGATACAAATGTTCCCTAATTGATGTTTTTGCTCCAGAATTCACATACCTTTACAGTCTTAGAGTCACTTTCTGAGTCGATTTATCCATTTCCGTCTGTCTGTCCATCTACTCTTTTAATCAAAGTACAGGTCGCAATTATTATCCGATCCCAACAAAAATTGACACAAGTAAGTTTTGTGGGTAAAGGACGGACGCTATATAATTTGCACCAAATCGGTTCAGATTTAGATATAGCCCCCAAACAAATGATGGTCCCAATTTAACTCTCTAGAAACCAAATATTGTACCCGATTTTCTTTAAATTTGGTAAAACGACTTATACTTCAACTAGAAACATCAGTGATTAATATGCGCCAGATCGGTCCAGATTTAGATATAACCCCCACAGGGCTGTGGAGTCGAGGCAAAATTGCTCGAGCATTTTATAATGTTTCGACTCCTACTCCGGAGTCGACTCCGGATGTTCAATCAATAACATTTAGTGGCGTATTTTTCGATAATTATAATACTGTCTATTAAAATATTTATAAAACAAACAAAAAAGTAGGTGGATACCTTATACCTTATTATAAATACATTTGATTGATTGATTTCCTATAATTTCGAATTACAGCTATTCGATCAAGTAATTGCTTCTTACGAAGGAAATTCTTTTGGTAATGGAAAGGAGGAGAACCACACTCAAGTATATACACATTTGACAATATATGTATTTCATTGTCCTGTGTAGGGACAAAGTGTCAGTGATCCTTCTGTAGGGAGTGCTTGCGTTAATATGATATCATCAGTTGTATATATACTTACATTTTAAGAAAATTACATGTATGAGGCATACCATGACAAATCGGACAGTTCAAAGTCGAAATTTACAAACAATAAAAAAATAAAGTTTTAATTTAAAAAATCAAAATGTGTAAACAAAAACATTGTGAATATATTTTCTGAAAAGTTCTTCAAAAATCAAAAAGTTTATAAAAAAGAGTAACTAATTCGAACCATTATTGAAGAAGTTATGAGCAAAAGACTGAATAAAGAACTACTATTTTTTTTTATACCCTCCACCTCCAGGATGGGGGTATATTCACTTTGTCATTCCATTTGTAACACCTTGAAATATTTATCGGAGACCCCATAAAGTATATATATTCTGGGTCGTGGTAAAATTCTAAGACGATATAGCCATGTCCGTCTGTCCGTCTGTCTGTTGAAAGCACGATAGCGGCCGAACGAAATGAGCTAGAAGGTTCAAATTTTTCCTAAATGTGTCTTATGGTTGTAGATCGCTTGGGATTGAAAGTGGACAAAATCGGTCCAGAGGGAAAAATTTTTCCCTCACAAGTACTGAAAATACCCCTAATATTTAGAGTATTTAAGCATGTTTTTTGAACATATTAGCTTGTATTTACTTGATATTTGCAATTCGCATTCCCTCGACATTCTTTAATCTACTGGTAATACTGTGGAATGCACTCCGTGGTGGAGGGTATATAAGATTCGGCCCGGCCGAACTTAACGCCTTCTTACTTGTTTGAAGTTGTATATTTTAAACTAGTAATCAGAAAAAAACTCAAAATATACAAGGAGGTGTTTTCAATGGGTACTAAAAAATATAAAAAAGGAGGAAATCAAAAATATTTTTTTAAACTGTCCGATTTGTCGCGGAATTACCCATATACACCCGAAAACTTCACCACAAGGCGTTTTTGAAGATCGTTGTGTTCTACCTGATACCTTTCTCATTACCATTTGCTGTATGCTGATGGGTTTTCAACACGATACAGCTTTTCCCCCATGAACTTCGCTAGGCTGACATACTGTGCTCCGCACCACTGTGTGGATTTTTACATTAAATTTTTTACAATTATAAAACATTCTAATTATGATCGCAGAACATGTCTCAGACTTGATTTTAAAGCCTTTTTATTCAACTTTATTCATTTTCTTTCTGGAAATATATTACAATATCTAATAACAAAAAAATATTTACCCGGAGTCGGAGTCGACCATTTTTTTACTCTGACTCCGACTCTTAGACTCCGGCTCCGACTCCACAGCCCTGAACCCCCATACAAATTTTGGTCCCGATTTGACTTTTTCTACCGATTTAGATCAAATTTGGCACAACACCTTATATTTGAACTAGCAACATCTGTGGTGAATATGAGTCAAATCGATTCAGATTTATATATAGCTCCCATACAAATTTGACTTTTTTACTCTAGGAACTCCATAAATTAACCAATTTTGTTCAAATTTGGCACAATACCTTATATTATATGGGAAAATATACAAAATAGTCCGATTTCAATTTTGAAAAATTAAAAATTTCAAATTAGAGGCACACGTTTTATTTTAGCGTCAACGTGTTAAAAATACATTAAATATAAATAATGTGCTCGCGTGCATCATTTTTTTCAAGTGCTGAAGAAGTTATAATCGGATTGTCCCTTTTGGTTCTATTGCAAGTTTAGCGTCACGTTTTATTTTAGCGTCAACTTGTTAAAAATACATTAAATAAAGGGTGATTTTTTAAGAGCTTGATAACTTTAAAAAAAAAAGAAACGCATAAAATTTGCAAAATCTCATCGGTTCTTTATTTGAAACGTTAGATTGGTCCATGACATTTACTTTTTGAAGATAATTTCATTTAAATGTTGACCGCGGCTGCGTCTTAGGTGGTCCATCCGCTTAGTCCAATTTTGGCATTTCCACGTTTTTGAGTAACAGAGACCCAATTGGTGCGAACGGCGACGAATCGAAAATTGGTGGTCATCATTAACACTGGCCGATACAGCTGCGATATTTTCTTCAGTTCGCACTCTACGTAAGCGTGTTGGTGGTTTAATGTCCAACAATGTAAATTTGGTGCGAAATTTAGTCACAATAGCCCGAATAGCCGCTTCAGTGGGTCGATTAAACTGACCATAAAATGGAAGCGCGCAATGAACTTTCTTAACAGAGCACGCATTTTGATAATAAAATTCAATAATTTGCAAACGTTGTTCGTTTGTAAGACGATTCATGATGAAATGTCAAAGCATACTGAGCATCTTTCTCTTTGACACCATGTCTGAAATCCCACGTGATCTGTCAAATACTAATGCATGAAAATCCTAACCTCAAAAAAATCACTCTTTATAAATAATGTGCTCGCGTGCATCATTTTTTTCAAGTGCTGAAGAAGTTATAATCGGATTGTCCCTTTTGGTTCTATTGCAAGTTAAGCCTGAAAACCCTATGAAAATCAACAAAATTTAACCTAAAATGGCTCTCGGTACCAAAATAATAATTCGATCTATTTAGCACTTACACACATTATTAGTAGTACCCATATTCACCGATCACACAGGGTTGCCACCAGTTATTTTTCAAACTGTGGATGTGCTCTTCAAAAAATATGAAATTTCATGATCTGCACGCGTCGACCTGATGATGTTCGTACTGTCATAATCTCCTTGTCGCTGAAAGCACACCAAATCGTCCGGTCGCCTTTTGTTAGTATCTCTGTCGTTTATAATCCAAAAAAATTTGCAATTACGTTCACGCTGAAAGCGCAAAAAAGAAAATTATATCAATTTTCGTTTTATGCAAAAACAGAGTGACAGATTTTGAAGAGCTACCATTTATTCCTCAGTGATGGCACACGCCCTTTTCAACATATAGAAGATTCCGCAACATCATTACTATCATCCACAAAAAGATCAGAATGATTTTCTCTTATGCTGAAAAAGTTATAGCCAAAAGAGTTGAACAACTCCCGAAAGTTACAAGCAAAAATAGTGTAAATTAGGGTAGACCTTAGCTCAGTAGACTACATTAACAGCATAATTTTAAAACTTTAGGATGTTGGCGAGGTTAAACTCGTCGTTTTGAAAATTATGACACTCTCAGAAATATTATATATTGCTCTTAAAGCGGTTAGAGTGACATGGAATCGTACTATACCGTAGATTTGCCCATATATATTTCAACTAGAAATATCTATAGTGAAAATATCATGTAGTATCATGTAGTCGGCCACGACCGACTTTAAATTTAAATCCACAGTACCATATTCCGCATCATCCTAGGATCATGCTATCACGGTATTGACTGAAAACATTTTGTATGGTTAAATTGATCATTGTTCATATAATTATGCTTTATAAAATCTTGGTCTTTAGTAATGATCAGGCTGAAAATGGTCCAATCCATTATTTCCATTGATTAGATTTAAACCTGACTAAAGACCATTTTTGCATCCATATTTTATAGAATGCTAATTTATTTACAAATAGCATGGTGACATTTATTTCTTGGCTGTACACTACCACGATCATGATTTCTGGCATGGCTAAAAAAATACGGATATGCAACTCATTTAAGTATAAATTTATGTTTGAAAATGTGATAAATATTTTATGATATATTAAGTTTTCATCAAAAGTTAAAAATGGAGTATTTTTTAAAAGAAAACGATTGATATGACAATTAAGTAGATGACGCTAAATTTGATTCCCATGTTGTCGTCTAGTGTTCTTCAATCTAGTTAAGTTCAATGAATTTTTGCTTGATAATGACTTAATTTGTGCTCTAAGTTTAATGTTATTAAATTTATAATAAAGCAATCACATTTGCGGTAAATTTGTCTTTAAGCATGCGTAATTTAATTGAACGTAATTAATTTGCAATTTGTTAACCCTGGCATAGTCATCGAAGTATCGAACAAACATCTCAATAAAATTGAAGTTTCGGTTCGGCAAGATCGTCGTACATATATTTCGCACGAAAATTCCATAATGCGAAAATCAAATCCCCCACATTGCCATCGCCTTTTTGTGATTTCTGCACTGAGGCATGTCATTGAGTTTTGCGCGAATGTTTGCTCCAAATGCATTTTAATTTGTTATTTCTTTATCACTGTTTGCGCATAACAAATGTTGGTAAAATTGGTAAGTTAACTTTTAAATCTCAGTGGCAAACCGACAGACAGAGAGACGTGATCACAACTGTTATTTGTTTCGTGTCACATTCGTTCAGAGTGAACAAATCGCATGACAAATGATTCGCATACAATTTTGTTTTGAATCTGCGAATGTTATTAATAATAATAACATAATCGAGGTTGATCGGTTTATCATATGATCTCTGTTATTTTATTCCAATTAATTGCTATATCACACTTTGCAATATAAAATAAAAAATATTTATACAATTAAATGCTATACCCATATGAATGAACGGCATGGTATGTCGCACGTTAGGGCAAAACGTCGTATTCGTGCAAAAAATTCAAATTTGCAAAGTTCCCATTTTTTGAACAAATAAAAGCTGCAGTTAACAGGCAACAAAAACTCGAATGCATCGAGATTTTTTTATTTTGAGTAAATTGGTCCATAGATTGCGGGCCATCATAGTTCAAGTTGTGTGTTTTGAGAAATAAATTATCTTGGAAAGTACATTATAATCAGCCTCGACAATTTAGCACGTTCAGTCCTTCTATCGCATTGTTTTCGATGTTTTATTTATTTGTCCATTGTTGTAGCCGCTTTTATGTCTACAAATTCTAAAAGTGAGAGCCGAAACAAAATATATTATGTAATCCAATATCTATGACGTAGCTTACTCAATCACTTCAAAATGTATCTTTAGCACATTTTAATAAGCTGTTTATACCTCACATCACTCAGGGTTCCATGCAGCCATTCCACATCGCCTCTTCATTTATACTACCATGGATTACAACTAGGGTTTGCATTTTCCCGTACTTTGAGGAAAAGCACTGTTTATAATGAGTTAAGCTTATTTTTTCCAATGAAACATTCACATTTTTTAAAGTAAACGAAAAGAATAAGTTAAATTTAACTAAATCTAAGGAAAATGACCAACTAAATGATTGCGCTTCAAAGTATGCAAAATGCATATAAAAACAAAAAAGGAAAGGCTAAAGTCGAGCGGGCCGACTATATGAGTAAAATCGGGAGCGAAATTAGTATGGTGGCTATATCTGAATCTGAACCGATTTTACCCATTTTCACCATAGATGTTTCTAGTTAAAATATATGTTGTTGTGCCAAATTTGAAGAAAACTTTTTTAAAATATACGGTTTCTAGGCCGTAAGCGGACCATAATTGCGACCTGTATCATGATGACCTGTAGATGAACAGACAGATAGACGGACATGACTAAATCGATTCAAAACGTTCCTTTTGCGTTACAAACAAATGCACAAAGGCATGTAGGGTATAATGACAGCATGAAATACGTACCATGATACTTCTGCCATAAAGAATTTACTTTTATTCCATGACTGCTGCGAAAGCTAGGTACACGTATTTAATTGAACTATTTAAGAAGAAAGTCTAAGCAAACGAATGAAAATTGTTTCTTAGACTACTATTCAAATATTTGCTAAACACACACTTTAACTTATCGATCGATAGAAAAAAATCAAAAGATACATGTACCCTTCCGTGTTGGCGAATACCACATGAAAACAAGTAAGGAAAGGCTAAAGTCGGGCGGGACCGACTATATTTCTATCGGAATACAATTCAATTCAGTAAAAAAAGTGAAAACTGGAATATTTTTTGTATGTTTCCTAATCACAGGCTAATATGACCTGGTCCAATTTGTCAAATCAAACAAGTGACTAACATTCACAATAAGTTCTTCTAGTTGAAGTATAACGTGTTATGCTCAATTTAAAGAAATTCTCTGAAAATACGCGGTTTCTGGGGGAACGAAATTTGTATGAGAGCTATATGTAAATCTGAACCGATGTGACCCATTTTCACCACAAGTGTTTCCAGTTCAAATATAAGTTGTTTTGCGAATTTCGAAGAAAATCTGTTAAAATATGTGGATTCTAAAGCGGAAAAATTCAAATTGGGAACGAAATTTGTATGGGAGCTATATATAAATCTGAACCGATCTAACACAATTTTACAACAGGTGTTTCCAGTTTAAATATAAGGTGTTTTGCGAATTTTGAAAAAAATCTGTTAAAATATGTGGATCCTAGAGCGGCAAAATTAAAATTGGGAGCGAAATTTATATGGGAGCTATATATAAATCTGAACCGATCTAACACATTTTTACCACAAGTGTTTCCAGTTGAAATATAAGGTGTTTTGCGAATTTAGAGGAAAATCTGTTAAAATATGTGGATTCTAAAGCGGAAAAATTCAAATTGGGAACGAAATTTGTATGGGAGCTATATATAAATCTGAACCGATCTAACACAATTTTACAACAGGTGTTTCCAGTTTAAATATAAGGTGTTTTGCGAATTTTGAAGAAAATCTGTTAAAATATGTGGATCCTAGAGCGGCAAAATTAAAATTGGGAGCGAAATTTATATGGGAGCTATATATAAATCTGAACCGATCTAACACAATTTTACAACAGGTGTTTCCAGTTTAAATATAAGGTGTTTTGCGAATTTTGAAGAAAATCTGTTAAAATATGTGGATCCTAGAGCGGCAAAATTAAAATTGGGAGCGAAATTTATATGGGAGATATATATAAATCTGAACCGATCTAACACATTTTTACCACAGGCGTTTCTAGTTGAACTATAAGATGTTCTGCCAATTTTGAAGAAAATCTGTTGAAATATATGGTATCTAGAGTGAAAAGGGTCAAATCGGGAGTGAAATTCGTATGGGGCTATATCTAAATCTGAACCGATTTTCTTCAAATTAAATAGCGTTCGTCCTTGTCCCGAAAAACTTCGTTGTGCAGAGTTTCGTTTGGTTCTGGCTACAATTGCGACCTGTATCGTGATTACAACAATAGATGGACAGACGGACATTGCTAAATCGACTCAGAAAGTGATTCTAAGCCGATCGGTATAATTAACAATATGTCTATCTCCCTTCCTTTTGGGTGTTACAAACAAATGCACAAAGACATAATACTCTCGTGGAGTGTATAATTACTGCGGAGAAGCACGTGTTTTACGAATAAGTCCATATTCTCCAATTCTGAAAATAGTTGGTCAAATATTAAAAACAATTTCAAGACGTACGCTGTTTCTGGCACACGGTAGAACTTCTACAGAGCGATATAAAATAAACGAAAACGATCTTAGTGATAGTTTCAGATAACGTATGGACACAAATTATACTCTAACAATTTGGCCCATTTTCAGTTAAATTTATTTTTTAAATTATTATATATTATCGGCAAAAGAAGTAGAGCGTTCACGCACGCTCACGTGAGTAAAATTAATTTTGCTCACGATCACGCGTGATTCACGCGTGAATCACGTAAATCACGCAAACAATTCCAGAAAGAAAATAATATATACATTCAAATCGAAATGAGTAACCCCGCGCAAATCCGAAAATTATATTATTTAAATCACACTACGTTTGCGATGACTGTCTTAAATTCATATTTTTAAAGTAGTATACAAAATTACAGTGTGATATATCGTATAGTTTAACGCAAAATTAGTTAAAAATCGAACACTGACATAAAATCGAAGTAGAAATCAAAGCATATACCCCGATATCAATTATTTGTTTTTTTATTGAACTAACATTAAGGGGGTTCCCATATAAATTCAGTGCCTATTGTTGGTGCAGGTGGTGGTTGATGCTTGCTTATAATATATATAGAAAAATAGAAATTATATCTGCATTTAAGCACTTTGTTTTAGAAGAAATTATATATGACTTTTATTTTGAATGAAAACTTCACATTTTTAAACGAACTGAATGAAAATAAAAGATTTAATAAATATGTGCGACTCACGAAATAATCACGTGATTCAGGCAGAAATTAGACTCACGCACATTCACGCACGAACATTTTTTCGTTCCTCACGTTCACGCACGCTTACGTGAGTAAAACAAATTTTTCTCACGATCACGCGTGATACACGCGTGAATCACATGATTCACGCAATTCACGTGAGTCGCGCCCATCTCTACTTCGCAGCAAAGTTTTCCTCATAGAAAACTTTTGTTCAGTATCTCAATATTTAAGTGATTCATGAGTCAGGATCGACATCACCAAAAGTTATTCACTGTGCAACGGTGTGATGATATTTGCCGTGTGTCCATTCGTCTGCAGAGATCACCGCCATCACCTCAAATCTAAATTTTTATGTTGCACTTCTTAACGTTATTTAGCCGACTAGTTTTTTGACGTATCTATTTAACAAATCATCCACATATGTCAAGAATTTCGTAAAAATCATGTTGCACACAATGTCTGTCTTGTCATTCGCTCAAAGGCTGAAAAGCCGCAACATTAAATGCAACAAAATATTTCTGAAACACTTTACGCAGCCAACAGCAAACAGTGTCAGTCGTAGCATGTAGCATACTTGTGCTGCAACATCAATATGAAGTATGCACTCGTACTCTGCTGGTCCACATGCAGCACATGCTTTAATTTTACAACATACTACGTCATAAATATGCATGTTAACAGACATCAGACATACTGATTGAACAACATTTTGCTTTGGAAACATGTCTACACTCGTTCTGGGCAATTCAATCAGATGGATGCTCTCAATGAGTTTTAACATTTTATTTTCCGGTAATCATTTAAACTGTATTTTAAATTACATACGTTTCTTCGACTCTGTTTCAACATCGACAATAATTAAGCCAATCACGGGCCAAATTGTTTAACTGCACATTCGTTGTTTTTTTAAATTTTGTCATATCTGAAGCTCAAAGTGTTTAAAATCGCTGCCTAAAGCCTTCTATTGGTATATAAATGTACTATGTACTTTGTATTCGCGGTTGAAACCGTAGAGAGCAAATACTTGTACCAAAAATAGAGTGCGCATTCATTTTGTAATTCCTTTTGCACCACCTTGAAATATCTGCCAGAAACACTCTATGTGTCCACGAGAAAAGACGACTTTTGAACTCTTAATGGGTTTCCCAATGATTTTCAAATTTCAAACAATGCTTTTGGCTATATAAAAAAGAAATTACAATAACACTGTCCAACAAATTAGGACTTTTTGATTGTAGCTATAAATTTAAAGGGCGTGTTGAGTAGATCATTTTTGCAGAAAACAATTACAGTCCAGCTGGTCTTTTTACCGTGGGTCAAAGGTTTAATTTTTAGGTCGAAATAAAAAAAATGTTTTAATTTTTTTACTGAACCAACACACATGGGATGTCCCCTATAAATGCAGTACATTGCATTGGGTAAAGGAAGATAAGGGGTAGGATGGAGGAAAAAGGGAGAAGTATTTGTTGAAGTTTGTTTTGAATCTCTGGATGTCGTAACTGGCGGGAAAGATATTTGCCAGAAGTCGATTCCACATACGGATAGTACGGACGAAGAACGAATTTATTCTGTAATGTGTAGTGCGGTCGGTTGTCCAATCGAAAAAAAATGGGTGAGCGTTCCTGGAGAGTCGCGTGTATCTACCGAATTTTCTCACGGACGGTATAAGACCACGAATTTCCGAAGAACAAACACCATGAAAGTATCGATAGAACAATGACACACAGCCAACATTACGACGGTGTTCAAGGGAGACACTAGAATTGGATATCCTATCGTCACCTATGAACACCATTAGAACACGGTCAAGTAGCTCTATGGAGAATCTTGGAGCACCTGACCATATAGGGTGTTTTTTATTGGGGTATAGAACTTTAAGTTGGCATCACTTTTTTAACTGGCGGCCATTTTGTCAGCTGTCAAGTGATTAATATTTAGTTTGGTTTGTCATTTTATCATGATCAGGTTGACAAAAGAACAACGCTTGCAAATCGTGCAAATTTATTTCGAAAGTAATGGTTCAATTCGCGAAGTTCACCGCAAGCTCCGTCCGTTTTATCGACATAATCGTCCATCAGAGCAATTAATTCGGTGAACCATGGATCGTTCTCGCACTACGTTTACTCAATGTGATAATACGCATCCGCAGAGACGTCGAACAGTGCGCACCGAAGAAACAATTGCCGCTGTAGAGCAAAGTGTTGAAGAGGACCCGAATGAATCGATTCGCCACCGTGCACAGCAATTGGAGCTTTGGAAAATTGGACCTGTAGAATTGGCTATATTCGAGCCAACCGCGGCGGCCACATGCCCGAAATCATATTTAAACATTAATGGCATAAAATTATCCTTCCAATAAAGCCAAATTGATGGACATTAAAACGATTTTCTTGTGTTTTATTTCAATTCGAAGTTCTATACCTCAATAAAAAACACCCTTTATATGGAATTTGTATTCCATCTTAGGTCTGATGTACGTAGTGTAGATATTGAGAAGATCAGAGGGAGTGAAGAATTTCTTACACCGCTGTAAAAAGCCTAAACACTTGAATCCTTCTTTCGACATAAAAAATACATGTTTTGTCCAACGAACATCTAATTGTATTTTCATGCCAATAACATCGAGAGCATGCTCAACATCTACACCGTTCATTAAAAGCGACGACACCGTTGGATCAGCGAATCGCTTATGAGACAACAAGGATCACTGGGTCTTACATGCATTAAAATCTACTCTATTAACTTGACCCTATTCGGAAATGACAAGTAAATCCTGTCTAAGTGACTCATCCATCAATCGTCATTTGAAGGGAAGGGGAAAGAACAGAGCCCTGTGGTAGTCCTGCGGTTATTCGTATAGTGCGATCTCTGAGGAAGCTCGATATGAATCGAGAGAAGTCACTACCAACTCCAAAAGCAATGAGCTTTGATAGGAGTGCATCGTGCCAAACTCTATCACAGGCCTTAGATATATCTATAGCAACCACCTTACTCTCACCAAACTGGTGGATGGATCGATTCCACTTTTCGGACAGCAGCGTCATCAGGTCACCCGTAGATCGATTCCACACAGTCGATCATTAAGTAAGTCTCTAAATACCTCACAAGATGGTGGCTAACCATACTCTCCATAACCTTCGAGAGCGCAGAGCAAATCGCAATCGGGCGGTAGGTTAGCAGGCCTCACCTTTTATACACTCCACGAGAGTATTATGGCTTTGTGCATTTGTTTGTAACACCCAGAAGGAAGCGAGATAGACCCATTGTTAAGTATACCGATCGAATTAGAATCACTTTCTGAGTCGATTTAGCAATGTCCGTCTATCCGTTTGTCTGTCTGTCCATCTATTGTTGTAATCAAATTACAGGTCAAGTATAGTTCGATCTTAACAAAGTAAGTAAGTAAGGCACAAGAAAGTTTTGTGGATCAAGGACAAACGCTATTTAATTTCAGGTAAATCGGTTCAGATTTAGATATAGCCCCCATACAAATGTCGCTCCCGATTTGACATTTTCCGCTCTAGAAACCACATACTGTACCCAAGTTTCTTTAAATTTGGCACAACATCTTATAATCCAACTAGAAACACCTACGCAAAAATTGGATAAGATCGGTTCAGATTTAGATATAGCCCCCATACAAATGTCGCCCCCGATTTGACATTTTCCGCACTCGAAACGACATATTGTACCCGATTTTCTTTAAATTTGACACAACATCTTACAATCCAACTAGAAACACCTATGCAGAAAGTGAGTAAGGTCGGTTCAGCTTTAGATATAGCCCCCATACAAATGTCGCTCCCGGTTTGGCATGTTCCGCTCTAGAAACAACATATTGTACCCGATTTTCTTTAAATTTGACACAACATCTTGCAATCCAACTAGAAACACCTATGCAGAAATTCGGTAAGATCGGTTCAGATTTAGATATAGCCCCCATACAAAAGTCGCTACCAATTTGACATTTTCCACTCTAGAGACCCCATATTATACTCGATATTCTTTAAATTTGGCACAACATCTTATAATCCAACTATAAACACATATGCAGAAATTAGGTAAGATCGGTTCAGATTTAGATATAGCCCCCATACAAATGTCGCTCCCGATTTGACATTTTCCGCTATAGAAACGACATATTGTACCCATTTTCTTTAAATTTGGCACATCATCTTATAATCCAAGTAAAAAACCTATGGTGAAAGTGGCTAAGATCGGTTCAGATTTAGATATAGCGCAAATACAAATGTTGCTCCCAAATGTTTAACCGATTTTGGCCAAACTCTACATATTATATTTCACCTATTTCATTCCAGATTTCAATATACCCCCATACAAATGTCATTTCCGATTTAACATTTTTTGTCACACACATACATTTACAGGACACAAAAATCCTTCCCGTTTTCATTTTTTCACCCAATTAAATTGTATTCGGATTGAAAGTGGAGTGTATCATGTAAATGGGAAATTGTAAATATATTTCAAAGTCATGTACATTACTGACAATAATAACGATTTCTTTATATTATATTACTACTTTACATTTTAAATTCGCTAAGTCGCCATTTTTTGTGAAAACCAGATAGGGGAATACACTTTGTGAGAATATTTGCAGGATCTTCATTGTGAGACAATAATATCATGCTGACAATACTGTGGCTGACATAGTGTCAATACTTAACCCATCGTGCTATCTGGTTAAACTTTACATTTCTTGTTTTCCCAGAAAAAATCGAAGAAATAAAAGGCGAAAATCTTCTCAAGAAGAATTTACTTTACATATGAAACCAGTAAGAAATGGTCTAAAAATGGAGATACAACTAAAATAGTTCACCTGGAAACTTTCAAGTGATATCTAATATGTATAGAAATTTTAAATGTCCCTTTAAAAGAACTAATAACTGCACTATTTTAATATTTTTATTTTTTATAAATTTATTTAATTAATATTATTTTTTTTTAGTATTTCTATTGGTTTTACAGTTTTAAATACCTTCCCCCTGTTTCTGTAAAACATTTTCCCCTCTAGACGAATGAATCTTCTAAAACATTCGCAGTCATACGAGTTCTTTGTTTCTTTAGTCAGCCACTTGTGCTTCTGATTTAAATGTCCAATATTATGACTCCTTGAATTCTGACAATTTGTCTAGACTAAATTATTTGTAAAATGAAAAATAATTTGACAAAAGCATTCGTTTTTAATTTGTACTGTGCAAGTATTTTAACCTATTAATGCCCAAATTGACATGTATGAAATTTATTTTCATAATGTTTATATTTATTTATTTTTAGATTATTCTTTTGTTTTGTTCTTCTCGATCACTTGTGCCATATATTTTAATTAACACGAATTGCATTCATAATGAAAATTATAAATTATACGGTGGGTTAAAAAGCACACCAGTTACTAAATTTTGATACTTCAACCATAATGGATATAACTAAAATAAGTTATTTTTTCTGGGATTCCCGGGAATGAAAAAAGTCATGGAAACCTCAATCCTAGTTGTCAGTTTTCATTTTTCTAATCTCTACTCCTTTTTAGGGATATAACAATTTTTAAAGAAAAGAAAATTTCTCAATTCTCAACACTGCCACCAGATTGTTCATCCTTTCATTTGATATTCATTTTGACATAAACTGATTGGTAGAAATATGCAAATTGATATTTTTGAAATTTGTATATTCCTTTAAAAGGGAGAAAAGATAAAAAATGGAAAATTGAGTACACAGTTTTTCAATATAAGGTCTCAAGATTCACGTGTATATGTTCATGTCCAAAAAGTATTAATTGGAGATCATGGAAATCGATTCAGAATAACTGAGCGCTTGCCCCTTAAACTGTATTGTAATAAAATGAAACTAACGAGACAATAATATACATATATTTCATATAACACCACAAACAAGAAAATTATGTAAACAGAGTTAATCGAATTGACCAGTGAGTCACTCGGTTGCTATTAAAGTTTGCTTCTGCCTGCTTTCGATTCGGACATCATCATTCATGAAGTAGTTGTCTCCTTTATCAAATTGCAATAGTGCGAGTGATTGTGACATCTACCAGGCATAACTTTTCTCCAGCCTAAATAGCATCAATGAACATATCAAAATAATTGTGTCAATAAGTGGAGCTTCGATACCTAAAAACATACTTACGTTCATGTCTTCTCCGGCACTGGCGCCGTTGCAAAGTACAACTGTTCTTGAATGTACATCTGAGACCAAATCTTGGTTTTTCCATTTCTGCACAAATGGGTTTGAAGTGTATTGGACAAGAAGTACACTCACGTGCCGTTAATTCTTTAAGTTTTATTAACAATAAAAACAGAATTATTATTGTTTTCAAAAACAACATTTCGATATAATTGACCGCAGTGAATTAGTTTGAAGCTAGAGCTGTTTGAACATGCAATCTGCAGATTACTACTAAACTGACCAAGTCATCGTAAAATCACTCAATGCCACCAATATGTTATTTTCTTCTTTCATAGCTAAATTCTTAACAGATGTAATTAAAAATTGAGACATCCCCAACATTTGGTTTGTGGCTTTTTGTATAAAGACATTTATAAATACATACATACACAATGGAAAAAACTTATTTACGCTGCGTATTTCTTAATACCAGACTAAAGACAAGGCCTGCACTTCCTTATATCAAACTAGGCATTCGTATAAGAGTGCCAACATGAGGGCGCATCAGATCGATTCGAGGACGCATTTAAAGTTGGATGTTCGCTTATTTTCTAATATGAGGATCAACTTAACGAGAGGTTTCAAATTGATATTTCTGTAGATTTCGGAAATAATCGCTTACCGTCATGCAAAGTAATGTGTGCAAATTGTGTTCTCCGATTTAAATGAATGTTTGCAAATTTGTACTATTCTATAAGATTAAAAAATAAATTGGACCGAAAATAGAGAATTTTATCACAAGGCAATTTTAAACAAGTAAATACGGTGTTAAGTTCTGCCGGGCCGAACTTTTTTACTCTCAACCCTGGATTGCATTCCACAGAGGATGTCGATTTTCGTAGAAGTGCAGTAACATTACAGGAGAATGTTATTTGTTAATATAGACAAATAAAACAAGTCAGGAAAGGCTAAAGTCGGGCGGGGCTGACTATATGATACACTCCACTTTCTATCAGAATACAATTAAATTCGGTAAAAAAGAGAAAACGGAAAGTATTTTTTTATGTTTCCTAATCATAGGCTGATATGACCTGACCCAATTTGTCAAATCGAGAAGAATATTTGTATCAGGGCTATATATCCGAACATGGGATGAAGTGACCCACTTTCACAATAGGTTCTTCCAGTTCAAGTATAACTTGAAAAAATTCGGTGAAAATACGTGGATTCTGGGACGGAAAAAGTCAAGCTGGGAGCGAAATTGGTACGGGATCTATATATAAATCTGAACCGATCTGACCCATTTTTACCATGGGTGTTTCTAGTGGAAATATAAGATAGTTTACCAAATTTGAAGAATATCTGTTAAAATATGTGATTTCTAGTCAAATCGGAGCGAAATTAGAATGGGAGCTGTATATAATTCTGACCCGATCTAACGCATTTTTACCACAGGTGATTCTAGTTGAAATATAAGATGTTTTGGCAATTTTGAAGAAAATCTGTTACAATATGTGGTATCTAGAGTGATAAGAGTCAAATCGGGAGTGAAATTCGTATGGGGGCTATATCTAAATCTGAACCGATTTTCTTCAAATTAAATACCGATCTCCTTATCTTCTTTGGGCAAATTTTCATTTGTTTCTGGCAACAATTGCGACCTGTACTTTGATTACAAGAATAGTTGGACAGACAGACCGATATTGCTAAAGTGATTCTAAGTCGATCGGTATATTTAACAAGGTGTCTATCGTTACGCTTACTTTTGGGTGTTACAAACAAATGTACAAAGGCATAATACTCTCGTGGAGAGTATAAATATTGAAAAAATAAGTTTATTTTTCTTTATTTAATTATTTTTCGAAATAATACTTATAATCAATTCAAAAAGTAAATACAATGAAGCAATCTTCAAAGAAGCTTAAATACCCTAAACATTGGTGGGTAGTGGGTGCATTTTCAGCCTTTCGGTTGGTTGTATTTCCATCCTATTCCATCCTATTTTTTAAGGACGAACGCTATTTAATTTGAAAAAAATCGGTTCAGATTTAGATATAGCCCCTATACGAATTTCACTCCCGATTTGACTCTTTTCACTCTAGATACCACATATTACAACAGATTTTCTTTAAAATTGGCAAAACATCTTATATTTCAACTAGAAACAACTGTGGTTAAAATGTGTTAGATCGGTTCAGATTTATATATAGCTCCCATACAAATTTAGCTCCCGATTTGACTTTTTCCGATCTAGAAACCACATATTGTATCATATTGTCTTCAGAACAAAACATCTTATATTTAAACTAGGAACATCTATGGTGAAATTAAGTCAAATCGGTTCAGATTTAGATATAGCCCCCATACAAATTTCGCTCCCGATTTGACTTTTTCCGCTCTAGAAACCACATATTGTATCAGATTGTCTTCAGATTTGGTAAAACATCTTATATTTCCACTAGAAACACCCATTGTGAATATAGGGCAGATCGGTTCAGATTTATATATAGCTCCCATACAAATGTCGCTCCCGATTTGACATTTTCCGCTCTAGAAACCACATATTGTACTCGATTTTCTTTAAATTTGGCACAACATCTTATAATCGAACTAGAAACACCTGTGGTTAAAGCGGGCTACATCGGTTCAGATTTAGATATAGCCCCCATACAAATGTCGCTCCCGATTTCACTTTTGCGCTATAGAAACCTCACATTGTACCCGATTTTCTTTAAAATTGGCACAACATCTTATAGCCCAACTAAACAAAACTATGGTGAAAGTGGGTAAGATCGGTTCAGATATAAATATAGCCCAAATACAAATGTTGCTCCCAAAAGTTTAACCGATTTTGGCCAAACTATACACTTTATATTTCATCCATTTCGTTCCAGGTTTCAATATATCCTCATACAAATGTCCTCTCCGATTTAACATTTTTTGTACAAACACATACATTTACAGGATACAAAAAACATTCCCGTTTTCACTTTTTCACCGAATTGAATTGTATTCGGATAGGAAGTGGAGTGTGTCATAGAGTCGGCCCCTCCCGACTTTAGCCATTCCTTACTTGTTTTATTTTGATAATATTGGTATGGTTCAATTATGTATGGAACAAAATATCGGCCATATGGCCGCCGCGACCTCGGCGGCATACCTCCATCCGATGGTCCAAATTTTTGATGACGCTGAGGCATAATTGAGGTTCAATGCCGTTAATGTGCCGAATTATCTCATCCTTTAGATCTTGAATTGTTGCTGACTTATCGAAGTACACCTTTTCTTTCAAATTACCCCAAAGAAATAAGTCCAACGGTGTCAAATCACATGATCTTGGCGGCCAATTGACATCGCCACCATGTGAGATACCACGGCCATTGAATTTGTCGCGCAAAAGAGCCATTGTTTCGTTAGCTGTGTGGCAAATGGTACCGTTCTGTTGAAACCACATATCGTCCACATCCATATCTTCCAATTCGGGCCATAAAAAGTTCGTTATTACCTCACGATAGCGAAGAACATTCACAGTAACTGCCTGACCGGCCTCATTTTGGAAAGAATACGGCCCGATGATGCCGTCAGCCCATAAACCAAACAGTCACTCTTGGATTATCATTCGCCCAAAAGCGGCAATTCTGCCGCATTTTGATTTGAACGCCCATTTTGAATCTTGAAACTTGACGTTTAGGTGTGGTTCACATTCAACATCTTCCCTTATAATTTAACCACCCTTTATAAGTATTATTACTATATTACATTATCTCTTACATTTGTACACAGTCCATGATTCTTGACGAGGCTATTTGGTTGGTATAACTTTTATTCCCTTTTACCCCCTAAAAACAAGACGTTCGACAATCTCTTTATTTTACGAGTCTGCACAATTATATAGTTCCATCTTTCTAGCTGTAGCCGTTTAGTTGGTATCATTTTTATCCCTCTGTTCCCATTATATACATTGAAAGTACGAATTCTGAAAAACCTTTTTATTTTTCGTGTCTATGCATTCAGAGGAATGTATACTCCGAATTTCATGACTCTACCTGCGACGATTTGGTTAGTACAATTTTTATCCCCGTTTTTCATTTTATCCCTAAAAGTACGATTTTGGAAAAAATACTTTTATATTATGTATCTACTCAATTAGGTACCCTTTAGTCCCATTTCACCTCATTCGAATAAGAATCCAATTACGAGGTACGTTTCTGCTATAAGGGGAATGCACATACCCAATATCTAGTACATTTAGCATACATATTGAAAAAACATGCCTAAATACTCTAAATATTAGGGGTTATTAGGGGTATTTTCAGTACTTGTGAGGGATTTTTTCCTGTTGGAATCCCAACCGCCCGGTCCACCGGTTTGACGACCTAAATGCAACATACAGACATACAAACACACATTGATTTATATATATAGATTGTATGTGAAGGATGTGTGCGGAAATGCATATTTCTAAATGTTATTTAGTTTACTTCATTGATGGTAATTTCATTTTCTGTGTTGGCTTTTATTTCATTATTTTGGATTATCTTGAACAACTTTAGAGGACTGTGTTATTGAAATAAATCGTTAATGAATACAAAAATCATATTTACACAAGTGTTTCGTACTCCATGCGATAAGATGTGACCTGATTTAAATCGATCAACCCTTTGTTTGAACTTCATATAAATATGCAATCAATTGGAAAACCCCGTGTAGATATCAACCAAAACTGTGAAATGACGCGATTTTATACAACAATTATAATCTTATTAATTTTAATATTTGCTTAATATTAAAAAATTGTCAACATAAACATAAAAAACTGCATTTTAGATGTATTATGGGCCAAAATAAAAAATAATTGAACTTCATTGCATATAACACAGATACAAATGCGCTTAACATTGAGTTAATATAAAAATATTAATTAAATGCTGTATTACGAATTACTTTCCATTCCATACTAGAAGATGACTAAGGAAAAATTAAATAAGATATTTTTTGATTAATTCAATTCGTGAGTTTATGAGATCAAAAGTGAACTGTTTCGTTCAGATTTACACATATGACAATGTCCGACAGTCCATATTACAATTGAACCGTATGACATACATCTGAAACTATAGGTGGAATAGAGTTAATTGGCGTTTTTAGTTTTTCATTTTCTCATCCTGTTGCCCCTTAAAATGACTACAACGTTGTAATGATACAATTTTTCAAAAATTATTTTTAATACTTATTCGCACCCTATGACACATGTACAAATGCTAAATCAAAGAAGAGAATATGTGCTAAAAATAATTTAAATTACAATCTTCTATCTGTATTAGTTTAGTATTAACTACCACTTCAAATTTTGTCCCTTAAAAAGCAAGATATGAATAAACTAAACAGAGGGGTAAACTTGAAATATTGGTTAATGCTGAACTCATACAGATAGAATCATGATATTTTAAGTATTTTTAATATGTATTCTCCTCTTTAATTTGATACTAATAACGTTATCGTAGGGTACGAACAAGTATATAAAATAATTTGTGGAAAACTTGTATCATTTGGAACTTTGTAGCCCAGTGAAGGGGCAACAGGATGAGGAAATAAAAAAACTAAAAACGACAAGGAACGCCTTTTTGCCTATAATTTCATGCTTATATCGTCCGGTTCATGTGTTACAACTTTTTTTAACTGTCGTACGGTGTAATAATAAATAAAAACAATAAGGTAGTGCTCCATTGTCGAGAATCCACTTTGTAAAACATACAAAATAACTTATTTACACAAGTGTTTCGTAGTGTATCAAGGCAATTTTACCAAGAGATGCGATTTCATTTAAATCGATCAACCCTTTGTTTACATTCCATATAAATATCTCATCAATTGGATAAGCTCCGGTAGATATCAACGAAAACTGTGAAATGATGCGTTTTTCCACCACAATTACAATCTTAATATTAGGCGTAATATTCGGTCTTGTGAAAGTTGAGGGTCAACGTTGCAACAGAACCTGTACGCGTGAATTAAGACCAGTATGCGGATCTTTACAACTTCCTGGTCGACCGTTATCTAGATGTTCGTTTGGAAATTTATGTGTATATAATGCACATAGATGCTTATCTCGACAGCGTGAGTTCTATTCGAAAATATACCACCCAAAAACCTCACATATGTGATTAAATATTTTTTTGTTTTATTCTCTAGCATGGACACAAACAGCTGGTGCCTGTGCAAGAGATAGCTCTAATTGCAGACATGACTGTCCTAGAACTCAGTCATAGCTGCTATAAAATTAATTAAAAAATTATATTTCAGATTTTCTATAACCTTGTTTGTTAATAAAAAATATGTTTTAACTGGATAATTAGTATTTTAGTAGTAGTCTAGTATAACATAGAGGAAAAACTAGTAAGGAGATGCTGAAGTCGGACAGAGCCGATTATATGATAAAACTCCACGACTCTGTAACACACTACAAGGTTTTGAATAACATAAAACTATTATTAATTATCTCATTGATTTATATTAAAGTATTTTGAAAATAAATTTACATTACTTGATACTGTACTAAATACATTTTCCTGCAGGCTAGCACATAATTATAAAAAAAACTTTTCTTCGTCCACCTAGCCGATGTGGTCCACTTTCTCCACAGATGTTCTTGTACAAAATATATTGCGCTATAACATTCACCGAAACGTACTCTTTTTGGAACAGAAGTTCCTAGCTGAAATATAATGTGATATGGTAAATTTACAACATCCGGTTTTACCGGTTGATTAGAGGCTATCGACTTTATATACATTAGGGAAAATATGATATTCAAATTTTGATATGAGTCATTCCATATCTAGTGGTACGATTCTTTTGTATTTTTCTCATAAAAATATTGTATATGTATTTTTGGAAAACAGATGGAGCTTTCTATACCTTGTGTTTATGCACTAATGAAAAAATGATCATTCTGATGATTTTTCACTGAAATTCAGGTTGATTTTACCAAAAAAAGGAAAATAAAATAAAAATCGCAAAAAATAGTACACAGCATTCCACCACTTTCAAATTCACACAGGTGCTTAAAAAGCGACCATGAACACTACTTTAAAATTTCAAGAAAATGAATTAATGTAATCATTTCGAAAATCAAAATAAAAGAAATAAAATTGCAATAACTTTAAAAAAATAACTCGGCTTTAACATTTTAAAAATAATTGAAATTAGCTTCAAAGCAATTAAAATCGGTCAATTATAACAGGAGTTGCAATCGATTGAAAGGACACACCTTTTTGAAAAAGTCACATTTTTTCACTGTTAAATTGGTCATAACTCGTGAATAACTCGAGGGCAACAATCGTACCGCTTGACATGGAATGACTCATATTTGTTTACTATTAACAATAAGTAAGGAAAGGTTAACGTCGGTCGGGGCCGACTATATGATACACTGAACTTCTATCCGAATTTTTCTATGTTTCCTAATCATACGCTACTATGACCTGACCAAATTTGTCAAATCGAGAAAAATATTTGTATGGGGGCTATATCCAAACATTGAATAAAGTGGCCCACTTGCACAATAGATTCTTCCAATTCAAGTATAACGAGTTATGCTCATGCCAGGAGCAAAATTTGTATGAGAGCTATATATAAATCTGAACCGATATCACCAATTTTCACCACAGGTCTTCCTACTTTAAATATAAGATGTTTTGCCAAATTTGAAGACAATCTGATAAAATATGTGGTTTATAGAGTGGAAAAGTCAAATCGGGAGTGAAATTTGTGTGGGAGCAATATATAAATCTCAACCGATCTGACCCATTTCCACCATGGGTGTTTCTAGTGAAAATATAACATATTATGCCAAATTTCAAGAAGATTCGTTAAAATATATGGTTTCTAGAGCGGAAAAAATCAAATCAGGAGCGAAATTTGTATGGGAGCTATATATAAATCTGAACCGATCTGACCTAATTTCACCACAGGTGTTCGTAGTTTAAATATAAGATGTTTTGCCAAATTTGAAGACATTCTGATAAAAAATGTGTTTTTTAGAGTGAACAAGTAAAACCGATTTGCCTCAAATTAAATAGCGGTCGTCCTTGATCAACAAAACGTACTTGTGCCAAATTTTGTTAAGATCGAACTATAATTGCGACCTGTACGTTGATTACAACAATATATGGACAAACGGACATTGCTAAATCGACTCAGAATGTGATTCTAAGCCGATCTGTATAATAAAAGGTGGGTTAACCCGTTTCCCTTTGGGTGTTACAAACAAATGGACAAAGACGTAATACTCTCGTGGAGTGTATAAAATGTGTTGAAGGTTAATATCTGAAAGAATTCATATTGGCAGAACTATATTGTGGACTTTTATGGGGATCATTTTTGTGAAATCTTAACCCTCTAGCTTCTTTCGTTATGTGTCAATTTGACACTTCTTTCGAGAAAATCAAAAACAGTCATCTCAAAAAGGACATTTAAGGATGAAAATGGCCAACAAAAAAAATGTCGAAAAATTTCAGTGGGGGTCACCGAAGACACCAAAGATGTAAATCACGCTTAAATAGCAAAATTACACGCCAACTTATACAACTAAATTATTTCAAATTTCTATATATGGGTTTCTGAAACAATTCTATCACAAATGTTCCCTATTTAGACAGCAATCATATGCCAAACAAATATTTTGGTTTTCTCTATATGATTGAAAGTTACACACGTTTTCTAAAATCACATTTTTATTTTATTCGTGTTTCAATATTTTTTTTTGACCCCACTGAACTTTTTCAGCAATTTTTTTCGTAGAACATTTTAATTCTTAAATTTCCTTATTGAAAGGACTTTTTGATTTTCTCGAAAAAAGTGCCAAATTGACACATAAAAAGAGGAGCTACATTGTTAATATCTTCCACAAATACAATCCTCAGACAAGGACACAGTATAGACATTAACATACAACATTTTTCTCACTTAGTATAATGCTCCCTTAGACCATAAATGAAAACTTTTATCCACTGGCATATAGTATGATTTACTCAACATGCCCTTTCAGAATTATAGGTTCGATATAATGTTCCAATCAAAAAGTCTTAATTTGTTCTTTTTCAGTTTAGATTATGACGATCCACCCAACAATTTGTGTGATTCGATTATTCACATAGCCCCTTTTGTGTCTGATGGATTTAAATGTGTACCATTGAAACTTAATTGCAAACAGAAATTGTTATTTTTATAAAGCCAGTGTTTTAATAAAATCATTGTGTAAAAGAACGTTTAACGCAACAAGGAAATAATTAATGAATACAAAAGATTTTATTTAAACAAGAAAAGGTCTGATTTAAATCGATCGACCTTTTGTCTGTATTTTATATAAATATTTCAACAATTGGACAAAATCCGGTAGACATTAAACATAACTCTGTGACGATGCATTTTTCAATTACAATTGCAATTTTAATATTGGGCGTGATATTCGGCCAGGTGGCAGCTGAGGGCCACCGTTGCAACAGGTTTTGTACGCGTGAATACAACCCCGTCTGTGGTTATCTAAAAGGTCCTGGTCGCCGTTTAACTAGATGTACGTTCGGAAATTCGTGTGTATTTAATGTACACAGATGTTTAAGCCAACAACGTAAGTTCATATCGAAAATATAGCAGCCAACAGTAAATAAACCTCGTATTGACTTGATTTGAATATTTTAATTTCCTTACCTTTTAGCATGGACAAGAACTTCTGGTGCCTGTAGAAAGGATAGTGCTAATTGTAGAAAACTAAGACGTTCGTAGAAAAATAAGAGCCCCACGAGTTCAGTTGGTAGCGTGCTCGGTTATCAGTGTGAAGTTGCGGGTTCAATCTCCATTAGAGGTTCTGGTCCGTAGCTGCAATAATTAGTGCTTATTCCCTGGACTAAATCTTAGAATATAAATATGTTTTGTATTGTAATTCATAATAATACATTTTACGCAGCTATAATGTTACCAAAAAAATTAAATAATAAATATTCTTTGGAAATAATGGAGACGTTGATATAAATCATTCGGTAAGGGAAACTTGTGGTTTCTTGCGTTGGGATTCGTATCCAATTTGTATCGCTTCTTCTTATTAGTAAACTTTAATGAGGTTTCCTTAAACCCTTAACAGTTCTCGGATAAGAATGATGAATTTTCATTAATTTTGCAGCAGCCTGAAATGACTATTTTCTAGTGTTTAGCATTGTTTAGAACATTTTTTCAAAATTATCATAAGATTTTGCGAAAAAAGAAAATATACCAAAATCTTAAGTTTATCAAATAATTAATTTTTATATGACAATATAAAATGTATCTAAAGTTATGCACAAACCTATTGGTGCATTTGCTAAGGACTGTGCGCAATAATACTTGTGAAATAATTAAAAAACTATTTCTCGAAAAAAATAACCGGTATCTTTATTTTTTTAATTTCATTAAAATCATATTTCATTTAAAAATATTAAACAAGTAAGAAAACGTCAGTCGACTAAACCGACATATATATAGGACTTAAATTTTGCATAGCGCCGGAATATGTTTGTGG
Organism: Polietes domitor; assembly: GCA_947397865.1. Taxonomy (NCBI): domain Eukaryota; kingdom Metazoa; phylum Arthropoda; class Insecta; order Diptera; family Muscidae; genus Polietes; species Polietes domitor. Next base: position 157,488,662 of record OX377618.1, read on the forward strand.
GAGGTAGCACCCAGCTTCCACATTTGTTGATAATTGTAAAAACATGATCAAATATCAAGTGATAGTGTAGCAGTTATAACCGCTTTAATGTTACGTAGTTTAGGGTGATTGTGTGGGAGGTACTGGAAGGGGCGTGGCAAAATCCGTCATATTTAGTACACTTATAGTCACTTTAAGTTACATTATCAAATACCAAAATATGAATGATTCTGAGTATCCGTGTAGATATTACATTAGTTTTAATTTAACATAGGAATATGGGTCATTTGTGTGGGAAGGGACGTAGTAATTTCGCCCATCTTCGAACTTAAACTAAATATGGAAAAATATTACTGTGCAAAGTTTGAATGACTCCTTAGCTTATTTCGTGTACACCAGCCAGTCAGACGGTCGGACATGGCTCAAACAACTTAAATAGTCGCGAACCGGATTTGGTCCAAACATATTTAGGGTCTTAAATAACTCATTCAATGCGCTACACCTTTTTTCTGTTTGATATATACCCTCCCACTCTGTAGAGTGAGGGCATAAAAATAGCGTGTTTTCAAACTTTTAATTTTTGGCCCTTAAAATTTTTAGAATATGTTCTGAAAAAATTTCAAACTATATTAAATTTCTCCATCCATTGTAAGTCTTTTATGTTACCTTAAATTTGCAGAGTTCGAAACCGACCAAAGCCCCCATTTGCTGAGTCATACCTTATATATATGAGTCATTCCATGTCAAGCGGTACTATTTTTGACCTCGATAGCTGCGATTGTTTTCAAAGTTTGTGTATGTTTTGTTCTCATAAAAAAGTTGTATACGTATTTTTGGAAAAAAATAGCAGCGAAATATTGACTGTGTGAGTTTGGGAGTGGTAAAATGATGATTTCTATTTTTTACAAGCGACTGAACCTTTTTGCAAAAATCTATTTTTTCCAAAAATATGTGAATAACATTTTTATGAGAAGACTACATACATAAACTTTAAAAACAATCGCAGCTATCGAGCTCCAAATCATACCGCTTGACATGGAATGACTCGTATATTACATTATATAGGAAATTTGCTAAATCCGCCCAGCTTAGAGCGTTGTAATGTCAAATCGGAAGGACATATGGGTGCTACATCAAAACGTAGACCGATATATCTCAGATTCACCACACATTAATTAAATAAAATATAACGTGCAGTGTCTCGTTAAAAATTACTAGTTTTTTATTAACTTCAAAAAATTTGATTTGAACTGGGATATTGTCCTGGCTCATGACCATTTTGCTTCTATATTTAATAGAATGCAAATTTATTTACAAATGGCATGGTGACATTTATTACTTGGCTGCAGACTACCACGATCATGATTTCGACCATGTCAAAAGTCTTTTCTTTCAAGTGGCTTCGCAGCGACTTTTCAACATCAAACCCGGCCTTTATAAGGAGATGATTCTCACAAACGAACGAGAAGCACAACTCCACAAAAACTATTTTAAACTTTTGAAAACAAATATTAAATATGTTATATTTGATCTGGAAAAATCTAATATCAAAGTGAATTACATGGGTCCACGTTTTGACACTGATTTACAGTATTACTGGTCTAAAATGCGCATTTTACATCGGATCTTAATCAAATTTCCCACATCATGTTATATTTCAACTAGAAAAACCTACTATGAAAGACCATTAAATGGTATAGCCCCCACAACATTAAAAACATATTTTGATATATTTTATCGCACTTATATCATACTGGGATCAGAAAATAACGTCGAGATTGTAAATAAAGCTATTGATTTACCTAGAAAGTTGGTATGATCTGCGCTGATCGAATGTTGGTTCAATATATATGCAGCATATAATGCCCACAATGGATATTTACTTTCAAAACATGACACTTCAGAGGAATAACACGGACAGTAAAGCAATGGTGCATTATAACTAATTTTATTTTATATGGATGATTAATAATACTAGAATTTTTTGGCTTGAAAGTTAAAATATTTTTGTACATTATGATCTTCTATACTATTAAACAGGAAACAATAATCCGATATTCATATTGTTATACCCTCCACCTCCAGGATGGGGGTATACTAACTTTGTCAATCCGTTTGTAACACCTTGAAATATCGTCCTGAGACCATACAAAGTATATATTCTTGATCGTCATAAAATTCTAAGACGACCAGCCATGTCCGTCTGTTGAAAGCACCCTAGCATCTAAACGAAAAGAGCTGGGACGTCCAAATTTTCCATAAATGTGTCTTATGGTCGTAGATCTGATGGAATTGAAACTTGGCGAAATCGGCCAAAATGGGTATTTTTTTTCCCTCACAAGGACTAAAAATACCAATAATAACCCCTAATATTTTAGAGTATTTGAGCGTGTTTTTTTTCTATCTATATTACTTGATATTGGGTATGTGCATTCACCATATAATAACAAGTAAGGAAAGGCTAAAGTCGGGCGGGGCCGACTATATGAAACACTCCACTTTCCAACCGAATACAATTCAACTCGGTAAAAAAGTGAAAACGGGAAGAATTTTTGTATGTATCCTAATCATAGGCTAATATGACCTGGTTCGATTTGTCAAATCAATAAGAATATTTGTATCGGGGCTATATCCAAACATGGAAAAATTTGACTAACTTTCACAATAAGTTCTTCTAGTTCAAAAATAAGGTGTTATGCTCACTTTGAAGAAATTCAGTGAAAATTCGTGGTTTCTACTTCGGAAAAAGTTAAATCGGGAACGAAATTTGTATGGGAGCTATATATAAATCTGAACCGATCTAACACCTTTTTACCAAAGGCGTTTCTAGCTGAAATATAAGATCTTTTGCCAAATCTGAAGACAATCTGATACAAAATATGGTTTCTAGAGCGGAAAAAGTCAAATCGGGAGCGAAATTTGTATGGGAGCTATATATAAATCTGAACTGCTCTGCCCCATTTTTATCACAGGTGTTTCTAGTTAAAATATAAGATGGTTTGCCAATTTTGAAGAAAATCTGTTGTTATATGTGGTATCTAGAGTGAAAAGAGTCAAATCGGGAGTGAAATTCGTATGGGGGCTATATCTAAATCTGAACCGATTTTCTTCAAATTAAATAGCCTTCGTTCTTATCCCGAAAACTTCGTTGTGCAAAGTTTCATGATTACAAGAATAGATGGACAGACAGACAGACGGACATTCCTAAATCGATCGGTATAATTAACAATAGGTGTTACAAACATATGCACAAAGACATAATACTCTCGTGGAGTGTATAAAAACGTGCACCATAAAGTGATTCTTATTCGTAGGCGGCGAAATAAGCCAAAAAATTGTCCATACCCACCAAAAGACAACAGCTAAAAACACATTCCTGTACATGCCTCTAATTGAGTAGATACATAATGTAAAAGTATTATTTCCAAATTCGTACTTTTAAGGAGTAAAATGGGAATAAAGGTATAAAAATGGTATCAACCAAACGGCTGCATCTAGAATAATGAAATTCGGTGTATACATTCATCTGATTACGTAAACTGATTTTTCGAATTCGTACTTTTTGGGGTTAAAATGGAAAAATGGGATAAAATCCACAAACCAACCAAATGACAGCAGCTAGAGTCGTGAAATTCCGAGTATATATTCCTCTGACTGCGTAGACACGTACAGAGGTATTAAAATAGTACCAAGTAAACGGCTGATTAAATCCGGTGTGTATATTCCTTTAATTGCGTAGACACATGAAATAAAGAGATTTAGAAAGTCGTATTCATAAGGGGGTAAAAATGAAAAAAGAGGATACAAATGGTACCAACAAAATGGTTCAGCTAGAATCATGGAATTTGGTGTATAAATTTTTTTCAAATTCGTACTTTTTACTTTTACTGCAAAAATTGGTTAAATCATGAAGTTAGGTTATTTTGCACTATATACGTGAGATAATGGATTTTAAAAATTTGTACTTTTATAATTAAAATAGAATGGAAATACAACTGTAGCATCCACTATCTACCTATATTTATGGTATTGAGCTTTTTTGAAAATATAAATATAAGAATATTTATTTTTTGAATTGAATATTTATATTTATTTATAAAATTATTTTGTCAATATTTGTATCTGTTTTGGTTTGCCTATATTAAAAAAGTAATATTTTCCTGTAATATTATTGCTCTTCTACGAAAATCGACAGCCTCTGTGGAATGAAATCCATGGTGGAGGGTATATAAAGTTCTTAAAGTTCCCGGACGAACTTAACGCCGTTTTTACTTGTTTATTTTTCATTTTACTATATATTGATCAAAATGTTTATACAAAAATTCACAACGTACACTTTTGAAGAAAATCCACGGATAATTATGGAAGTAGTGGTCTATTAAATTTTCTTTGCAAATGTTGCGGAGAATAGAATTATATGTATTTTATTAGGATATAAGAAACCTTATATTAGACAAACATAGCTTTCAACTACATATTGTTTTCTATACTTTTATTAGCTTTCAAACAAACCAAAAGATTTTTCTCCGTGTAATCATGATTTAAGATATGACATGAATGTGTGAGGACAATGTGATTCAGATCGAATTATTTTAAACTATTTATTTCACAAGCAGTTATATACATTGCTTTGTATAGATACATATGGGATTGAAAAGGGCGACCACCATTCTGAATGATAAGTAACATATGGTTTTCTTCAACTGTTTGTCATTTGTGTTATTGTCTAAAACTAGATCATTAATACAATATACGAAGTTGTTTTATTAACCCAAGTGTTTCTTGTGTGGCCAATAACAACAACACTACAATTCCCAATGATAACAATTATCGAGGTTACTTGCATTATTATTATGAAATTCGTGCAAATAACAACAATGGGCACATATACGACGAATCTTTTGGCTTTGTAAATAAAATGACTAAAAAGAAAATTAATTTCCGGATTAAGACTTTCCATATCCTCCATTATAGAATGTATACTCAAGTTGCTATAATGTTTGCAACACATCGGAAACCTTATAAAATTCGGATTACTTTCAAATTTGTGGAATTCATGTGGGAATAAAATGGCATTACACCATTCTTAAAAATTCTGCGCTTTATTAATAAAGTTTGAACATCCGAAAGCTAACTTAGCTAATTTAAACATGCTACTAGCAAATGCTTCGCAAGTGAAAATTTCCAAATCGTCCTACTTCCATTCATTTATATTTTGTTTGGAATTTCTCTTTTCGGGTAAATCGTTTTCCGCCACAGGGGAAATATATATACAAAATTTCCCTTTTTACCCATTTTCAGCTTCCAAAAAGTGCCAACAATTTTAAGATTCCATACGAGACTTATATATATACCTTCACTGTCATAGAATATGTGTATAGAACGACTTAAATTTTACTTAGTTCTGAATTATGTGTGTGGGAGGTACTAGAAGCTTGTGGTAATTAGACCCAGTTCTCACATTTGTAAATAATTGTAAAAAATAATCAAATACCAAGTCGCAATGAATTTCAGACACCAGTATAGGAGTTATAAAGGATTTAATTTTATCTAGGATAGAGACAATTGTGTCGCAGGTACTAGAAGAGGCGTGACTAAAGCAGAAACATTTTTTATACCCTCCACCTCCAGGATGGGGGTATATTCACTTTGTCATTCCGTTTGTAACACCTTGAAATATTCATCGGAGACCCCATAAAGTATATATATTCAGGGTCGTGGTAAAATTCTAAGACGATATAGCCATGTCCGTCTGTCTGTCTGTTGAAAGCACGATAGCGGCCGAACGAAATGAGCTAGGAGGTTCAAATTATTCCTAAATGTGTCTTATGGTTGTAGATCGGTTGGGATTGAAAGTGGGCGAAATCGGCCCAAAGGGAAAAATTTTTCCATCACAAGGACTGAAAATACCCCTAATATTTAGAGTATTTCAGCATGTTTTATGAACATATTAGCTTGTATTTACTTGATATTTGCAATGCGCATTCCCTTTATAGCATAAAAGGTCACCATAGAGTGATTTTATTTGTAGGGGGCGAAATGGGATAAAAATGGTACTTATCAAACGACAACAGATAGAAACACGAAATTTGGCGTGTACATTCCTCTAATAGAGTAGATACATGATATAAAATTATTAAAATTATTATAAATATTTTTCCTAAAGTCGTACTTTTAAGGGGTTAAATGGGGATAGAGAGATAAAAATAGTACCAACCTAACGGCTGCACCTAGAATAATGAAATTCGATATATACATTCCTCTGATTGCGTAGACACGTAAAATAAAAGATCTTTCCAAAATTCGTACTTTTTGGGGTTCAAATGGAAAAAAGGAATACAAATAGTACCTACTAAATGACAGCAGCTATAATCATGAAATTCGGAGTATACATTCCTCTGACTGCGTAGACACGAAAAATAAAACGTTTTTTTCCAAAATTCGTGCTTTTAGATATCGTACTCTTGAGGGGGCAAAATTGGAAAAAGTGGATAAAAATGGTACCTACAAAATGGCCGCTGATAGAATCATGGAATTCGGTGTATACATTCTGACTATGAAGAGAAAAAGGTTTTTTTCGAAATTTGTACATTTGGGCGGAGAATGGGGCGAATGGGGATTTCTTTAAAATTTATACTTTTCTTATCACTTTGTCTGTATCTGAAAATGCTTCTTTCTAATGGCGACTGACAATCGCCTAATATTGACAATTTCGCCCATCTTCGAACTTGAACTAAGTTTGGAAAAAGATTACCATGTGCAAAGTTTGAATTGATTCATTAACCCCTTTCGAGAGTTATCGTATAAAGCAGCCAGCCAAACGGACGGACGAACGGATATTGCTCAAACGTTTTAAAAAGTTGTGAAACGTATTTGGTCCAAACATACTCAGGGTCTTAAGTCACTCCTTCAATGTGTTACACTGTTTTTCTGTCCTAAAGGATATATATCCTCGTACTCTGTACAGTGAGGTTATAAATATACATACCAATTTTCATGATTCTGGCTTCAGTCCTGTTGTCTGTACCATTTTTATCCCCTTTTCCAAATATTTACTCCTTATAACTACAAATTTAGAAAAATCCCTTTATTTTAGGTATCTATGCAATATAATGGATGTTGGTATAGTTTTTATCAGTTTTCCGTCATTTCATCCCCAAAAGGTGCGAATTTTGCAAACATATTTGTTGGTCGTATTCATGTCAGAAGATGAATGAATATCCGTATCAAATTTCAAGATTCTATGTCCGGTTATTCGGACTTTTATGTTATTCGATTAATCGTTTATTTGAAAACAAAGAATTTCCAATCAATCGAATAATGACGTCGAGAGTTATTCGATTAGCCGATTAATCGGAAAATTATCCACTTAAATAAAAGATAATTAATAAGAGTTAGACAAGACACGGCAGTTTACGGGTAGTTCAACTATATATTGAACGTGTCTGATTTTATTTAAAAATTTTAGTTTCAAATTCGAAATTCAAAAGAAAGAAATCTTAATTTCAAAATGTCAATGTATTTTGTCTTAATGTGAAAATAAAGAACTTTCCCTTAATTGAGTATAATATCAGAAGTTATCCATTGACTTTTTACGAATATGTATCATGAGATTTAAACATAACTGACTTTATTATCACGATGTTAACCTCAATTTTGTTTGCTATTATCACTTTTGTTTGAATTTACAATTCTTTAAATCTTAAATAATTCCGAAGCTATTGGTCAGTTTTTGCTATTTTTTAAATGAAGTCGGATAAATCGTTCCCGAGTTATTTTAATATCTGTGGAGTAAACATTTTACAAATCGAAAAAGTAGTGGTTATTTGATTTTATATTTGGTGTGTCATAGTTTGAAATCAATTTATCATACAATGCAGACGACGATTTCATTTTTAAGGCAAAACTTATAATATCGATTAATCGATTATTTGGACAATTTATTCGAATTATTCGTTATTCGCAAATCATGATTTTTTTCACAATTCGTACAAATTTATTCGATTAATAAATAATAATAAAAATAAAATTTAAACAGTACGGTATCCAAGTCAGGGCGGTGGTACCGTTTTTATCCCTTTTACCTCCTAAAAGTACAAATTTACTATCTCGCCTCTAGCTCTAGCCGTTCGGTCTGGACAGTGATTATTCAGTCACTCAATCACGCAACTTTTTTTATAGGTATGTGTTTCTTTAACTCTGGATAACTAAACGGCGATAACAAAAATCTAAATAAAAAGTTAAAATTTCACTCAAATAAAAAAAACTTTTTTTAACAGCAATATCAATGTCTGTATGAAAACAAATTTTGAAAAAAAAATATGTTAAAAATATTGGACTTATCCTGGATAATTATCTAGTGTAAGCCAATTTTATGGTTATCAAGGCTAAGTCCAAAAAAAATCAACACAAAATATTTTTTTAGAAAATTGGTTTTGATTCTAATATTTTTAATGTAGTTGGCGACTATGTGAATTTTTTTTTATTTTCAGCAAAAACTAAATTTTTACATACGTTTTTATACCATACACCACTTCGTGGGCTAGGGTATTATAAGTTAGTTTCGCCCCAAATGTTTGTAACACCAAGAAATAATCGAGCTAGACCCACCTTTAAGTATACCGATCGGCTTAGAATCACCAACTGACGATGTCTGTCTGTCCGTCCGTCCGTCCGTCTGTCCGTCTGCTGTCCATCTAAGCTTGTTCGCACTCTACAGGTCGCAATTGTTGTCCGATTGTCATGAAACTTGGCAGAAGTTATTTTTTCTGGCCAATGACCATCGGTATCGGTATTTGGAGGAAATCGGTTCAGATTTAGATATAGCCCCCATACAAATGTCGCTCCCGATTTGACTTTTTCCGCCCTATAAAGCACATATAGCACCCGATTTTCTTTAAATTTGGCACACCATCTTATAATCCAACTAGAAACACCTATGCAAAAATTGGGTAAGATCGGTTCAGATTTAGATATATCCCCCATACAAATGTCTCTCCCTATTTCACTTTTTCCGCTTTAGAAACCACATATTGTACCCGATTTTCTTTAAAATTGGCACAACATCTTACAATCCAACTAGAAACACCTGTGCAAAAATTGGGTAAGATCGGTTCAGATTTAGATATAGCCCCCATACAAATGTCGCTCCCGATTTGACATTTTCCTCTCTAGAAACGACATATTGTACCCGATTTTCTTTAAATTTGGCAGAACATCTTGTAATCCAACTAGAAACACGTATGCAAAAATTGGGTAAGATCGGTTCAGATTTAGATATAGCCCCCATACAAATGTCGCTCCTGATTTGACATTTTCCGCTCTAGAAACGACATATTGTACCCGATTTTCTTTAAATTTTGCAGAACATCTTATAATCCAACTAGAAACATGTGTGCAAAAATTGGGTAAGATCGGTTCAGATTTAGATATAGCCCCCATACAAATGTCGCTCCCGATTTTACATTTTCCGCTCTAGAAAAGACATATTGTACCCGATTTTCTTTAAATTTTGCAGAACATCTTATAATCCAACTAGAAACACGTATGCAAAAATTGGGTAAGATCGGTTCAGATTTAGATATAGCCCCCATACAAATGTCGCTCCCGATTTCACTTTTTCCGCTCTAGAAACGACATATTGTAACCGATTTTCTTTAAATTTTGCAGAACATCTTATAATCCAACTAGAAACATGTATGCAAAAATTGGGTAAGATTGGTTCAGATTTAGATATAGCCCCCATACAAATGTCGCTCCTGATTTGACATTTTCCGCTCTAGAAACGACATATTGTACCCGATTTTATTTAAATTTTGCAGAACATCTTATAATCCAACTAGAAACATGTGTGCAAAAATTGGGTAAGATCGGTTCAGATTTAGATATAGCCCCCATTCAAATGTCGCTCCCGATTTTACATTTTCCGCTCTAGAAAAGACATATTGTACCCGATTTTCTTTAAATTTTGCAGAACATCTTATAATCCAACTAAAAACACGTATGCAAAAATTGGGTAAGATCGGTTCAGATTTAGATATAGCCCCCATACAAATGTCGCTCCCGATTTCACTTTTTCCGCTCTAGAAACGACATATTGTAACCGATTTTCTTTAAATTTTGCAGAACATCTTATAATCCAACTAGAAACATGTATGCAAAAATTGGGTAAGGTTGGTTCAGATTTAGATATAGCCCCCATACAAATGTCGCTCCCGATTTGACATTTTCCGCTCTAGAAACGACATATTGTACCCGATTTTCTTTAAATTTTGCAGAACATCTTATAATCCAACTAGAAACATGTATGCAAAAATTGGGTAAGGTTGGTTCAGATTTAGATATAGCCCCCATACAAATGTCGCTCCCGATTTGACATTTTCCGCTCTAGAAACGACATATTGTACCCGTTTTTCTTTAAAATTGGCACAACATCTTATAATCCAACTAAAAAACCTATGGTGAAAGTGGGTAAGATCGGTTCAGATTTAGATATAGCCCTCATACAAATGTTGCTCCCGAATGTTTAACCGATTTTGGCCAAATTTTACATATAATATTTCACCAATAAACAGACATGGTGAAAGCGGGTCACATCGTTCCAGGTTTCAATATACCCCCATACAAATGTCCTTTCCAATTTAACATTTTTTGTCAAACACATACATTTACTGGATGCAAAAATCCTTCCCGATTTCACTTTTTTACCGAATTGAATTGCAATGAGAATTGTTTGGGTGACGTCCATATGTCCATACTTTGAAATGACTTTGGTATACTACTGTATAATTTGTATTTGTCTGTCGGACAATTACATCAATTACCATATTATTTACCATATTCGTTAAATTTGACTAAAGATGAATTTATAGCATATAAATTATATGAATAAAATTTATATAATTTGTATGAACTACATAAAATTGCTCCCATGAAATACCTGGGTTTAGTAATCAAAGCGAGGTACATACGCAGGGAGTGGTGTAGGGTATTATATAGTCGGCCCCGCCCGACTTTAGCCTTTCCTTACTTGTTGTTATATCAGCTTGTTATACCGGCTTAAAGAAAAACAGCCCTAACAACATCTTATGGTAATATCATATTATGTAGGCCACAAATACGTACCACAATATATGCTGATATTGCTTCCCGAATAATTCGTAGCAGCTCTTCCACATTGTATTTTATAAGAGTAATTGGTAATTTTTGAATACAAACAATTTATAATATCATTTGTGCAAATGTATACGAGTAAGTCTTCATTCAATTTTTCTGGAATTTTTGTAAATTGACATATCTTTTATTTAAACAATATATAAATATACCAGAACTTTACTTATATATATAGTTGAAATCCATATAGCTATAGTTGAAATCCATCAAAGCTGTCTAACAATGAATTTTTCGAATATAATTGTAGTCCTCACAGTGATGGCAATGTTCGGTTTGGTAAGTGTAGGTGGGCAACGTTGCCGCAGGACATGTACAAGCGAACACAGACCGGTATGCGGCTCTTTAAGGGTCACTGGTGGACGAACAAAAACGTGTAGTTTTAACAATTTATGTGATTTAAATAATCACAGATGCATTACCCGAAGACGTGAGTAGTTATCACAAAATAAATTTTACACCGTTTGAAAAATATAATTCCTGTTTTTATTACACCCATAGCATGGACACAGCGACCCGGTTACTGTGCCAGAAATAGTCCTGATTGTTAAAAGGCATAATAAAAATAATGACTTCCTCTCTGATATAAAAAATAATTTTAAATATAAAAAATTTTCTGTGAAGAATAAAACAAAATATATAAATACACTGTCCAACAAATTAAGACTTTTTGAATGAAAAAGGCATGTCGTTTTAATTTTTGGTCCAAGGGAGCATTATACTGAGAGAATTCTTATTGTCAGAACTGTATTGTGGCTCCTCCTCTCTTTACGGGCCAATTTGTCTCTTTTTCGAGAAAATCAAGAAAAGTCCTATCAAAATTTACATTTAAGGTTTAAAATGTTTTACAAAAAATTGCCGGAAAATTTCCAAAGACACCAAACTTGTAAATACAGCTATTCGCGCTTAAATAGAAAAATTACACGCCAACTCATACAACAAAATTACTAGGGTTTTTGATTCGTCCAATTTTTTTGGAAGATCGTTCATCTTCGACAAAAATGTGGGTATTTCGGTGGAGCACGGTAAGCAAAAAATACAAATTGAATATTTTTTACAAAATTTTCATTTTCGCGGGATATATGTCTCAAATGATTTTTTTAATAACTTTATCGCGATATATTCAACGGATTTGGGGTATTTTTTGCATGTATATAAAGAAGCAATATGCTTGTAAAATTTAGTTTTTTTTTAAAGACCGTTCATCTTCGACAAAAATGTGGGTATTTCGGTGGAGCACGGTAAGCAAAAAATACAAAATTTTTACAAAATTTTCATTTTCGCGGGATATATGTCTAAAATGATTTTTTAATAATTTTCTTGCGATATATTCAACGGATGTGGCGAATTTTTTGCATGTGTATAAAGAAGCAATGCCGCTTGTAACATTTATTTTAGCCCCGTTTAAAAAGTTTACTAGATTTCGGATATATCGTATTATCAACTTCGACCATATCGCCGTTTATAACATTTTACTCCTAAATTCAGGCTAAAATAACGGTGAAATAGGATAAATATTGGCTATAAAATCAAAAATTGTGAAAAATGTCTTTAAAAAAAGCCGCGTACGAGGGTATTTCTCACTTGGGACAGAAAAAAAGTGTACCGCATTGAAGGAGTAACTTTACTTTCTTGTAATTTTGCACATTTGCTAGACATATCATACTTAAAAAATAAAAAATAAAATTGGGCCGATCGGACCACGTCTCTATTACCTCCCATATAAACTCAATATATAACCAACAAATTATCACCCTGCATTAGTACAGGATGACCAAAAATAAAATTTTATGAAGGCTTAAAAGAATGAAACTTATTTCGCTTTGACGAAAAATGTTTTTCTGAACATTATTACAAAATCAAAATATAGCATACAAATATTCTACTTGACACTGCGATTTAAATAATTATTTCAGAAAATAATATAGAATGTATATATACCATTTTAAAGGTACTTACAATACCTTCAAAATGAGATGTTGATGGGTCTTATACATAAATCTGATTCAGAGATATGATCAAATATGTGTACTATGGCTATCGAAAATTGTGCTAATATAAAGTGGCATTTGCAGGAGTATGCCGAAAAATGTTGGCGATATATTAATTCCACCATAAAATGCACACTCAGACGAACACTTTCACATTTACACTTTGAGTCAAGTTGAGTCCTACATATAACTTTTGGCATTTATATGTTATGCTCACTACAAATCACAAAATTACAAAACTGACAAAACAATAGTAATCACAAAATGTTAAATATAATTTTTCAACTACTTACGCCGGTTTCAATAATATAGTCACTTCATTATTTTCTTTTTACGCCTATGGAATCCACTATATTTGATTATTTTTTAAAAATGTTTTATAATCGTGGAAGTTGGGACCATGTGACACCCTCCACACAAATTATCCTGCCCTATGTAATTCCTTAAACTTCCGACTTTAGCCTTTCCTTACTTGTTTTAGTTAAAATATACGATGTTTTACCAAAATTTGAAAAAAGGTTAACTTATGTGGCTTCTAGAGCCGAAAAAGTCAAATCGGGAGCAACATTTGTATGGGGGCTATATCTAAATCAGAACCGATTTGCTCCAAATTAAATAGCGTTCGTCCTTGACCCACAAAACGTTCTTTTGCCAATTTGTGTTAGGATCGGATAATAATTGCGACCTGTACTTTGATTGCAAGAATATATGGACAGACAGACGGACATTGCTAAATGGACTCAGAAAGTGATTTTAAGCCGATCTGTATAATAAACGACGGGTCTATCTCGTTTCTTTTTGGGTGTTACAAACAAAGGCACAACGACAAAATACCCTTCCACTAGATTATAATAAATATCATATTCGCTGAAATGGACCTATAGGTTGTAGCTCCGAACGTCTAATCCAATATAAGCTTTACATGGCTTTTGAATTGTAAATCTCGCTACCATCAAAGTCAAATTACAGTCTTACTCGTAGTTGAACCTCGGACGTCTGAATTTTTAGCATTTCTCGGAACTTGAAAAGACTTTTGACATGGTCGAAATCATGATCGTGGTAGTCTGCAGCCAAGTAATAAATGTCACCATGCCATTTGTAAATAAATTTGCATTCTATTAAATATAGAAGCAAAATGGTCTTGAGCCAGGACAATATCCCAGTTCAAATCAAATATTGATTACAGACCAAAAAAAATGCAAACGAAAAAACTAAAATTTCTCGGAATATTCTTCTTCATTCACGGCATATGAAATATGCCAAAAAATGGTACAAAGCCCATTTGTCAGAAATCCTCAATTTTACTCAATCGCTGTTACCATATATTTGTTTCCTTATTTTCGATCAAGTCATTTTAAAATCTAGTGGAAAATCCAAATATCTTCAGTTAACGACCTACAATTTGTGAACTTCTTTATCGACCACAAACGCAAATATTTGTAATTATCGATTTACATATTTTTAGTGTATACACACTTTTCATTTTGTGCATGAATTTGCTATGTCTTTTAAATACATCTACGCAGACAGATTTCGCCTGTGTCCGACAAGCAACAAAAGAAACTGAAAATAGTTTACAGTGCGCGTCAATTGGATAGTTTCAAAAATCAAAAAAATGTCATTCCTTGAGGCTGAGATAATATTTGAATTTCGAGACAATAACTAACTTTATTTAGCTCGATTCCCTAGAATGTGTTCTTGGTGGTAGGTAAGGGGATCAAAAATGAACTCTTCTTTCTATACTATGGATATATTCGGCGCAGAAAAACTAATAATGTTCGTACTAATCCTTATATAGGGTGTTTTTTATTGAGGTATAGAACTTCGAATTGAAATAAAACACAAGAAAATCGTTTTAATCTCCATCAATTTGGCTTTATTGGAAGGATAATTTTATGCCATTAATGTTTAAATATGATTTCGGGCATGTGGCCGCCGCGGCTGGCTCGAATATAGCCAATTATACAGGTCCAATTTTCAACCACTCCAATTGCTGTGCACGGTGGCGAATCGATTCATTCGGGTCCTCTTCAACACTTTGCTCTACAGCGGCAATTGTTTCTTCGGTGCGCACTGTTCGACGTCTCTGCGGATGCGTTTTATCACATAGAGTAAACGTAGTGCGAAAACGATCCATGGTTAACCGAATTAATTGCTCTGATGGACGATTATGTCGACCATAAAATGGACGGAGCTTGCGGTGAACTTCGCGAACTGAACCATTACTTTCGAAATAAATTTGCACGGTTTGCAAGCGTTGTTCTTTTGTCAACCTGTTCATGATGAAATGGCAAACCAAACTAAATATTAATCACTTGACAGCTGACAAAATGGCCGCCAGTTAAAAAAGTGATGCCAACTTAAAGTTCTATACCCCAGTAAAAAACACCCTATATATACGGATATATGACAGATATAGATGTATGTCTAATAGCAGAAGATCGTAAGGGGTTGTAAAAACAAACCACCAATATTTGAAGTATTTAAAATAATTTTTGGAGATTTCTGCCTTGTACGAGTAACCATTATATGGATAGATACAAAACTCTAAAAGAATTTTGTTTATATTATTTACATTTTGTAACAATATCAGCCAAAATCTTATTGTTGCATTGTGTATGTATTCTATTATAAATAATTTTTTGAGAGCAAAGTAATATTAGACATAGCCCTATGTCTAATATTACAAAATTCTTCACTACATATCCGCATCCGTATCTAATTATTTTTATAAATTAGTACTTCCACACACTCTTACAAAAAGTTGATAAATACTACAATACTACAATAAGTGGTTTTGAATCGACCTGATAACAATGTAAATAAAGATACTGTTTTCTGACTCACCGCAAAAATGTATATTAGTAAAAAATACATTTTTAAAATCTGAAGTTATTCACGATCGTTTAATGAAATTTAACTTAACAACAACAACTTTTGTAATCCTTTATAAGAATATCTATATATATAAAAGAGTTGCGTTACTGACTGACTGACTGACTTATCATTGACCAGCCCCCAGACCAAACGGCTGAAGCCAGGGTCATGAAATTTTCAGGGTAGTTCCCAAATATGATGTAGACGTCGACTAAGAAAGGGTTTTACGAAATTCGTACTTTTAGGGGATAAAATGGCCCAAAAAGGGATAAACATCGAACCTTCGTCCTGACTAAACGGCAGTAGCTATAAACATGAAATTCGGTGAGTTCCTTGCAGACGAGCTACAAATATGGATTTTTCGAAATTTGTATTTTTAAGGGACGAGCGGGACAAAAAGGGATAAAAATGGTACCAACTAAAGTATTACAGCTAGAAACGTGAATTTTGGTATGTAAATTCCTCTGATCATTTAGTAATTATTTAGTTATAAACTGGCTGGCTGAATCTGGAAACATGATATCGAGGATATAAATGGTTGTAATTTTTTGTTCAAAACTTAGTAGAAAACTATACATACGAAGTAGTTCAGCTAAAATAGTGCATATCGACAAGCACATTCCTTTGACTGTGTGTGACTGCTAGCTAATAGGAGCTTACCAAATTACTATTTTAGATTTATCTATATCTACCAAAAGAAAATTAAATAAATACTATCCAAAAACAGAGACGGATAAAATTAACGAATAACTGGCTTTTTCGCGTGCGAAGCAGCGGGTATTGCTAGTCCATTATAAGGAAGTAATCTGACTTCAAAACAATACAAAGCATAATGAGCTATGTATAATTAGAAGTTAATGTCACCGTTTATTATACCGATCGATTCAGAATCGCATTCGGAATCGATTACATGTCAGAAGTTTGTCCGATACACTAGCAGCAGGAATGAAAACAAGTTCTTATATTTTTTTAGTCTATCTAAGTTTTCAATCCCTTAACAATTTCATCCAAAGCAAAATCTCCTGAGGAATCACTTTCAGAAGTTACAGAGGATTTTCTATTGTAAAATCTGTAAGGGAAACTTAGATTTGTTGACAATAAATTGACTCTATGTTAAATAGTTACCACAATCTTTCTGTAAACTTGTGAACTTATCCATGACACCCGGACTGCATATATCGCACCAAAAAAATGATATAATATTGCACAATATTAATTCTTGTACATGGATTTGATTAGAGGTTTTTTCTGGTCGAGAGTGGTTAGAGAGGTGGTTTTTCTTATGCCTCACGCAGTGCAGTGTGTAAATCTCGCCCGCAACTATTGTTGACTGGCTGCCACAAAGGCGGCAATAAATCCATAACAAAAATCGTTTATAAAAACTACAGCAGCAACAAGATAAATGTTATGAAAATAGCAGGTTACGCTTACTTTATGTGAATTTTAAATTTTACGCATAAATCTTGTGCTTGAGCCTACTACCCAAGATTCAAAATATGTAGACACCAATTCAAAGGATTTAATCACAATATTTATGTTAATATTTGAATAAAATAATTAAAATTATTATTTTAACAATGTTTATTAAACTAACCACTGTGTAAAAGACAGTAAATATGGTTTGTTACATGTTACAAACATAAGGATGATTTCAGTACTCACAAAACCTTACAAGGAAGAATGTATCAGCTGGTCTAGGAATTAATCCCATCATTCGATTTTGCAATAATAATAATAAAAAGTTATATTTGATCGGGTTTCCGATTTTTATACCAGTCGGCCCTATGGCCTATGTCCGCCCTATCAAAAAAGATTGATTAATTTTTAAAACAAGTATGTAAGTTTCAGTCGGCTAAACCGACTTATATATACCCTCACTCGAGCGCCCCGGTAGTCGGTTGGGTCAGATTCCCACCAGAGGCTCTGGCCTGTCGCTGCAATAACTAGCTACAATGGTCTTAGTCATCCCGGCTCAATCCCTGGACCCAAAATTAGAATAGAAATTTACTTTGTATTGTAATTCATAATAAAATAAAATAAAAAACTATAAGAATCAAAATTCCAAGCATTTTTCTGGGATTTTTAAAAGCTCTTATATTATTTAGGGCCGAACTATGTATGCCACAAATTGATTTCAGATACCGGTATAGAAGCTATAAAGAATTTAAATTTAGATAGGATAGGGACAATTGTGTGGGAGGTACTAAAAGGTGCGTGACAGAAACATAAATATTTTTTTTTTGGTTTAATGTGATTATAAAAGTATTTTAAAATATAAAATTACACTGATATTGAAGATATGCCAGTTTTATTTTAACCATAGCGTGTGCCAATTTGTGCGGGAGGTACCAGAAGGGTGTGGCAGTATTGCCCATATTCCGGGAATGTATAATGACTATAAAAACATTGTCAAATATCAATTTTTAGAGTCTTACGGTCATTCGTATTGAAGTTATAATAGCTTTAATTTTACGAGGGTTAGGGTGATTTGTATGGGAGGTACTAGACGGAGAGTGGTAAAAAAGTGGTATAAAAAGTTTAATAAACGCCAAAACGTAGCTGATTCCAAATATCCGTTTGAATGTTATATGTGTTTTAATTTAATATTGGAATATGGGCTATTTGTGTGAGAGGTACCAGAAATGTCGTGGTAATTTCGCCCATCTTCGAACTTTAACTAAGTTTGGGAAAAATATTAGCATGTGCAAAGTTTGAATTGATTCCTTAACTTCTATCTAGAGATATCGTATACACCAGCCATCCAGATGGACGGACATGACGCAGACAACTTAAAAAGTCATGAAACGGATTTTGTCAAAACATACTTAGGGTCTTAAGTCACTCTTCGATGCGTTACACTTTTTTCTTTCCCAAATGATATATACTCTCCTACTCTGTAGACTGAGGGTATACAAATATTCGAAGGATAAACGAATTAAATAGAATTATATATTCATAGTGTTTAGTTAGGTACATATATATTTTTAATATTGTCAGCAATGTACGTTAATAAAGAGAATATGAATTAAAAATCGTATTCTAGTGTTTGCTGCAAGTCGCGACAAATCTGTTTAGCCTCATAGATTTCATTCTAAGTTCTGTTCAATTGTTCTGTTTCAACTTCCATAACATACCTAGACTTATACGCAACTCAACTCAATGACAGTTTCTCAAGAAATCATGGATATATCGAAATCTTTTTTCATAAAACATATTGCAAAATGATGTGTTCCGATTTACATCTTACTTTTATTAATTACAACATATTTGTGCACTGGCACGAACCGATTTACATCTCTATTTTATTAATTACAATATATTTGTGCACTGATATCACCAACTTCAAAAATATCATTATTTTATAGTAGTATAATTTTTTTCAGAACTTATTAATATGAATTAACATTTGTCAACTTTCTGGAGAACTGTAAAAATTACAAAAAATTTATATTAAACTCCAACAATACGCAAATGTGTCAATTGCATTTAGACTTACGTGTTTTATTCTCACGATACTTCATACAGTTGGATACATTGAATAGACATCGATTATTATATTTAGTACACTTTCCGCTCCGGGGATCCCTGGCATATACAGGAGTATCGCTTTTGGAACTGCACCGCACTATGTCAATGTTAGCACAATACGCTGGAGGTGGCTTGGAACTGGCACAATTCGTCGCAGAAGCGAGAAGTGCGACGATCACCAACGACGTAACAGTAAGAAATTTCATTTTGCTACTGCTGAGGAAATATTATGGACTTGTGCTATTTATGTATGTATTGGAATGATTTGATGTACTTCACACATATAATATGCATGCAATAGGTATATGTATAAAATGCACACAATTGTATTCCATTTGTCATAGAATAATCTCGCCATTCCGTTTGCAACATCTCACAATGTTCATAGTAGTCCAAAGAGTGGCACGCGAGCTCTTTTCAATTGGCACGCCAAATGGTTTTTTGATGGTCACAAGAATATAAATAACACAGTACAACACGAAAAACAAGTAAGGAAAGGTTAAAGTCGGACGGGGCCGACTATATGACACACTCCACTTTCTATCGGAATACAATTCAATTCAGTAAAAAAAGTGAAAACGGGAAAATTTTTTGTATGTTTCCTAATCACAGGCTAATATGACCTGGTCCAATTTGTCAAATCGAGAATAATATTTGTATCGGGCTATATCCAAACAGGGAATGAAGTGACTAACTTTCAGAATAAGTTCTTCTAGTTAAAGTATACCGTGTTATGTTCAATTTTAAGAAATTCTCTGAAAATACGCGGTTTCTGCGGGAACAAAATTTGTATCAGAGCTATATGTAAATCTGAACCGATGTGACCCAGTTCACCATAGTTGTTTCTAGTTTAAATATAAGATGTTTTGCCAATTTTGAAGAAAATGTGTTAAAATATGTGGATTCTAGAGCGGAAAAATTCAAATTGGGAGCGAAATTTGTATGGGAGCTATATACAAATCTGAACCGATCTAACACATTTTGACCACAGGTGTTTCCAGTTGAAATCTAAGGTGTTTTGCAAATTTTGAAGAAAATCTGTTAAAATATGTGGATTCTAGAGCGGAAAAATTCAAATTGGGAACGCAATTTGTATGGGAGCTATATATAAATCTGAACCGATCTAATACACTTTCAACATGGGTGTTTCTAGTTGAAATATAAGATATTTTGAAAGATTTGAAGAGGATCTGTTAAAATATGTGGTTCTTAGAGCAGAAAAAGTCAAATCGGGAGCTATATATAAATCTGAACCGATCTGACCTATTATCACCATAGGTGTTCCTAGTTTAAATATAAGATGTTTTACCAAATCTGAAGACAATCTGATACAATATGTGGTTTCAAGAGCGGAAAAATGCAAATCGGGAGAGAAATTTGTATGGGAGCTATATATAAATCTGAAGCGATCCAACACTTTCTTACCACAGGCGTTTCTAGTCGAAATATAAGATGTTTTGCCGATTTTGAAAGTGAAAAGGGTCAAATCGGGAGTGAAATTCGTATGGGGGCTATATCTAAATCTGAACCGCTTTTCTTCAAATTAAATAGCGTTCGTCCTTATCCCGAAAAACTTCGTTGTGCAAAGTTTCGTTTGGTTCTGGTTACAATTGTGACCTGTATCGTGATTACAACAATAGACAGACAGACGGACATTGCCAAATCGAGTCAGAAAGTGATTCTAAGCCGATCGGTATAATTAACAATGGATCTATCTCGCTTCCTTTTGGGTGTTACAAACAAATGCACAAAGACATAATACTCTCGTGGAGTGTATAAAAATACGGGCTTCTGACAATGGATTCTGAAAGAGGAGACCAACAAAAATGTATAATATATGTGTCGGCGTTTTTTTAGATCACATCGGAATTTGATTTTATAGACGATTAAAGTTTCCCAACTCTGGCCTCTTCTTGCAGCATATCGGTGTATAAAACTATGTTTTCTTTACATCTGAGGCATAGGGTATGTTCAGCAATGATATGGCGAGTATTTTTTTAGAACATTTCATCCCCGCCCTTCCCCCTTCTCGGGGTGTTTTTTTACAATTTGTTAAAATAAAGCCAAAAAATGAGAGGTAGTTAGAGGGTTAATATGTTCTACAAAATTATTCGTCATATCATTATCAGATATAAAGAAAACATAGTTTTATACACCGATAAGTGGTTTTTACTTTTTCATACTTCAGTACTTTATGAGAGATTACTCTGTAAAAAATAGTCCTGTGTTCCAAGATTGGCTACTCCATATTGGTATATTGATAATATGTCCTTGGATTTGCATCATTTCTACCTTAAATTCTACATTTGGAGTTTTTTCATCGCCTGTACTTCTAGTGCAGTTTTATTGAAACATGGCAATATATGTATACACTTTTCTAATGTAGTTTGAACTTCTAAACTCGAAAACGATATTAATTTTTTTTGATTAATTTGTTTAATTTTTTTCACTAAAATTTCAATTCCCATCGATGGTACATTTCATCTCCCATTCATAAGTTCAATTAAAGGTAATTGTGACGGCTACGAACTTATAAAAATAAAATAGTGGTTTAGGAAGAGTCTCCAAACAATTAATATTTTTTGGAAAAAATCTTTTATTGCTGGCACGAACAAATCCTTCAAAAATATAATTTGAAATTGGATATTGTATTTTGTTCGATTTTTATAGCTAACGTTCTACCGAAAATTTTCTATTTGTAAATATAGAAGTCTATACGTAAATGTAAAAGTCTCTTTGTATACACAAATGCTTTTTATATACGATTTTTTCTGAAGTTTATGTGAGGTTTAGAATGTGAATAATTCTACAAAAGCCACAGCCACAGCGCAAAAAACCCGATTACGAATTTGTTAGTATTACTCATTGAAATTATTATTATTAGTATTTATTATATACCATATCAGATATATTGAAATCATTTCCCAAACAATTAAAAAAAAACATTTTCGAATTGCATACTATAAATATTCACAATTGTAAAATCATATTAGTTTTAATTATGTGCCCCTTTTCTTTTTACACCTTCAACTATGATTCCATTATCTGATTATATGGACAATTGATTTTTAATCTCTATATGATACAAAGTTACGCGGATTTTTTAAAGGCATTTTAAATTTTTTACTTTACAGCAAACATGTATCCTATTTCACTCTTGTTCGCAAAGTCAGGTTACATTTGCTGTCCGGTAGCAATGACATTTGGCAGACGGTCGGCATTGAATATGAAGAAAATCCGATCAGATTTAGATATAACCCCCATTCAAATATTCCTCCGATTTATCTCTATGTTATATTTATGGGTCCATTGGTTTTATATTTATGGTCTTTATATAGCTTCCATACAAATGACCCTCCAATTTTCGCTATTACTGCTAGATTTCAACAACAACTCTAGAATCCACATCATACATCGGATCCTGACCAAATTTGATACATAGGTTCCTGATCAGAACATATTGCATTTCATATCAACAACTTTGTATATTCCATTTTGCTAAAGCCTAAGTAAATTTTGAAAAACTGTAAAAAAATGTAAACTATAGTAATCGATGAAATTGTACAATACACTGTATGGTGTAGACTGTCAAGTGTAAAAAAGTAATGAATTCCTTACAACTACAGGATCGGTCATTTAAAACTTTAAATTAGAATCGGCTATAAAAAATAAGTACTGATTATTTTTTCAAATTTATGGTTTTATTGGAAAGGTTGAACTTTGTCATTTAAGAATGAAACACAATATCTATATACATATATATACATATATCTATATACATATATATATGTATATAAAAGAGTTGCGTGAATGAGTGACTGACTGATCACTCCCCAGACCAAACGGCTAGAGCTAGAGTCATGAAATTTGGTGTGTACATTTTTCTTACAGTGTAGAGGTGTGATAATTCGTACTTTTTTCGAAATTCGTACTTTTAAGGGGTAAAGTGGGCTAAAAAGGGATAAAAATGGTACCACCGCAATGACCAAACGGCTGGGCCTAGAATCTTGAAATTTGGTATGGACATTCCTCTTGCGGCATGAAGGCATACCAAAAAGTGGTATTTTAAAAATTAGTACTTTTGGGGGGTTAAATGGGCCAAAAAGGGACGAAAATGGTACCAACCACACGACTGAAGCTAGAATCATGAAATTTGGTGTGTACATTTCTCTTACAGCGTACATTTCAGATTTGAAGGCATTTTTTCGTAATTCGTACTTTTAAAGGGTAAAATGGGGTTGAAAGGGATAAAAATTGTACCACAGCAATGACCAAACGGTGAGGTCTAGAATCTTGAAATTTGTTATGGGTATTCCACTTGCGGCACAAAGGCACCCTAAAAAGTGTCTTTTAAAAAATGTGTACCTTAGTGGGGTTAAATGAGGCAAAAAAGGACCAAAGTGGTACAAACAATACGGCTGAAGCTAGAAACATGAAATTTGGTGTGTAAATTTCTCTTACAGCATAGAGATCAGGTATGAAGGGAGTTTTTCGTAATTCGTACTTTTAACGGGTAAAAGGATCGAAAGGGATGAAAATGGTACCACAGCAATGACCAAACGGCTAGGGCTAGAATCTTGAAATTTGGTGCGCAAATTCTTCTTACAGCTTAAACGCGTCCAATAAAATATTTTTTAAAATTCGTACTATTTGAGGGTGAAGAGATACAAATGGTACCAATCAAACGGATGGAGTTGGAATCAAAATATTCAGTGTGTACGTCCCTCAAAATGCTTAAAAACTCTATATGAACGAACTTTATGAAATTTGCACTTTTAAAGGATAAACGGAAAAGGGGGATAAAAAAGGTGCCAACATCACAGATGACGCTACAATTATGAAATTCGGTATGTGTATTCGTTTTACAGCACAGATCACTGATAAGACAACATTTTTCGAAATTTGCACTTTTAAGGGATTAAATGGGATAAAAATTGTACCACAGCCCACGTCAAACGGTAGCGCGACTGCGACCAAGACAATATTTTTGCAAAATTCGTACTTTTTGAGGACGAAAATGGGTAAAAAAGATAAAAATGGTACCAATAAAACAGACGGAGCTGGAATCGTGAAATTCAGCGTGTATATATGTACCTCAAAATTGTTACAAACGCAAAATTAAGGAATTTTTCGAAATTTCTACTTTTAAGGGCTTAAAATGGATGACGATTGTACCACCGCGCTTTCCAAAATACGTACTTTTTGGGGGTGAAATTAGGAAAAAAGTGATAACCAATCATGAAATTCGATTTGTACGCCCCCCATGCATAGAAACACAAAATAAATGGATTTTTTAAGAATAATGAGGAAAAGAGGGATACAAATGGTACCAACATCAAAGAATCGGTGTGAAATTCTGACCTCTAATGGATTTTTCAAAATTTATACTTTTAAGTTGAAATTAAAATGGCGATTAAAATGGTACCCACCAACGTATAGAATAAGGTATATACATAGTTATTCTAACGTGCAATACAAATGTACTGTATCAAAGTGTGCACTTTAAAGGTGGAAGCGTACCAAAAGTGATAAAAATCGAACAAACCAAATTGGGGAAATTGGGATATAGATGGAACCAAACAAAGTTTTCAGCTAGAATATAATATAAAAAAACTATTAAACATTCGTAGTGTACATTTCTCCGAGTTCATAGACGCGTAAAATAAATGTTTTTTTAGAAATTGGAGACAAAAAGAGATACAAATAGTACCTACCAAAATATTGCAATAGAATCGTGAAGTTATGAGCGAATATTATAGCCCCGTCGAAAAAAAAAATAAAAATATATATAAAGAATGTTTGTTCTATTTATAAGTTCAGATTTCAAGTCATGCACCGGTATAGAAGTTATGTATATGTAAAGGATTTAATTTTACAAAGGGCGTGACAAACGCATACATATTTTGTAGGTTTAAAGTGATTATAATTTTTTTAGATCTAAAATTGCAGTTGATTTTAACCGGTGTGTGCATAGCATATATGAAAATATTGGCAAAGATCAAATTTCACATCATTCCGATCATCCGTATAGAAGTTATAAAAGGTTTAATTTTACGTAATGGCAATTAGTGTGAGAGGTACAAGAAGGGGCGTGGCAAAATCCTCCATATTACGTACGCTCAAAGTGATTGTAAAAACTTCATCAAATATCAAAATACAACTGGTTCCGAATACTAGGAAAATGGACTATATCTGTGGGGGTACCATAGTCAATTCAACCATCTCCAATTTTAAACTAAGTCTGGTAATAGTAATACTGAATAAATTCCTAACTCCCTTTGAGAGTTATCCTGTACACCAGCAAGCCAGATAGACAGACGGACGAGAAAGGGATTTTAGACATAAGTCACTCCTTTAATGCGTTACACTTTCTTTTATCCCAACTAACATTTACGCTCCTACTCTGTTGAGACGGACTAATATTTTTCTACTTTATATGATTTTTTGTAAGAAAATTGTTTCAAAGTTTGTGCCTACTTAAATTAAACTATTGACTACGTATAAATTGATTATGATGATTTGTACAAAGGGGACTAACATTAATTCGGTGTATAAATTCCATCGGCAATTTAGGATCTCGAATCGACAATTTATGAATATACCTCTGAATACGTAGTTGCGCAAAATAAAGTATTTTTTTTTTAAGTTTTGAGCGTTTACAAGCGATTTACCCTGAAGAGTATATCCTTACACCACATACGAAGTAGCGGGTATTTGCTAGTCATGCATATGACTACCACGCCTGGCTCGGCAGTACCGCATCCGATCAACTCAATTTTTCAGTATAGCCCAAAATCCACACCAAACAGTTACTCGTTGTAAATGCATTGGCTTCTAAATAATCACGCGTAGGTTCCCTGAACCCCCGAAATGAAAATAAGTTTTTAATATTTCCCAATTTTGTTCGAGCGTATAGCGTCCCAATTTGTAAATATATAGCGTCCCTGAAAATAAATGTTATTCTAACTTTCGAAGTCAAAGTAATCGGTAGTTCAAATTAAAAATTTTAATTGGCCCACCCTATATATCGAACTGAAATGCACTTTAAAATTAAAGTGTGAATGGTAAATATAAAATTGAATTACCATATTTATTGATTATCCTTGATCGTGTTGTCGATTTGGCCCGAACGACGAACAACAACGGTCTTTATTTTCTAAATAACAAACAACTGACATATTATTTCAAAAGATATGCCAATAGTATTCTCCCCATTCAATGATACTACATTTATTTAAACACCATTCAAAAACAACACATGTCTGGCATGCAATGATTTTATTGATATAAAAGTTAATATAAACCAAATAACTTTGTTCACAAAAACATGGCTATCAACGTCACAATTGGGACAGTTTCATCCTTTTATATTCTTGCAGTTTATTTCTGTCTTGCAGCTTCCGGGTGTGCTCTTCCACTCTACGCATATAAGATATAGAAAATGGTTAAAATATATTGAAATATTAGATGTATAAGAAATGCTTTTTAGTTTCTGAAATTATCTAAATTTTTGTCTATCTTTAGTGTAAGAATTGGTGGCGCAAAAATAACCTTCCGATGTTTTTTGGCTGTAATTAAAAAAAAAGAAATAAATAAATAATCACCAATATTCCGCGTTCTGGAGCAGTGTAGCGTAACATTGTTTATTAACGTGTATTTTGCATGTGTTTACTACACAAATGTCAAAACAGAACTGACATTAGGCCAATCCCAAAATTTATAGCATTTTCTGATAGGAGGATTACTTTTGCGCCACCTTGTATGTCATTGCATGACTATCGGTAGGACTAAAATAATAATATTAGCATCCAACGAAAAATGTCTCTGGTACTTTGTAATGCTAAAAATTAATAAATTTTCATTGCGAATAACAAAGAATATCATTTTGCTTGAATCGAGTCTTAATGTGCTCTTTAATCTCCACAAATAGCTTTTCAAAGTTAATTTTAATTAGTCTTATATGCAAGATGTTGACCTTATATGCAAAATAATACATAATCTTACCCTCATTGGTCGTACACTTCCGGACAATCAAAGTACAGCCGTTGCCAAAAGTGCATTTCCTGAAATTCGGTTTTCCGGGAGCAGAGAGTGTACCACACACAGGATCAAACACTTGTGGACAGAAGGTAGCACATTTTTTCGCTTCAACACCCGCTTGACAGAGGACTAAAGCCACAACTAAAATTACAGCTACTGTTGACAAATGCATTTTTAATAATGAATCGATATATCCATTGACGATCTTTATAAACATGTCGTTGAAGTATACATTTTCTCAGTGAAGCAACACTCAGGGGATGTCCCCTATATACGCAGTGCATTGAGATGGCGGAAGGAAAATAAGGTACTGGAGATTTTCTTAGATATACAAAAATAATATAAATGTGATTAATTCTACAAAAACCACAGCCACTGAAAACCCCCGTATTATAAAGTTGAAGATATTACTCATTGAAAAAAAATATTGATTTATATAAACCATATCGAAACAATTGTAAAAAATCAAATTACACATAAATACACTTCTATTACTCTGCATGCAAACTAGAAACTGTGTACTCAGCTTCAATCACCAGATCTCTCTCCTCTTCAGAGGACTTTTAATTTCCAAAGGATATAGATGTTGTAATAATTTATTTTCGTATTATTTCGAGGCATTCGCTCATATCGAATATAGACAGTTTCTTATGTATATGGTCTTGTTGAGGTTCAATAAAAAATGTAAAACTTGCTCACGGTGTAATCAGTGTAATAATAAAAAAATATTTATGTGTAATTGTTATTATTTAAATTTTTTTAATATGATTCACATAAATCAATAAATGTTTCAATGAGTAATAACTGGAACTTCATAGTCTGGGTTTTTTGTACAGTGGCTGTGGTTTTTATAGAGCGAATCACATTTATATTATTTGTGTATATGTAAGTAAACCTCCAATACCTTCCAGCACCTTATTTTCCCTCCGCTAACGCAATGCACTGCAGGGACAGGGGCATCACCTGAGTGTTGGTTTAGTGCAAAAAGAAAAAAAGTATACTTCAACGACATGTTTATAAAGATCGTCAATGGATATATCGATTCATTATTAAAAACAGTGGCTGTAATTTCAGTTGTGGCTTTGGTCCTCTGCCAAGTGGGAGTTGAAGGAAAAAAACAATGTGATAGCATGTGTCTACAAGTGTTTGATCCTGTGTGCGGTACACTATCTGCTAAAGGAAAACTGAATTTCAGGAAATGCACTTTCGGCAACAGTTGCATATTGGATATTCGGAAGTGTAAGACCAATGAGCAGGCCCGTGCGCAGGATTTTTCCCTGAGGGGGGGTTTTCATCTACACTCAGAAAAAATTTAACCCTATAATGAGTTAAAATTAACTAAAATTTAGGAAACCAAGTACATTTTTACTAAATATAAGTAGAATTTTGCTGAAATTTTCCTAGATCTAAGTAAAATTTTCCTAAAACCAAGTAATTTTTTACTAAATTCAAGCAAAATTTTCCTAAAACTAAGTACATTTTTACTAAATCTTAGTAAAATGTTGCTGAAAATTTCCTAAAACTAAGTAAAAGTTTACTCAAATCAAGTAAATATTTACTTAAACTGAGGACAATTTTGCTGATTTTTTTCTTAAAACAAGTATTCTTTTACTTAAACAGTGGAAAATTTTACTTAATACAAGGAAAAAAGTGAACTTAAAATAAGACAATTTAACTAAAAAATCATATAAATGGTTTTGCTTCAGAGTATGCAAAACTGATACAAAAAATGGCAACATGAAATATTTCTCAAAAGTTTCATGATACCTCTGCCATAAAGAGTTGAGCTATTACTCCATGATTGTTGCGAAGGCAAGATAGGCGCCTTCGCAGTGGTTTTTTAGAATAATTCATAAAGTATTTAAGAAATACAGAGACTTATTTCTTAATTTCAAACGAACGAGAATTGCTTCTTAGATTAATATTCAAGAATTTTTTAAACAATTTCAAAGGTTTTTTATTAGTTCATTAATACTTAAATGTATAAAGAACTCGGCATAAATTTCAGCAAACATTTTAACTTCATTTTAGGAAAAACACATTTTAAGTTAAAATTTCCTGAATGGAATTTTTTTCATACAAAAAATTTCAGATATTTTTCTCACTTAAAACCTTGGAAATATTCTTCCACATAAGTTTAAATTTACTCAATTGTAAGAATTTTTCATTAGTTCCAAAGAAATGTTTTTAAGTAAATCTACCGCCATTTTTCTAGTAAATGAACTATTTACTATGGCTATGAAAGAAGGAAACTTTACTCATACTTAGTTAATTTTCCAACTTTTTAGGAAATTTTTACTGGAGCGTTTGGAAACCACTCATATTTTATTGCCAGGATCTTCGAGAAATATTTTGATACATTCGTCCGACAGACATTGTCGGCTAAATTGCATTTCAGTAATCCATCTATCAGTTCACTCAAAGGAATATGTCAGTAAAAGAAAGCAGAAAGCCTACTGAAAGAGCAGATTTTCTGCTGTTAAAAAAGAGACAGCAGATTTGTATCTGCTGAGATGGTAAACAGCTGTTTGCTGTTTTTAGCAAATATATGTGATACGCATATTGTCCCAAGCTAATATAAAAGAAAATTCGAGCTAAACTCGCTTATGGACGCTTATATATTTTTATATTTTAATTAACAACAGCCAATTTTAGCAGACTGCAAACTCTTTAGCAGTGTGAATGGTGATGTAAGATTGCAGAAAACTGCTGTTATGCCAAAAAAACAGCTGCAATAGCAGAAAAGTGTCTGCTGATAGGCAGCAGACAATCGCTGCTTTTATTAACAGACTTGTTCTCTAAGTGTAGAACTTTTTTTAAATAGTTGCTTGAAATTACATACATACATATCGAGGGCTTATATTCATAAGTGGCTATGAACAAAAACATAACTTTTCAGGAGAGCGACAAAACTGATTTATTCCTTAATTTGAAGAGAAATTATTAATCATTCTTCTACAGTTTAATCTAAAAAGGATTACTAATTGCTACGATTAAAAAGTTTTCGAAATTTCTATTATTCGCGGTTTCATGGTTCGTAGCCACTTTTGTATGTTTAAAATTGAGCACTATGAATGTTGAAATAAGAAAACGATTTATTGTAAAATCCATAACTTTTTTCATGAAATCTTGGCAATGTTGTATAGAAAACGTATTTTCTGTGGATGGATAAAGATTCCAGCTTCATGTCTAATGAATTTTTGGGGTTTTTAATTTATATAGGACATGAGTAACAGGATGTTTACTCAAAATCTTTATATATATTCCGTTTAAATAAAAAATATTTGGTAATGTTTCTCCATTTTTATAACAGCTTTTTGTACTCGATGAAATGCAAGACGAAAAACACCTAAAATTTTTAATTCCAAAAACCAAATAATTGGTATTTTAGAGTTTCGTCTTCCTACGTAGATCCTGATTCCTGAATTTGTTGTTTCTCTTTTGAATTATACTTGTTACATATGTACACAAAAATAAAAAATAATAACTCTGAAAAATTTTTGACACAAGTGAGAAATATAACAAAAATTTGAGTAAGTTAAAACTCATTTTTTATTGTTTCGCAACTTTAAAGTAGATTTAAAAATAGAGACCTACACGCAGAAAAAAATGCATTACGTTTCGTAGACACGTGAACATCGTTTTTGAGTTTCTTTTGTGGAAAAAAATAGTTTGTTTGGGTAAACATGTCATCACTTGTTGTAAATGGAGAGAAATATGTTTATATCAAACAGTTTTCTTCGTTTGTCGAAATGGATTTGTATTATCATTGCAAACTCCCAAAACATTAGAAGTAACAAAAACCGTTGTTGTTGCATCTGTGATGAAAAAAGGACACATCGGTTCAGATTTAGATACAGCTCCATAAAAATGTCGCATCGCAAATGTTATATCTTAGCGCTCTACACGCATCAAACAAATTATTTGCTTTTATTAAGAATGTTTTTAGATTTCATTATGATATCATGACCACTGTCTTCTTAAACCCAACAGAACAAAATAATATCCACCCTGTCGTTACAGTGCAGAGGACCGTAGAACATTCCAAATCCTAAGCGGGATTTATTATTATATAATTTTATAAGATTCGTATACACATTGTTAGGTTAGAAGCAGATTCAATATCAAACAAATAAAGTATAAAGTAGTAGTTTTTTTTTAAACTACTAAAATATTTTGCTATTTAATTTCCAAACGTTTATTATATTGCACAATTAAAAGCTCATAAGAAATTGCTCTAGTCGAATGTCAAGAAGTGGTATCGGTTAATTAAAATGAAACTCTTCCGAACAATTTGGTGTCCATTAGCAAAATTAGCATTACACACTCTTGAAATTGGCACAATTCGTTTAGTTTGTTTGTATTTTTCATAACCTTTGTCCGAAATTCAAGAAAGTGTCCACGATTTTTTTATGCAATTTTCGTGTTTTCACGATTTTACTGCAAAATTACCATTTCATTTTTGTTTTTATTTTAAGAAGACTTTAAAAATTCTATATTTTATTGCTTCAGATAGTCTAGAAAGTTTTAAAAAGTATATGTTCGAAACCTCTCTGGGGGGGGGTTTGAACCCCAAAAAACCCCCCCTGCGCACGGCCCTGCCAATGAGGGTAAGATTATGAACAATTTTGCATATAGGACTACTTATATTTCATTGTGAAGGACTATTTGTGGAGATTAAAGAGTACATTAAATCTGGAATCAAGAAAACTTATATTTTTTGCGTATATGTATGTAAATGTAGATCAATGAAGTTTCGTAATTTTTAGCATTAGAAAAAAAATAAATAGATAAAAACAATTTTCTTTGGTTGAAGTCTAATAGTACTCCTTGAATCCTACAATGAAATACTAAATTATTTTTAGATAATTTCAGAAACAAAAAATCAAATCCATCTATTATTTTAACATTTTTATTTAACCAATTTCTATGACTTATTTGCGTAGCGTGGAAGAGTACACCAGGAAGCTGCAAGACAGAAATCAACTGCAACAATATAAAAGGATGAAATTGCCCCATTCAAAAGGAGCAAAGTAAAAGTGTGAACAAAGTCATTTAGATTATATTAGCTGTTATATCAATAAAATACATTCATTTTATGCCATACATGTGCTATTTTAAAGGAGTTAAAATAAATCCATCCATCATAGAATGGGGAGAATATTATTGGTATATCATTTTGAAATAGTTTGTCAATTGTTTATAATTTGGAAAAATATGGCCGTAGTTCTTGGTTATTCTGGCCAAATCGACAACACGATCAGGGATAATCCATAAGATATGGTAATTTAAGTTTATACAGGGTGGCGTAGAATGAGCAATATGGTTTAAATGGTTTATAACTTTTTTATTTATGCGAATATTATATATTTTTTAAATGCAAAGTGATGTCCATTTTCTTCTTCGCAGAGATTAAGACACCACTTTCACTATCAAAAAAATAGTTGCCAATTATCCTTTCGGAGGACCGCACCAAACAGTATACTTAAGTGGCTGTGATTGTCGCTGATGAACTGCTCTTTGATTTTCCGTAGACCAAATCCTGCAGTTTTTCTTATTAACATAACCATTTGATAGGAAATGGACTTCATCGCTCATTACCAAATTGTGAATTATGAATTATTATGTAAAAAAACACAGAAATAATTAAAAAAGTTATAAAGAATTCAAACCATATAGCTCATATATGCGCCACCCTGAATTTTCCATACCCACTCTAATTTTAAAATGCATTTCACACTTGGCAATCTAAACCTTACAGTGAGTGTAGGCTACAGTTTCAACGATTTTTTTCAGTTTTTTTTAAAGTTTACTTACTCCTGTTGATTTGTTACAATTTTAAATACATTATCGGAAAATTGCACATTATTATTCCATAAGTTATCGATGTAAGCGTTCCAAGAGCATCGACAAACGAAATTGTTTAACCAACCAATTTTGATTCTTGTCTTAGAGTAACTTATTGGTCGAATTATTGGACCTTTATAGTAATTTTTTAATATTATTAAAAATTTTTCGTATTTGTTTTTTTTTTTATAAAATACTAACATATTTTATAAAAAAAACTAGCTGAACCCCCGTCCGCTTCTCCGGCAATAAAACAAACAGTAAAATTAAAATCAGCTTTCATATTTTCTCATGATCATTAATATATGTACCAATTACAATCAAGGTACTTCCCTGAGATACTAAAGAATTGAATATGTCCCATGGAGAGCATTGAAGAACAGGACATTAATCAAATTTATTTTTGGTTGAGTGTGATTCTCCTCCTTTCCATTACCAAAACAAAAAACTTCATTCGTAAGTAAAAACCAGTAAGGAAAGGCTAAAGTCGGGCGGGGCCGACTCTATGATACACTCCACTTTCAATCCGAATACAATTCAATTCGGTGAAAAAGTGAAAACGGGAAGGTTTTTTGTATCCTGTAAATGTATGTGTTTGACAAAAAATGTTATATCGGAAAGGACATTTGTATGAGGATATATTGAAACCTGGAACGAAATAGGTGAAATATAAAATGTATAGTTTGACCAAAATCGGTTAAACTTATGGGAGCAACATTTGAATTTGGGCTATATTTAAATCTGAACCGATCTTACCCACTTTCACCATAGTTTTGTTTAGTTAGATTATAAGATGTTGTGCGAAATTTAAAGAAAATCGAGCACAATATGTGGCTTTTAAAGCGGCAAAAGTCAAATCGGGAGCGACATTTCTATGGGGGCTATATCTAAATCTGAACCGATCTTACCCAATTTCTGCATAGTGTTTCTAGTTGGATTATAAGATGTTGTCCCAAATTTAAAGAAAATCGGGTACAATATATGGTTTTTAGAGCGCAAAATTCAAATCGGGAGCGACATTTGTATGGGACCTATATCTAAATCTGAACCGATCTAGACCGCTTTACCCACAGGTGTTTCTAGTTAGATTATAAGATGTTGTGCCAAATTTAAAGAAAATCGATTAGAATATGTGGCATTTAAAGCGGAAAAAGTCAAATCGGGAGCGACATTTATATGGGGGCTATATCTAAATCTGAACCGATCTTACCCAATTTCTGCTTAGGTGTTTCTAGTAAGATTATAAGATGTTGTGCCAAATTTAAAGAAAATCGAGTACAATATGTGGTTTCTACAGAGGAAAATGACAAATCGGGTACGACATTTGTATGGGGGCTATATCTAAATCTGAACCGATTTGACCTATTTTCACCATAGATGTTCTTAGTTTAAATATAAGATGTTTTGCCAAATCTGAAGACAATCTGATACAATATGTGGTTTCTAGAGCGGAAAAAGTCAAATCGGGAGCGAAATTTGTATGGGAGCTATATATAAATCTGAACCGATCAGACCGATATTCACCATGGGTGTTTCTAGTGGAAATATAAGATGTTTTACCAAATCTGATGACAATCTGATACATTATGTGGTTTCTAGAGCGGAAAAAGCCAAATCGGGAGCGAAATTTGTATGGGAGCTATATATAAATCTGAACCGATCTGTCCGATATTCACCATGGGAGTTTCTAGTGGGAATATAAGATGTTTTACCAAATCTGAAGACAATCTGATACAATAGGTGGTTTCTAGAGCGGAAAAAGTCAAATCGGGAGCGAAATTCGTATGGGAGCTATATATAAATCTGAACCGATCTGACCGATATTCACCATGGGAGTTTCTAGTGGAAATATAAGATGTTTTACCAAATCTGCAGACAATCTGATACATTATGTGATCTCTAGAGCGGAAAAAGTCAAATCGGGAGAGAAATTTGTATGGGAGCTATATATAAATCTGAACCGATCTAACACATTTTTACCACAGGTGTTTCTAGTTACAATATAAGATGTTTTGCCAATTTTAAACAAAATCTGTTGTAATATGTGGTATCTAGAGTGAAAAGAGTCAAATCGGGAGTGAAATTCGTATGGGGGCTATATCTAAATCTGAACCGATTTTCTTCAAATTAAATATCGTTCGTCCTTATCCCGAAAAACTTCGTTGTGCAAAGTTTCATTTGGTTCTGTCTACAATTGCGACCTGTATCGTGATTACAAGAATAGATGGACGGACGGACGGACGCACAGACAGACGGACATTGCTAAATCGACTCAGAAAGTGATTCTAAGCCGATCGGTATAATTAACAATGGATCTATCTCGCTTCCTTTTGGGTGTTACAAACAAATGCACAAAGACATAATACTCTCGTGGAGTGTATAAAAATACGGGCTTCTGACAATGGATTCTGAAAGAGGAGACCAACAAAAATGTATAATATATGTGTCGGCGTTTTTTTAGATCACATCGGAATTTGATTTTATAGACGATTAAAGTTTCCCAACTCTGGCCTCTTCTTGCAGCATATCGGTGTATAAAACTATGTTTTCTTTACATCTGAGGCATAGGGTATGTTCAGCAATGATATGGCGAGTATTTTTTTAGAACATTTCATCCCCGCCCTTCCCCCTTCTCGGGGTGTTTTTTTACAATTTGTTAAAATAAAGCCAAAAAATGAGAGGTAGTTAGAGGGTTAATATGTTCTACAAAATTATTCGTCATATCATTATCAGATATAAAGAAAACATAGTTTTATACACCGATAAGTGGTTTTTACTTTTTCATACTTCAGTACTTTATGAGAGATTACTCTGTAAAAAATAGTCCTGTGTTCCAAGATTGGCTACTCCATATTGGTATATTGATAATATGTCCTTGGATTTGCATCATTTCTACCTTAAATTCTACATTTGGAGTTTTTTCATCGCCTGTACTTCTAGTGCAGTTTTATTGAAACATGGCAATATATGTATACACTTTTCTAATGTAGTTTGAACTTCTAAACTCGAAAACGATATTATTTTTTTTTTGATTAATTTGTTTAATTTTTTTCACTAAAATTTCAATTCCCATCGATGGTACATTTCATCTCCCATTCATAAGTTCAATTAAAGGTAATTGTGACGGCTACGAACTTATAAAAATAAAATAGTGGTTTAGGAAGAGTCTCCAAACAATTAATATTTTTTGGAAAAAATCTTTTATTGCTGGCACGAACAAATCCTTCAAAAATATAATTTGAAATTGGATATTGTATTTTGTTCGATTTTTATAGCTAACGTTCTACCGAAAATTTTCTATTTGTAAATATAGAAGTCTATACGTAAATGTAAAAGTCTCTTTGTATACACAAATGCTTTTTATATACGATTTTTTTCTGAAGTTTATGTGAGGTTTAGAATGTGAATAATTCTACAAAAGCCACAGCCACAGCGCAAAAAACCCGATTACGAATTTGTTAGTATTACTCATTGAAATTATTATTATTAGTATTTATTATATACCATATCAGATATATTGAAATCATTTCCCAAACAATTAAAAAAAAAACATTTTCGAATTGCATACTATAAATATTCACAATTGTAAAATCATATTAGTTTTAATTATGTGCCCCTTTTCTTTTTACACCTTCAACTATGATTCCATTATCTGATTATATGGACAATTGATTTTTAATCTCTATATGATACAAAGTTACGCGGATTTTTTAAAGGCATTTTAAATTTTTTACTTTACAGCAAACATGTATCCTATTTCACTCTTGTTCGCAAAGTCAGGTTACATTTGCTGTCCGGTAGCAATGACATTTGGCAGACGGTCGGCATTGAATATGAAGAAAATCCGATCAGATTTAGATATAACCCCCATTCAAATATTCCTCCGATTTATCTCTATGTTATATTTATGGGTCCATTGGTTTTATATTTATGGTCTTTATATAGCTTCCATACAAATGACCCTCCAATTTTCGCTATTACTGCTAGATTTCAACAACAACTCTAGAATCCACATCATACATCGGATCCTGACCAAATTTGATACATAGGTTCCTGATCAGAACATATTGCATTTCATATCAACAACTTTGTATATTCCATTTTGCTAAAGCCTAAGTAAATTTTGAAAAACTGTAAAAAAATTTAAACTATAGTAATCGATGAAATTGTACAATACACTGTATGGTGTAGACTGTCAAGTGTAAAAAAGTAATGAATTCCTTACAACTACAGGATCGGTCATTTAAAACTTTAAATTAGAATCGGCTATAAAAAATAAGTACTGATTATTTTTTCAAATTTATGGTTTTATTGGAAAGGTTGAACTTTGTCATTTAAGAATGAAACACAATATCTATATACATATATATACATATATCTATATACATATATATATGTATATAAAAGAGTTGCGTGAATGAGTGACTGACTGATCACTCCCCAGACCAAACGGCTAGAGCTAGAGTCATGAAATTTGGTGTAGAGGTTATGATAATTGTAGAGGTGTGATAATTCGTACTTTTTTCGAAATTCGTACTTTTAAGGGGTAAAGTGGGCTAAAAAGGGATAAAAATGGTACCACCGCAATGACCAAACGGCTGGGCCTAGAATCTTGAAATTTGGTATGGACATTCCTCTTGCGGCATGAAGGCATACCAAAAAGTGGTATTTTAAAAATTAGTACTTTTGGGGGGTTAAATGGGCCAAAAAGGGACGAAAATGGTACCAACCACACGACTGAAGCTAGAATCATGAAATTTGGTGTGTACATTTCTCTTACAGCGTACATTTCAGATTTGAAGGCATTTTTTCGTAATTCGTACTTTTAAAGGGTAAAATGGGGTTGAAAGGGATAAAAATTGTACCACAGCAATGACCAAACGGTGAGGTCTAGAATCTTGAAATTTGTTATGGGTATTCCACTTGCGGCACAAAGGCACCCTAAAAAGTGTCTTTTAAAAAATGTGTACCTTAGTGGGGTTAAATGAGGCAAAAAAGGACCAAAGTGGTACAAACAATACGGCTGAAGCTAGAAACATGAAATTTGGTGTGTAAATTTCTCTTACAGCATAGAGATCAGGTATGAAGGGAGTTTTTCGTAATTCGTACTTTTAACGGGTAAAAGGATCGAAAGGGATGAAAATGGTACCACAGCAATGACCAAACGGCTAGGGCTAGAATCTTGAAATTTGGTGCGCAAATTCATCTTACAGCTTAAACGCGTCAAATAAAATATTTTTTAAAATTCGTACTATTTGAGGGTGAAGAGATACAAATGGTACCAATCAAACGGATGGAGTTGGAATCAAAATATTCAGTGTGTACGTCCCTCAAAATGCTTAAAAACTCTATATGAACGAACTTTATGAAATTTGCACTTTTAAAGGATAAACGGGAAAGGGAGATAAAAAAGGTGCCAACATCACAGATGACGCTACAATTATGAAATTCGGTATGTGTATTCGTTTTACAGCACAGATCACTGATAAGAAAACATTTTTCGAAATTTGCACTTTTAAGGGATTAAATGGGATAAAAATTGTACCACAGCCCACGTCAAACGGTAGCGCGACTGCGACCAAGACAATATTTTTGCAAAATTCGTACTTTTTGAGGACGAAAATGGGTGAAAAAGATAAAAATGGTACCAATAAAACAGACGGAGCTGGAATCGTGAAATTCAGCGTGTATATATGTACCTCAAAATTGTTACAAACGCAAAATTAAGGAATTTTTCGAAATTTCTACTTTTAAGGGCTTAAAATGGATAACGATTGTACCACCGCGCTTTCCAAAATACGTACTTTTTGGGGGTGAAATTAGGTAAAAAGTGATAACCAATCATGAAATTCGATTTGTACGCCCCCCATGCATAGAAACACAAAATAAAGGGATTTTTTAAGAATGATGAGGAAAAGAGGGATACAAATGGTACCAACATCAAAGAATCGGTGTGAAATTAAAATGGCGATTAAAATGGTACCCACCAATGTATAGAATAAGGTATATACATAGTTATTCTAACGTGCAATACAAATGTACTGTATCAAAGTGTGCACTTTAAAGGTGGAAGCGTATCAAAAGTGATAAAAATCGAACAAACCAAATTGGGGAAATTAGGATATAGATGGAACCAACCAAAGTTTTCAGCTAGAATATAATATATAAATATATGCTGAAGACTTCGGCACAACCTATGGTCTTGAACCAAAATAAATGACAAGACAAACAATATAACAGACCAACTATACACACAAACAACAACAATACACATGAGGTACAGTGAAGACGGGACATACCGTACAACAACAACCTTTGCATTGTTGCGAGCACATGCACAACATTGAATTGGCAAAGTGAGATTTTTAGTGTGTCGACTTAGTTCGGTGGAATATTTTGTTTATCAGCGTTTCTCATTTGAAATATGTGACCGCTGGTACTAATATGAACCCTGATTTAAGTCAAAGACATACATTCGTTGCGAAAGTTCTGATGAGATGGTGTAGCGCCCATCGAAACTGCGCAGTCAACTTTCAGCTGCAACAATAAAGGTCTCACTTTGCCTTCTTTGCTAATTTTTGGGTTCTGCTGAAGACTTCGGCACAACCTATGGTCTTGAACCAAAATAAATGACAAGACATATATAAATAAATATAATATAAAAAGACTATTAAACATTCGGAGTGTACATTTCTCCGAGTTCATAGACGCGTAAAATAACAAAAAGAGATACAAATAGTACCTACCAAAATATTGCACTAGAATCGTGAAGTTATGAGCGAATATTATAGCCCCGTCGAAAAAAAAAAATAAAAATATATATAAAGAATGTTTGTTCTATTTATAAGTTCAGATTTCAAGTCATGCACCGGTATAGAAGTTATGTATATGTAAAGGATTTAATTTTACAAAGGGCGTGACAAATGCATACATATTTTGTAGGTTTAAAGTTATTATATTTTTTTTAGATCGAAAATTGCAGTTGATTTTAACCGGTGTGTGCATAGCATATATGAAAATATTGGCAAAGATCAAATTTTACATCATTCCGATCATCCGTATAGAAGTTATAAAAGGATTAATTTTACGTAATGGCGATTAGTGTGGGAGGTACAAGACGGGGCGTGGCAAAATCCTCCATATTACGTACGCTCAAAGTGATTATAAAAACTTCATCAAATATCAAAATACAACTGACATTTACGCTCCTACCCTGTTGAGACGGACTACTTTATATGATTTTTTGTAAGAAAATTGTTTCAAAGTTTGTGCCTACTTAAATTAAACTATTGACTACGTATAAATTGATTATGATGATTTGTACAAAGGGGACTAACATTAATTCGGTGTATAAATTCCATCGGCAATTTAGGATCTGGAATCGACAATTTATGAATATACCTCTGAATACGTAGTTGCGCAAAATAAAGTAATTTTTTTAAGTTTTGAGCGTTTACAAGCGATTTACCCGACACCGCATACGAAGTAGCGGGTATTTGCTAGTCATGCATATGACTACCACGCCTGGCTCGGCAGTACCGCATCCGATCATCTCAAT
Source organism: Polietes domitor (assembly GCA_947397865.1). Classification (NCBI taxonomy): domain Eukaryota; kingdom Metazoa; phylum Arthropoda; class Insecta; order Diptera; family Muscidae; genus Polietes; species Polietes domitor. Next base: position 157,529,651 of record OX377618.1, read on the forward strand.
TTTTCAGTATAGCCCAAAATCCACACCAAACAGTTACTCGTTGTAAATGCATTGGCTTCTAAATAATCACGCGTAGGTTCCCTGAACCCCCGAAATGAAAATAAGTTTTTAATATTTCCCAATTTTGTTCGAGCGTATAGCGTCCCATTTTGTAAATATATAGCGTCCCTGAAAATAAATGTTATTCTAACTTTCGAAGTCAAAGTAATCGGTAGTTCAAATTAAAAATTTTAGTTGGCCCACCCTATATATCGAACTGAGATGCACTTTAAAATTAAAGTGTGTATGGTAAATATAAATTTGAATTACCATATTTTATGGATTATCCTTGATCCTGTTGTCGATTTGGCCCGAACGACGAACAACAACGGTCTTTATTTTCTAAATAACAAACAACTGACATATTATTTCAAAAGATATGCCAATAGTATTCTCCCCATTCAATGATAAAATGTTAGAAATAGCTACATTTATTTAAACACCATTAAAAAACAACACATGTCTGGCATGTAATGAATTTATTTATATAAAAGTTAATATAAACCAAATATAATCAACGTCACAATTGGGACAGTTTCATCCTTTTATATTCTTGCAGTTTATTTCTGTCTTGCAGCTTCCGGGTGTGCTCTTCCACTCTACGCAGATGAGATATAGAAAATGGTTAAAATATATTGAAATAATAGATGTATAAGAAATGCTTTTGATTCTGAAATTATCTAAACTTTTATCTATCTTTAGTGTAAGAAGTGGTGGCGCAAAAATAACCTTCCGATGTTTTTTGGCTGTAATTTAAAAAAAAGAAATAAATAAATAATCACCAATATTCCGCGTTCTGGAGCAGTGTAGCGTAACATTGTTTATTAACGTGTATTTCGCATGTGTTTACTACACAAATGTCAAAACAGAACTGACATTAGGCCAATCCCAAAATTTATAGCATTTTCTGATAGGAGGATTACTTTTGCGCCACCTTGTATGTCAGTGCATGACTATCGGTAGGACTAAAATAATAATATTAGCATCCAACGAAAAATGGCTCTGGTACTTTGTAATGCTAAAAATTAATAAATTTTTATTGCGAATAACAAAGAATATCATTTTGCTTGAATCGAGTCTTAATGTGCTCTTTAATCTCCACAAATAGCTTTTCAAAATTAATTTTAATTAGTCTTATATGCAAAATAATACATAATCTTACCCTCATTGGTCGTACACTTCCGGACAATCAAAGTACAGCCGTTGCCAAAAGTGCATTTCCTGAAATTCGGTTTTCCTGGAGCAGAGAGTGTACCACACACAGGATCAAACACTTGTGGACAGAAGGTAGCACATTTTTTCGCTTCAACACCCGCTTGACAGTGGACTAAAGTCACAACTAAAACTACAGCTACTGTTGACAAATGCATTTTTAATAATGAATCGATATATCCATTGACGATCATGAAGTATACATTTTTTCAGTGAAGCAACACTCAGGGGATGTCCCCTATATACGCAGTGCATTGAGATGGCGGAAGGAAAATAAGGTACTGGAGATTTTCTTAGATATACAAAAATAATATAAATGTGATTAATTCTACAAAAACCACAGCCACTGAAAACCCCCGTATTATAAAGTTGAAGATATTACTCATTGAAAAAAATATTGATTTATATAAACCATTTCGAAACAATTGTAAAAAATCAAATTACACATAAATACACTTCTATTACTGTGCATGCAAACTAGAAACTGTGTACTCAGCTTCAATCACCAGATCTCTCTCTCCTCTTCAGAGGACTTTTAATTTCCAAAGGATATAGATGTTGTAATAATTTATTTTCGTATTATTTCGAGGCATTCGCCCATATCGAATATAGACAGTTTCTTATGTATATGGTCTTGTTGAGGTTCAATAAAAAATGTAAAACTTGCTCACGGTGTAATCAGTGTAATAATAAAAAAATATTTATGTGTAATTGTTATTATTTCAATTTTTTTAATATGATTCACAAAAATCAATAAATGTTTCAATGAGTAAGAACTGGAACTTCATAGTCTGGGTTTTTTGTACAGTGGCTGTGGTTTTTATAGAGTGAATCACATTTATATTATTTGTGTATATGTAAGTAAACCTCCAATACCTTCCAGCACCTTATTTTCCCTCCGCTAACGCAATGCACTGCATATATAGAGGACATCCCCTGAGTGTTGCTTCACTGAAAATATGTATACTTCAACGACATGTATATAAAGATCGTCAATGGATATATCGATTCATTATTAAAAATGCATTTGTCAACAGTGGCTGTAATTTCAGTTGTGGCTTTGGTCCTCTGCCAAGTGGGAGTTGAAGGAAAAAACAATGTAATATCATGTGTCTAGAAGTGTTTGATCCTGTGTGTGGTACACTATCTGCTAAAGGAAAACCGAATTTCAGGAAATGCACTTTCGGCACAAGTTGCAAATTGGATATTCGGAAGTGTAAGACCAATGAGGGCAAGATTATGAACAATTTTGCATATAGGACTACTTATATTTCATTGTGAAGGACTATTTGTGGAGATTAAAGAGTACATTAAATCTGGAATTAAGAAAACTTATATTTTTTGCGTATATGTATGTAAATGTAGATCAATGAAGTTTCGTAATTTTTAGCATTAGAAAAAAAATAAATAGATAAAAACAATTTTCTTTGGTTGAAGTCTAATAGTACTCCTTGAATCCTACAATGAAATACTAAATTATTTTTAGATAATTTCAGAAACAAAAAATCAAATCCATCTATTATTTTAACATTTTTATTTAACCAATTTCTATGACTTATTTGCGTAGCGTGGAAGAGTACACCAGGAAGCTGCAAGACAGAAATCAACTGCAACAATATAAAAGGATGAAATTGCCCCAATTGCTCCATTCAAAAGGAACAAAGTGAAAGTGTGAACAAAGTTATTTAGATTATATTAGCTGTTATATCAATAAAATACATTCATTTTATGCCATACATGTGCTGTTTTAAAGGAGTTAAAATAAATCCATCCATCATAGAATGGGGAGAATTTTATTGGTATATCATTTTGAAATAGTTTGTCAATTGTTTATAATTTGGAAAAATATGGCCGTAGTTCTTGGTTATTCTGGCCAAATCGACAACACGATCAGGGATAATCCATAAAATATGGTAATTTAAGTTTATACAGGGTGGCGCAGAATGAGCAATATGGTTTAAATGGTTTATAACTTTTTTATTTATGCGATTATTATATATTTTTTAAATACAAAGTGATGTCCATTTTCTTCTTCGCACATACGTGCTCATTTTAGAATATTTTCCATAACAGAGATTGAGACACCACTTTCACTATCAAAAAAATAGTTGCCAATTATCCTTTCGGAGGACCGCACCAAACAGTACACTTAAGTGGCTGTGATTGTCGCTGATGAACTGCTCTTTGATTTTCCGTAGACCAAATCCTGCAGTTTGTCTTATTGACATAACCATTTGATAGGAAATGGGCTTCATCGCTCATTACCAAATTGTGAATTATGAAAATAAAATTCAATTATTTTTGTACGTTGTTCGATCGTTAAATGATTCATCATTAATTAATTCCCCAAGTTTCCTTCACAAAATGCTGAAAAAAACACAGAAATAATTAAAAAAGTTATAAAGAATTCAAACCATATAGCTCATATATGCGCCACCCTGAATTTTCCATACCCACTCTAATTTTAAAATGCATTTCAGCTATATAGATGTTCGAAATCCTTTTATTTATCACACTTGGCAATCTAAACCTTACAGTGAGTGTAGGCTACAGTTTCAACGATTTTTTTCAGTTTTTTTTAAAGTTTACTTACTCCTGTTGATTTGTTACAATTTTAAATACATTATCGGAAAATTGCACATTATTATTCCATAAGTTATCGATGTAAGCGTTCCAAGAGCATCGACAAACGAAATTGTTTAACCAACCAATTTTGATTCTTGTCTTAGAGTAATTTATTGGTCGAATTATTGGACCTTTATAGTAATTTTTTAATATTATTAAAAATTTTTCGTATTTGTTTTTTTTTATAAAATACTAACATATTTTATAAAAAAAACTAGCTGAACCCCCGCCCGCTTCTCCGGCAATAAAACAAACAGTAAAATTAAAATCAGCTTTCATATTTTCTCATGATCATTAATATATGTACCAATTACAATCAAGGTACTTCCCTGAGATACTAAAGAATTGAATATGTCCCATGGAGAGCATTGAAGAACAGGACATTAATCAAATTTATTTTTGGTTGAGTGTGATTCTCCTCCTTTCCATTACCAAAACAAAAAACTTCATTCGTAAGTAAAAACCAGTAAGGAAAGGCTAAAGTCGGGCGGGGCCGACTCTATGATACACTCCACTTTCAATCCGAATACAATTCAATTCGGTGAAAAAGTGAAAACGGGAAGGTTTTTTGTATCCTGTAAATGTATGTGTTTGACAAAAAATGTTATATCGGAAAGGACATTTGTATGAGGATATATTGAAACCTGGAACGAAATAGGTGAAATATAAAATGTATAGTTTGACCAAAATCGGTTAAACTTATGGGAGCAACATTTGAATTTGGGCTATATTTAAATCTGAACCGATCTTACCCACTTTCACCATAGTTTTGTTTAGTTAGATTATAAGATGTTGTGCGAAATTTAAAGAAAATCGAGCACAATATGTGGCTTTAAAGCGGCAAAAGTCAAATCGGGAGCGACATTTGTATGGGGGCTATATCTAAATCTGAACCGATCTTACCCAATTTCTGCATAGTGTTTCTAGTTGGATTATAAGATGTTGTCCCAAATTTAAAGAAAATCGGGTACAATATATGGTTTTTAGAGCGCAAAATTCAAATCGGGAGCGACATTTGTATGGGGCCTATATCTAAATCTGAACCGGTCTAGACCGCTTTAGCCACAGGTGTTTCTAGTTAGATTATAAGATGTTGTGCCAAATTTAAAGAAAATCGATTAGAATATGTGGCATTTAAAGCGGAAAAAGTCAAATCGGGAGCGACATTTATATGGGGGCTATATCTAAATCTGAACCGATCTTACCCAATTTCTGCTTAGGTGTTTCTAGTAAGATTATAAGATGTTGTGCCAAATTTAAAGAAAATCGAGTACAATATGTGGTTTCTACAGAGGAAAATGACAAATCGGGTACGACATTTGTATGGGGGCTATATCTAAATCTGAACCGATTTGACCTATTTTCACCATAGATGTTCTTAGTTTAAATATAAGATGTTTTGCCAAATCTGAAGACAATCTGATACAATATGTGGTTTCTAGAGCGGAAAAAGTCAAATCGGGAGCGAAATTTGTATGGGAGCTATATATAAATCTGAACCGATCTGACCGATATTCACCATGGGTGTTTCTAGTGGAAATATAAGATGTTTTACCAAATCTGATGACAATCTGATACATTATGTGGTTTCTAGAGCGGAAAAAGCCAAATCGGGAGCGAAATTTGTATGGGAGCTATATATAAATCTGAACCGATCTGTCCGATATTCACCATGGGAGTTTCTAGTGGGAATATAAGATGTTTTACCAAATCTGAAGACAATCTGATACAATAGGTGGTTTCTAGAGCGGAAAAAGTCAAATCGGGAGCGAAATTCGTATGGGAGCTATATATAAATCTGAACCGATCTGACCGATATTCACCATGGGTGTTTCTAGTGGAAATATAAGATGTTTTACCAAATCTGCAGACAATCTGATACATTATGTGATCTCTAGAGCGGAAAAAGTCAAATCGGGAGAGAAATTTGTATGGGAGCTATATATAAATCTGAACCGATCTAACACATTTTTACCACAGGTGTTTCTAGTTACAATATAAGATGTTTTGCCAATTTTAAACAAAATCTGTTGTAATATGTGGTATCTAGAGTGAAAAGAGTCAAATCGGGAGTGAAATTCGTATGGGGGCTATATCTAAATCTGAACCGATTTTCTTCAAATTAAATATCGTTCGTCCTTATCCCGAAAAACTTCGTTGTGCAAAGTTTCATTTGGTCTGTCTACAATTGCGACCTGTATCGTGATTACAAGAATAGATGGACGGACGCACAGACAGACGGACATTGCTAAATCGACTCAGAAAGTGATTCTAAGACGATCGGTATAATTAACAATGGGTCTATCTCGTTTCTTTTTGGGTGTTACAAACAAATGCACAAAGACATAATACTCTCGTGGAGTGTATAATTACTTAATCTGAAACACACACAAAACACATAGAAAATCAATCAAATCGTTCAAATCAAACAAAAAAAAATATATATTTTCCGTTTTCTTGACTTAATTAAGTCGGCATTTGACGAATGGGTAATTTTTTTGTAACCTTTCCTTACTACTGTGCTAAGAAATTCCAAATAAAACGTGTAATTTTACAAAATTCAAATCAAAATGTTCCCATCTTTCAAATCCCGCCCATTTGTATGTCGAATATACTCTAAAACAGGTTGTCATTTCGTATAGCTATATATAAATCTGAACCGATCTGACCTATTTTCACCATAGGTGAAAAAGTGATTCTAAGTCGATCGGTATAATTAATAATGACTCTATCTTGCTTACTTTTGGGTATTACAAACAAATACACAAAGACATATCACTCTCGAGGAGTGTATAATAAATAGCGGCAGTCAATACCTTTTGAATGATGCCTAAATGATGAACATCGGAAGGAAATTGACGCCACAGCGATCGGTTTTGTAAAAAGAGTTTGAAAATGTAGCCTCTGAAAATCCATCTGTATCTGTATTAAATTATTTTACAAACATGGAGTCAGCGACGTCATTTTTCATCCGATATTCATCATTTAGGAATCATTTGAAAGGTATTGATTGATTCCTTCTATTACTTTTTCATAACACCTCTTACAAAATGTTTCCAAGAAACGTCCAATAGTACGACCAATGAGTTATCCTAGGACAAGAATACATATTTTTACTTAAAGTTTTTAGAGGTGTTTTCAGGGGTATTTAGCTCACAGATGACTTGACCCAGTGACGAAATATTTTGCATCATTAAACAATCCAATCTTCATTTCTGAGGGGTGACCGTTGCAATTTATTTTCGTGACCCATTCTACTATTCATATGGTCTGTGCACTTATTTGCATGAGTTCATCTTTAACCAAATTTACTGTAATGCGGCAAATTTGAGGAAACAATCATATGACGATTTGGTTCCGACTTATATTTGGATTCTAAAACGGCAATAAAGAAAATCGAAGTTGATCAAAATGGCTATATGAAAATATGAACTCGTATGGTCTTCCTAGGTCAATTTTAACATGTTTTTGGTAAGTTTAACTAAGTACCGATGTCATATGAAGCCTCTAGAGCGGTAAAATGGATAGCAGTATGAAGACGTAGACCGTATAGCATTTGACCACGATTCCCACACCACATCATTGTATTCTTATATGAAGTACAATATGATCAAAATTTGATCAAGATCCGGTGTAAAATGTGGATTCTAGAGCGGTAGTTGAGTAACCTTTGCTAGTTGAAATCTAACAAGATCTTGGCAACTTCTTCAATATCCAACGCAAAATGTTTATTCTAGAGCAGTAATGGTAATTTTTAGTATCAAAACATGGACCCATATAACTGTCTTTCACAGTAGGTGTTTCTAGTTAAAATATAACATAGGGGTAAAACGGAGGAATATTTGAAATCTGATCCGATTTTCTTCATATTTAATTATATCTTTGTGTTACAACCATTTTGCATAAACCTATTTTATAATATCCTATTCCACGGAATGGTGTAGGGTATAAATATCGTTTATTAGACCTATAGATCCAGAATCATTTTCCGATTCGATTATATGCACAATCAAGTAAAGTAAAAGAGGCAGACCCAAAGTTGAAGGTGCATGAAGAAAAGGGCCGCAGATTTAAAACAAATAAGATTTTACAATTTTTATTTAGATTTTACATTATTTATTTTATTATATAATGACTTTTTTGTTTTGATGAACATTAGGTGCATCGTTTTTATAAATTTAGGAATGGTTTATTACAAGTAATGTTTTTAATTGTTTGGGAAATGGTATCAATATAGCTTCAAAAAAGATATGCATCGGTAATAGGTTTAATCGATACTACTGCTAGTACTTTATCGAATGATTGATTGCGTGGGAGTAATTTTAATCCGATCCGACTTTCTTCAAAGCCGATAGGTATACATAAATGAGTGTCTAGCTCCATTGTATCTCGGTGTTACAAACATTTGAAGTGAAACTAACTAATAATGACTTATTACACGAAGTTGTGTAGGGTATACAAATAAAATTTGTAGAGGATTTTGTGCGCTATTTAAACAAAAATAGAAAAAAATCTTTTGGCAATCATAACTTCTACATTTACCTATAGACATTTTTCGGTACAATGTTAGCAATTAAAAAATGAAATTTCGTCTCTTTACATTAATTAAAAAGCACTGTGCTCCGTCCTGCTGGAACCACATGTCCACGTCACTATTGTTCAATTGGGGCCAGAAGAAATTGGTAATGTTGTAAGGAGTTTTGTAAAATTGTTTCGTCTCTAGTCTAACGAATTGTCTAAATAAAAGATATGTCTTCTGAGACACAAGGGTTATTTCTTGTAAATATACGTTCGTATTCGCTTCTCAAACGTGTGTGTCAACGAATAGTCCATATGCTTTGAAAGTCCAATGACATAACGTATTAAATTTACATGATTCGTTCGTCTAGAGACGAAAATGTTTTACGTCTATGCTCAATGTTGGAGGCGTATGAGTAATATATTGAGCATAGTACTCATTCGCTGAGCTATGAGAATCACCTCTTTGAAATGTCCCCCAACTGAGTTAAAACCTAATATACCGTCCACTTTGTACGGAAGAATTCATAAAACCGCTCTAAAGCAAACAACTTCAAATACAACACTACAAACAAATGAGTCAACATAAACAACACACATGTATGTGTCTGTATTGAAATGATAACAAGTAAGCAAATTATTCTTAAAAACGATTTGAAATTGTGTTGAGCAAATAAATGATTAAACAAATCCAACAGCATCAATCGTATAATAATATCACGCAGTCAACATAAATCCAATTCTCATAAAGTATAGTTCATTCATTGCAACGTCTGTTTTTTCTTTGAATGAAACCGCAAAAATTGAAAGTAAATTCACAATTTTGTTAATATGCATTCAAAATATTTACACAAATGATTTTCGATACAATAAAAGCCCGATTACTTTTTATTTCGGTAGGTGGGGTAATGTTCTCTTCTTTGCTAGTAACTATTGTTATAAGTTTTTATTTTCATAGAACTGATATTTTTTAAATTTATATTAATACAATTATGGTAGATATTATTTTCAGTTAAAATGCCTGTGTGATACATTTATGTTCGAAAATGTTCCGTCAAATCGTTTATACCCTACAGTCCACTATGGACGCACAAGAAAATGAATTTTCGAAATTCGTCCCTATAAATGAGCATTATCTTTTGAAAATATTTATTTTTATGCCCTACAACACTCCGTGGAATAGTGTATTGTAAGTGAGTAACCTTTAAGTATACAAATCGACTTAATCTGATTTAATTGACATATATTTCATTTTGAAAATATAAACCGGCAATAATGATAGCAACAAATGTTGTGAATTTCACTTTCAGGCAGAAAGTACTTTGGGATCAATCAAAAATATAGAGAACAAATTTATTGATTTTCGTAAATAAAAACATAAAAAAGAAAAAGAAATAGGAAAAAAAAAATATTTTTTTTAATAGCAAACATTTTAGAGAAGAAACCAATGTATATCTGTATAAGATCTATAGATAAATGTAGAAGTTTTGGCACTCTTTGTAGACTCAAAAGAAGTAATGAAATATGCAATGATTTTTTTAATTTTTTTAATAGTGCTAAAAAACATTTATAAATAAGACAAGAGAATACTTTGCTCTATTTTGAACATATATTCGGACATGATCGGATTTATATTTCCAAAATGAGAGTAGAAATACTAAAGGTTACTTTGAATAATATTGAGTTGAATTTTAGTAAAAAATAAAAACATCTAAAAACGGCGTTAAGTTCGGCCGGGCCGAACTTTATATAACCTCCACCGTGGATTGTATTCGACAGAAGCTGCAGAAATATAATAACAATACAGGAAAATGTTATTTTTTTAAAAAAACCAAACAAATAAATATTGTAAACATAAATAAATAAAAAAAAATAATTATTTTAAAACACGCTTATAAGACATTTCGCCCGTGGATTTGCAATCCCAACCTATCTACAACTATAAGATGTTTTCCTAGCTTATTTCGTTTAGATGCTAGCGTGCTTTCAACAGACGGATGATTAAGAATATATATACTTCATAGGGCCTCAGGTCGATATTTCAATGTGTTATAAACGGAGTCACAAACTTAGTATATCCTCTTCCTGGAGGTGGAGGATATAAAAAATAGTCAAAAAATATTTTCATGGTTTGATTTTATAAATCAATTTGCCACAATGAAAATTAATATTAACTTTGTCATTCCGTTTGTAGCATCGTGAAATATCGACCTGAGACCCTTTAAAGTATATATATTCTTGATCGTCATAAAATTCTAAGACATGTCCGTCCGTCCGAAAGTGGGCGAAATCGGCCAAAAGGGAACAATTTTTCCCTCACAAGGACTAAAAATACTCATAATAACCTCCAATATTTTAGAGTATTTAGGCATATTTTTTCAATATCTCTGCTTGTACTTACTTGAATTAGGTATGCGCTTTTCCTTATAACAAAAACGTGAACCATAAAGTGATTTTTATTTGTACGGGGTTAAATGCGACAAAAGGGATAAAAATGGTACCTATCAAACGACAACAGCTAGAAACGCGAAGTTTGGTTTGTACGTTCCTGTAATTGAGTAGATACTTAATATAAAAGTATTTTTTCAAATTCGTACTTTTTAGGGGAAAAATTGGAATAGAGGGATAAAAATGGTACCAAGCAAACGGCTACATTTAGAATAATGAAATTATGATTGCGTAAAATAAAAGATTTTTCGAAATTCGTACTTTTTAGGGTTAAAATGGAAAAAGGGGATAAAAATAGTACCAACCAAATGACAGCAGCTAATTTGGAGTATACATTCCTCTAACTGCGTAGACAAGAAAAATAAATGGGTTTTTCCAAATTAGCACTTTCAAGGGATACAATGGCTACATAGACAAAAATAGTATCAACTAAACGACTACAGCTAGAATGATGGAATTCGGTGTGTACATCCCTCTAACTGACTAATAAAGAGATTTTAGAAAGTCGTACTCTTAAGGGGGATTAAAATGGTACAAACCAAATGGCCGCAGGTAGAGTCATGGAATTCGGAGAATACATCTCTGACTGCATAGACACGCAAAATAAAAAGATTTTTTTCCAATTCGTACTTTTTACTTCTAAGGCAAAATTGGTTGAATCATGAAGTTAGGTTATTTTGCACTATGTACGTGAGGTAATGGATTTTCAAAATTTGTACTTTTGGAATTAAAATAGAATGGAAATACATACAATTGACTTTAAGTATTATTTCGATATATATACTGTAAACGTATTGGTAGCCTTGCTTTATAAGCGTGGTTTGAAATAATAAAAATATTATATTATTTATAATTTTTTTCTTCTATGAAAACCGACAGCCTCTGTGGAATGCAATCCATGGCGGAGGGTATATAAAGTTCGGACCGGCCGAACTTAACGCCGTTTTTACTTGTTTTTTGTTGCAAAGTGTCATATATATAAATCTTTCTGTCTGCCAATATCTGAACGGATGAATCACTGACTTCAATATTTAAATCTTTCGTTGTTCCATTCCAAGACAAATCGGACAGTTGAAAAAATATTTTTGATTTCCTCCATTTTTTATATTTTTTAATACCCACCTTTAGTAACACCTCATGAACATTTACTATCACAAAATTGCTGAAGAAATAAAGCATACAGCGGAGATTAGAGAATTCGTTTCTCTACATTTTCAACAAAATTAAAAACCATAGTAATTATTATAGGCCCACTTCCACCCAAGGCTCAAAATTTGCAGAATAAATACATGTTTTTCGAGAAAATCGAAGAGTACAAAAAAATAAAAAATAAAGTTTGAATTAAAAAAGTACTTCAAAAAAACAAAAATATTAAAAAAAGAATATCTAATTCGGACAATTGAAGAAGTTACGAGCAAAAGACAGAAAAAAGAACTCCTAATTTTTGAAAATGCTATAAAAAAAACTACTGAATATTTTCCTTTTTTATTTGAAAGTACAATCCTTCCGGTTAATAATGGAAAATAATTTCATTCAAATGGCTGCCTCGGGCACCCCACAAATAATAGTCCAACGGTTGAGTAGTTGAAAAAAACACGTTAGATGGCGGACTTTATATTTAACGATTTTTTAAAAAGGCTATACCTTTTTAACGAGTAATCAGAAAAAATTCAAGGAATACCAGGAGGTGTTTTTAATGGGTATTAAAAAATACAAAAAATGGAAATCAAAACTATTTTCTTTTTCAACTGTCCGATTTGTCGTGGAATTTCCCATATATTTCATATACATTTTATGATTTTAGCTACAGCCGTTTGCTTCGTACCAATTTCACTCCTTTTTCCATGTTGACCCAAAAAGAAAGAATAAAAAAAATCGTACCTCTTATTTTCTGCGTATATGCAGTCAGACGAGTGCAAATATTGAATATCATTCTAGCCACAGCCGCTTAATTGGTGCCAAATTTAATCCCATTTAGATCGTGAGGGCACGAATATAGAAAGATCTCATTATTTATCGCATCTACGCAGTCAAATCAATGTGCACACCGAATTTCATTATTATAGCTGCAGCTGTTTGGTTAGTACCATAAGACATCCTTAGTGGAGGGTATAAAAATAAATTTAACATTTTATCACAAACATAAAAAAAATACTTTTAGAATTTTAACATACGTTTTTTGTTGATGTGCAACTCATAAAAGAAAATTCAAAAAGTAAAAAAGGCGTTAAGTTCGGCCGTGTCTCAGGCCGATAAAGTTAGTATACCCCCATCCTGGAGGTGGAGGGTATAATGATAACTTAGCTGTTACTAACGGGATGAAACAAAGAAAATGATGCGATGTCTGCATCACATTGCTCTACTTTGGGGACGTTTCGTTTCAAATGTATTCACTAATTAACTCGCTTAATTTTGACACGTGCCATTCCCTTGGCCTGCCAAATCTGCAGCTCCATCGCATTCCACAACAATGGTTATGTGGTTGATCGTGAAGCTCAGTTATTAAACACCGACACACATACATCAATTGATATTTTGATTTCAATGGCTCATTGTACGCAAAGGTTAAGTGGCATTCCAAACCTTTTTCATGCAATTAAATTTCTTCACGTGAATAATGATTACATCTTAATGATAACAAACAAACAAAAACAAAAAATTATATAAATATGTATAACATTTACCCCCCCCCCCTCACAAAAAATATACAGTAATCATCGCCGTCATTTGTATTCTTTGACCTAAATAAAAATGATCACGATTTTCGTATAAAACCAAAATAATTTTTTGTGTACAAAGTCTTTCGTTATTTGTAGAAGCAGTCCACATGAAAAAGCCGCAACAATCATACGATACGATGTTGACCACAAAATCCATTAGGTATAGTAATTTAAGCCTTTTTTATATAGGAGGCGTAGCAGTTGTTACCATTCATAAAATAATATATTGCAACTGGAAGCGTATGTACTCGTACTTGCGCCTAATAAACACATGAATTTGACCAACAAAGAAAAAACAGAACCGTATAAAAACCACAAAATCATAACCAATTATTGCTGGCAGGCATCAAATTGTAAACATTAGGGTGTATCTCGTCGGCAGCAATGCTCAAAAGTGTCGAAATGAAAATATGAGATGACATTCTACTATAACGACAAGCAAATATGCGCAGAACCATTTCAAACCGAAAGTCGGTATACATATACCTCCAAATTATCGTATAAATAAACAGAAGCAAAAAATCTTATGATAGAGCTAAACACAGTTTTACACGAAAATACAACGAAAGTTAATTGTTGAAATCGATATTCGATAAAAAATCTGCGGAAAGTGTTTGTTCGATGAAAGAAATTCATATATGTGTATTGTTAAAAAGTAACTTTATATTAGAGTATCCAACTATTCGGACTTTTATTCAATTGGCCTCAACAGTTATTTGATTAACCAATTTCTAATTGGCTCTATAAAACATAACTGATAATAGCCATATAGGCAAATTTAAGTCAATTTAGGCTCTACCATATTTATATGTAAATGCATTCCAATGTTGTGTTGTTCATTATAATATAGAAGTTCAAAATAAATCATTTACTTTAAATCAGACGTTCATTTCAGCATTTTCAAAGCAAAACTTATTATAACAAATGATCAGCAATTTATTCGAATTGTTCGTTATTCGAAAAGTCGCCATTTTTTCCTTATTCGAGACACTCTAATACACATACTTCAATGTAAATAAAAACAATCCGTGAACCATTTCATTGTTTTTTAACACGCGTTTTCATTCAGTTCATATAATTGTTGCCGGGCAAAATTATACCTGTTGGGCCTCATAAGTGCCTGAGGACAAATTAATTTAATTTTAAAGTTCCATAACTTCGACATTAGTTTATGCTTCATGTATGGACACTATACCGATTGTCTTAAAATTTAGACGTCTGTCTGTCTGTCTTGTAATCAGATTACAGATCGATATTGTTTCCGGCACTGCGACTTTAAATCGCCTAAGCATTTAATGAAAAATAATTCCAGCATGAACTTGGAGCTTGATGTTATATATCATAGTCTACTAAAGGATATTTCTTTTATACAACTGAATTTCTGTCTGATATTATGAAATTCTGATAATTATTGTTATTGAAAATTACAAAGTTTTGTTAGAACCACGTAATCAAGCCGTCCGAAAGAGTTTAGGAACATTTCAGCAGTGTCTTGTGAAAAGTAAAGTAAATCGATCTGAGTTACATGAACACTTTTATTTATATTTTTTATACTTTTCTTCCAAAAAAGGAGTAGAGGTACTCCTGTATAAAAAATGCACTTTAAATAAACAGAATAAACTTATTAAAAAGTATATTTAAAAACATTCAAATGTGTTGTTCTTTTCATTCCCGAAATATTTTCATTTATTTTCAATCTAATAAAATACTAATTTAAATAATAAAAATAATTTGAGAATGTTTTATTTATAAAAATGCTTAGTCCCTGGGACTAAAATTTAATATAACCGAACTCGACTGCATTAAACTTCCCTCTATTGTACATTGAGCTAATTTGATTATATTTACCAAAATTTTAATTGGATCATCTAAAACCACGGTGGACAGTGATTTCAAAATTAATATTGGAAACGTTTCATTCTTAAACTAGGCATGCATCCCAGTAATTGCTTTAATTCGAGACATCCTCAACGCGTCTCCTCAACTAACCAGTAGAAAATGGAACAGGAGTTTTTGCTGGGTATGTATGAGGAGTTTTCAATAGGAATTTTCCTATCCTATTTTTGAGAGGATAGAGCAATAGCATTAATAACACTGTCCAACAAATGAAGACTTTTTGAATGGTATAGAATAGCGACACTATAATTCTGAAAAGGCATGTTGAGTGGACCATTTTTGCAGAATAAACTTATGGTCCAGCTGTTCTGAGTTTCTTTTAAAAGTAGTACTAAGCAAAACAAGTAAGGAAGGTTAAAGTCGGGCGACTATATGATACCCTAGTCATTATACCTGTGGCGTAGGGTAGGGTAGGGTCGTTACATTTGAACCGGGTGATATACACAGAAAAAAATTTTGCCTCTAAAATTTCAATCACTAATTTTATTGCAGAAATCTAAAAAGCTGATTACAAATGTAATCGGAAGAGTTAAAACTTTCATTGAATTTATTCCGTATATTTCAATCACAACTTCCACAGAGAATATAAAAAAACTGATTAAAACAGTGATCGTAACAATGAAAATGATTATTGTTTTTGTTTTCGTTTCATTTTTATCATTTCTTAGAAAGAAGTCGTGGTTAACGCGAGTTGTCAACAACTCAAATCGAAGACGCCTTTTAGAGTGTCGACTTAGTTCGGTGGAATATTTTGTTTATCAGCGCTTCTCATTTGTCATATGTGAACGCTGGTACTAATATGAACCTTGATTTAAGTCAAAGACAAACATACGTTGCGAAAGTTCTGACGAGATGGGGTAGCGCCCATCGAAATTGTGCAGTCAACTTGTTACTGTAACAATAAAGGTCTCACTTGCCTTTTTGCTTATTTTGGGTTCTGCTGAAGACTTCAGACCATGCCGACGAATGGTTTATTTCACTAAATCCAATAACTTTTTTAATGAATATAACAATACAATTCATTAAACATTTCAGAAAAATCAATGACTGCTGTAATCGAATCAGCAACTTTTATGATTGAATATTTTCGAAAAAAATTCAATTAATTCAATATATCATTTTTTAACTATTTTTTTAATAACTCCAGCTACAATTTTAGTAATTGGTTTTACAATTTTCGTCATAACAGGAAAACTAAAGAAAAAAGTTTTCAAATATACAATTTTCGTGATTGAAACTGATTTCCATTTTTTTGTATACGAGAATATACTATAAATTTGAACACAAACTTTGAATGGGAGCTATATATAAATCTGAAACGATCTGACCCATTTTTAGCATAGTGTTTCTGCAATAAAAGACGCTTTCGCAAATTTGATGGAAATCTGTTATATATGTGGTTTTTAGAGCGGAAAAAATCAAATCGGGGGAGTCATTTTTATGAGAGCTAAATATAAATCTGAACCGATGTGACCCACTTTCGCCATAGATGTTTCTATTTAAAGCATTAATTGATGTGTCGAATTAGACGAAAATCTGTTCAAATATGCTATTTTTAGAGCGGAAATAATAAATTCGGTGGCGAAATTTTATTGGAGCTAATATATATCTGAACCGATCTGGCTCATTTTCACCAGAGCTGTTTCTAGTTGAAATATAAGTTGTTTTGCCAAATTTGAAAAAAATCTTCAAATTAAATAGCGTTCGTCCTTATCCCATAAGACTTCCTTGTGCGAAGTTTCATTTATTTCCAACAACAATTGTGACCTGTACTTAGATGAACAGACGGACGGACGGGCATTTATAAATCGACTCAAAAGGTGATTCTAAGTCGATCGCTATAATAAACGATGGGTTTATCTCGTTTTCTTTTGGATGTTACAAACAAATGCCCAAAGTCATTATACCCTGTGGTGTAAGTTAATGTCTGAGAGAACTATGTAGTGGAATTTTATGGGGATCATTTTTGTGGATGATTTTACCCTCGATTTCCACTCTTTATGGGTCAATTTGGCCCAATATAGAAGGAATGTATCACCTGTGCAAAAATTCTGTAAGATCGGTTCAGATTTAGATATAGCCCCCATACAAATGTCGCTCCCGATTTGACATTTTCCGCTCTATAAACGACATATTGTACTCGATTATCTTTAAATTTGGCACAACATCTTATAATCCAACCAGAAACACGTATGCAGAAAGTGGGTAAGATTGATTCAGATTTAGATATAGCCCCCATACAAATGTCGCTCCCGATTTGACATTTTCCGTTCTATAAACGACATATTGTACTCGATTATCTTTAAATTTGGCACATCATCTTATAATCCAACTAGAAACACATATGCAGAAATTAGGTAAGATCTGTTCAGATTTAGATATAGCCCCCATACAAATGTCGCTCCTGATTTGACATTTTCCGCTCTATAAACGACATATTGTACTCGATTTTCTTAAAATTTGGCACATCTTATAATCCAACTAGAAACACATATGCAGAAATTAGGTAAGATCGGCTCAGATTTAGATATAGCCCCCATACAAATGTCGCTCCCGATTTGACATTTTCCGCTCTATAAACGACATATTGTACTCGATTTTCTTTAAATTTGGCACAGCAGCTTATAATCAGATTTAGATATAGCCCAAATACAAATGTTGCTCCCAAATGTTTAACCGATTTTGGCCAAACTATACATATTATATTTCACCTATTGCGTACCAGGTTTCAATATACCCACATACAAATGTCCTTTCCGATTTAACATTTTTTGTCAAACACATACATTTACAGGATACAAAAATTCTTCCTGTTTTCACTTTTTCACCGAATTAAATTGTATTCGGATAGAATACAATTGTATTGAGGAGTGTATCATAGAGTCGGCCCAGCCCGACTTTAGCCTTTCCTTACTTGTTTTTAAATGAAGTCGATTAAATTACTTCAAAAATCGCATTTCATTATTCGAACAAATATTTGACAAAAATTATTCGATTAATCGAGTAAATTTTAATCGGTTGGATACCCTAATCCTAAAATTAAACCACCTAGAACATTTCGTCCGAAAGCTAGAGGGCATTCAAAAGACAGACAGGTCGTTGTAGAATTTTAGCACGACCCATGGGGCGACCAGTTGAATATTTCAAGTATACACTCCATCCTATGGTTTAAGGTATAAAAAACAAAATAATGACAATAGCTGTAGTCTGAAACCACCGTGGAAGTGATTCCAGGGGCGGATAAAGCAATTATTCGCTTCGGCCAAAAACATGTGCTGCGCATTCGCAATAGATACATTCGTTACATACCTAAAAAATACCGTTAAATTATAAACAATCGGTTAATACAATTGCATTTGGCCATGTATGTATGTATATATGTATATAGAGCAACTGATCATATTTTCATTTATTTTCGGTATTTTGTTTGTCATTTCGGTATGGTTTGTTTTTATTCGTTACAGTTGTTTCTAAAGCTAAATATAAATTTAAAGTTTTTTGTGTGTCTGTTAACTAGATCAAACAATATAAACTGATTGAGTAAACATAAATGAGCAAAAGAAATATTTATAAAGATTTCATTCATTCATATTCACATATGTATGTACGTTTGTATGTTGTATGCATGCTGTCTGCTTTGAACAATGAAGGTCACGGCAGTGGTCGAAAGGTAAAAGTAAATTTTATCTTAAATTTTACCTTATCGATTTAGAAATGGTAAATGCCATTTGTTATAGTCATAATAGAAAACAAATTGAATTCAATTTCCGGATACATCACACTGTGATGGGGGATTCAAATGAATGGCTTGCCAGCGATATCCATCGATTGATCGTATCAATGAAACAATCAACAAACTGAAAACATACAACTCACTTTCTAATCCTTTGTCTGCTAAAGATATATCCATTAATGCTTTAATGCAAGCTTTGAGTAATAAATGGAAACATTTTCTACACGAAATCATACGTCTTGGAACTCATTCCTTTCGATTTTGTTTGGAATTTTATCAATATTTTATGGTTGTATATGAGTCATTCCATGTCAAGCGGTACGGGTTTTGACCGCGATTGTTTTGAAAGTTTGTGTATGTATTCTTCTCAGCAAAATATTGTATACGTATTTTTGGAAAAAATTAAAAAAAAAATTCACGAGTTATGACCAATTGAACAATGAAAAAATACTACTTTTGCAAAAAGGTGTGTATATTCAATCGCCTGTAACTCCTGAAATACTTTACCGATTTTAATGTGTTATACGTTGTTTTGAAGGCAATTGCAATTACTTTTAAAATATTGATGTGTTGTGTTATAGCAGTGTTAGATTTCTTAAAGTTTTTGTAATTTTAATTCTTTTATTTTGAATTTGAAATGATTACACTAATCAATTTTGTTGAAATTTTAAAGTAGTGTGCTTAGGTCTATTTTTAAGCGACTGTATGAGTTTGAAATTAAAGTGCAAAATCATCAAAATTATAATTTGTTCATTAGTTCATAAATATAAGGTATAGAAACAATAAAAAATCCAAGAAAAAATAGGTTATGGAATATATACAATAATTTTCAAACCGAATGTGGTTCAATTCATGTTTTTTGAGACCGGTTTTAAGACTTAACAAGTAAGAAGGCGTTAAGTTCGGCCGGGCCGAATCTTATATACCCTCCACCACGGAGTGCATTCCACAGTATTACCAGCAGATTAAAGGATGTCGACTTTACATAGAAGCACAGTACCATATCACAGACAAAGTGATAAGAAAAGTATAAATTTTAAAGATATTCCCATTCGCACCATTCTCCGCCCAAATGTACAAATTTCGAAAAAAAACCTTTTTCGAGTCTTCATAGTCAGAATATATACACAAATTTCATGATTTCAACTTCAGCGGCTTGGTAGGTCCCAGTTTTATCCCTCTTTTTAATAATATTTCGAAAAATCCCTCTATTTTACGTGTCTATTCAATTAGAGGGATGTACACACCGAATTTCATGATTCATGATTCATTGGTACCATATTTTGTCCCATTTCGCCCGCTAAAACTTTTATTTTCTTTGTGGTGCATCCAAGCTACAAGAGGAATGTCCGCAACAAATTTTAACTGTCTGAAAATAAGAAATTTAATTAATAAGCCAAGGCTACCAATATTTGTATACTATATATATAATGGATATAATACTTCAATTCATAAAGTCTTTAAACATAGAGCTTTGTTATTTTTCTGTAATCAAGAGTCTTCTACATATAATTATATCACGATTACATAATAATTTCAGGGATTATTTGCTTGATTTACGTTACGTTACGATATCTTGGGTTTTTGTTTTTATTTTGGATATTTTGGTTTATTTTATAGCACTTTAGTAGATTTTAAAGTTTTTCTTAAGTTGTTTTTGGTTTAAGTTTACATTAAATAAAATTATTAATTGTTTGTTTGTTTGTAAGGGAGCAATCATAAATACCCTAAATATTGGGGGATAGAGAGTGTATTTTCAGCTACAGTCCTTTGGTTGGTTGTATTTCCATCCTATTTTAATTTCAAAAGTATAAATTTTGAAAATACCTTATCTCTCACGCTCGCAGTATAAGACAACTTCATGATTCTACCATTTTTTGTCGTAAAAGCAACAAAATAAAGTACGAATTTGGAAAAAAATATTTTACGTGACAATACAGTCAGAGGAATGTATACACCGAATTACATGATTCTATCAGCGGCCATTTTGTTGGTACCATTTTTATCCCCTTTTTCCAATTTTGCCCCCTCAAGAGTACGACTATCTAAAATCTCTTTATTTTACGTATCTACACAATTAGAGGGATGTAAACACTGAATTTCATCATTCTAGCTGTATTCGTTTAGTTGGTACTATTTTTATCCCCTGTAGCCATTGTATCCCTTGAAAGTACGAATTTGGAAAAAAAACGTTTTATTTTTCGTGTCTACGCAGTCAGAGGAATGTATACTCCAAATTTCATGATTCTAGCTGCTGTCATTTGGTAGGTACTATTTTTATCCCCTTTTTCCATTTGAACCCCAAAAAGTACGAATTTTGGAAAGTTCTTCTATTTTACGTGTCTATGCAATCAGAGGAATGTATATATCGAATTTCATTATTCTAGGTGCAGTCGTTTGGTTGGTACTATTTTTATCCCTCTATCCCCATTTAACCCCGTAAAAATACGAATTTAGAAAAAATAATTTTATATTATGTATCTACTCTATTAGAGGAATGTACACGCCAAATTTCGTGTTTCTATATGTTGTCGTTTGATAGGTACCATTTTTATCCCTTTTTGTCCCATTTCTCCCCCTACAAATAAAAATCACTCTATGGTGCCCTTTTATGCTATAAAGGGAATGCGCATTGCAAATATCAAGTAAATACAAGCTAATATGTTCAAAAAACAGGCTGGGTATTAGGGGTATTTTCAGTCCTTGTGAGGGAAAAATTTTTCACTCTGGGCCGATTTCGTCCACTTTCAATCCCAACCGATCTACAACCATAAGACACATTTAGGAAAAATTTGAACCTCCTAGCTCATTTCGTTCGGCCGCTATCGCGCTTTCAACAGACAGACAGACGGACATGGCTATATCATCTTAGAATTTTACCACGACCCAGAATATATATACTTTATGGGGTCTCCGATGAATCCTGGAGGTGGAGGGTATAAAAACCATCGGACTTGTCTCTTGAGGTGCGGTCCAAGTAATGTCCTTTGAAACCGATTCTATGTCATATCCTTTGAGACCGGTTCCAGGTAATGTCCATTGAGACCAATCCCAGGGCATGTCTGTTGAATTATGGTCAAAGTCACGTCCTGTGACACCGGTTTTATACTGGTATTTTAGAACAGACAGCGGAAATGTCCAAGACATATCACAGGGGGTCAATTCACCCCTTCCAATGGCAAAACCATGTAAAAGGGACCGGTCCCCATCATATATTTGGGTTAGAACCGGGACCGGTCATTACCCACCCACCAAGGATTAGTCCTAGCACTTGTTCTGAGACAGTTCATTTTCCCGTAGGGATGGTAGTTTAGAACAGACAGCGGACATGCGCAATGCATGTAATCAATTCCTTAATATCATTAAACATGTCATAACCAATAAAATATTTGTGTTATGAAATTTCTTCATAAATATAATGAACGATTTCAGAGTTTGTATGAAATGTTTCATAACATACAACTACGTTTTTAGTGTGTCGACTTTATTCGGTTGAATGCTAGTGATCAGGTTTCCATCAGGATAATGGCACTGTTGTTCTCCCCTAGAGGAGACAATTTATAAAAATACAACACAAACTAGATTTTAATATTTTATTTCAGCTCGTATTGCTGCTTCGTACGAAGAACACACAAACAACTTTGACAAACATAAAACAAACTATAACGCCATCTGCATGTGGATGACACAGTATGTCATACGTGCATCATATGGTCGATATTCCACATGCCAGCATCAGCCAGGTCGATCGTCAACAGCTAGCAATTCTCATTTGTCCTCTGTTAACTCTGACATAAGTGTGTACCCTGATTTAGGTCAAAGACATACTCATGGCAAAGACTCTCGCAATGATGGTGTGTGTTGATGGATTAGTCAACATTTTTTTTGCTTTTTTGTTTATATTGGAAACTTCAGTATAAATTATTAATGTTTATGAAACTTTTTCATAAAATGAAAAAAATGAAGTTTCATTATAAAATCTATGAAAATTTTCATAAATAATATTATGAAAAAGAATGAACTTGTATGACAAACGTTCGTAGAACGAAGAACTGCATTTCATTGCTTCTAAGAAATGTTTCATAAATTCTATGACACTTTTCATTGATTTGTGTTTTATGAAACACGTTCCATACATTTTCTTTGACAACTTTTTAATGAAAAATTTCACTGAGACAAAATCATAAAAAGTATGAAGTTAATTCTTTCAGTGTATATCGTTTATTATACCGATCGACTCTGAATCGATTTGGCTATGTCCGTCAGTCATATTTCACCCTGTTATAAATATATACCTCCCGAATTGAAGGCGCATATTTTAACCGATTCTTTTGAAATTTGTCACAATACGTCATCTCACGTCCAGAAACATCTAAAGTGAAATAAGGTCAGATCGTTTCTTGACTTGATATAGTTAGGAAATAAAAACTTTGATATGGAATAAAGGGTGGAGGGTATCATATAGGCGGCCCATCCGACTTTAGCTTTACTTACTTTACTTTTTTTTTAGTTTTCCAATCAAATAGTAAATTTGTACAAACACAAACTAATTGTTAATTCTTTTTTATTTTCTTTTAGATGTCAACATTATTGATTCCATTTTTTTTCCAAGCAAGGTACTTCTAGCCAATTATATTCCTGCATTGAGGATTGTTTACTCGGCAAGCTCCACGTACGCCAACCCATACTACGTTGTGGAACAAAAATCAAACGTTAAAGAAAACTTCTTTCCACAAAATGTTTAATTCAATTGCAAACTTACTCTCTCTGGCCTGACATGCCCGTTGTCGCATTCTACAAAAGTTGGGGAAAGTGCAACGGATAAACCTTTGGTTGACAGCGCACACTGGTTCGAAACTCCGCGGGCAATTAGTAACACACTGGGCCTCAACACTGACATGGCACATAATTAAAGCCAGTACGAAGGCTACGACTGCAGCAGCTGAATGCATTTTAGATTTATCTCAGAACAAGGAGCTCAAAAACTTAACGTTTCTGTAGATCAGCGGCGATATTTATATCAGATCAAAACAAAGGATATGCAAGTGACAGCTTTATTAACACATCTTTTTGATTTAAAAACTGATTGCTTTCAATTATTCTTTCCATTATGTTTTACGCCCTATTGTATAAGTACATACATTACTGCTCTGTTCAAAGTTAAATCCAAAAACTTAATAATTGAAACAGGCATAATAAAGATTTTTATTGTTTTTCAGAATTGTTTTGTTTTATTGCTGACAATGAATGAAACACGTGTGTCAATAAACTACTTTTATATGTTTGTATCATTTCAGATGTTTGTAACACCAAGCATTTTACAGATTTCCCCCACTTTCCCCGACAGTCCATATTACATTTGAACCGGACCATATATGTTTAAAACTATAGGCAAAATGGAGTGTAGGTCAACAAAGTTCCAAATGATAAAATTTTTCAAAAATTATTTTAAATAATTATTTGGACCCTAAGATTCCGGTATATGTGTCAACTAAAGAGTGATTTTTTTGAGGTTAGGATTTTCATGCATTAGTATTTGCCAGATCACGTGGGATTTCAGACATGGTGTCAAAGAGAAAGATGCTCAGTATGCTTTGACATTTCATCATGAATCGTCTTACAAACGAACAACGCTTGCAAATTATTGAATTTTATTATCAAAATGCGTGCTCTGTTAAGAAAGTTCATTGCGCGCTTCCATTTTATGGTCAGTTTAATCGACCCACTGAAGCGGCTATTCGGGCTATTGTGACTAAATTTCGCACCAAATTTACATTGTTGGACATTAAACCACCAACACGCTTACGTAGAGTGCGAACTGAAGAAAATATCGCAGCTGTATCGGCCAGTGTTAATGATGACCACCAATTTTCGATTCGTCGCCGTTCGCACCAATTGGGTCTCTGTTACTCAAAAACGTGGAAATGCCAAAATTGGACTAAGCGGATGGACCACCTAAGACGCAGCCGCGGTCAACATTTAAATGAAATTATCTTCAAAAAGTAAATGTCATGGACCAATCTAACGTTTCAAATAAAGAACCGATGAGATTTTGCAAATTTTATGCGTTTTTTTTTAAAAAAAAGTTATCAAGCTCTTAAAAAATCTCCCTTTAAAAGAGAAGAATGTATGTTAAAATTACTTGAAATCCCATGCTTCTATCTATATTAGTTTGCCATTAACAAATATTTCAAGTTTTCCCTCTTAAACAGTAAAATATGATTAAATTAGATGAACCAAGGGGGGACTTTAAATGGCTGTTCATGCAAAACTAATACTAATAATAACTGTAAACTAGAAACACCTCGTAACACACGTGGCAGAATTATTTCCAAAATAAATCGGTTTACAACCGCTGTGCAACACACTTGAGTTCAACACAATAAAGTCTTTCAAAAGCTCTAATATATCAATTGGTGCAATAAAGACGAATTTGTATTATTTTCGGAACTGCTTCTACTTTATATACAGATTTTTGTTTAAATAAATACCAAAAAGGATAAAAAAGTATCGTTGTTAGAGAAAATGTAAATACCGCTACTAATATTTAGAGTATTTAAGCAATTTATTAGGGATTGTCTTCTTTTGCAACACTTCGGCTAATTATTGAGCGTCATTTGTATGGGGGCTATATCTAAATCTGAACCGATCTTACCCAATTTCAGCATAGGTGTTTCTAGTTCGATTATAAGATGTTGTGCCAAATTTAAAGAAAATCGAGAACAATATGTGGTTTCTAGAGCGGAAAATGTCAAATCGGGAGCGACATTTGTATGGGAGCTATATATAAATCTGAACCGATCTGACCTATATTCACCTTGGATGTTTCTAGTGGAAATATAAGATGTTTTACAAAATCTTAAGACAATCTGATACAATATGTGGTTTCTAGAGCGGAAAAATTCAAATCGGGAGCGAAGTTTGTATGGGGGCTATATCTAAATCTGAACCGATTTGACCTATTTTCACCATAGATGTTCCTAGTTGGATTATAAGATGTTGTGCCAAATCTGAAGACAATATGATACAATATGTGGTTTCTAGAGCGGAAAAAGTCAAATCGGGAGCGAAATTTGTATGGGAGCTACATATAAATCTGAACCGATCTGATCTATTTTCACTATGGGTGTTTCTAGTAGAAATATAAGATGTTTTACCAAATCTGAAGACAATCTGATACAATATGTGGTTTCTAGAGCGGAAAAAGTCAAATCGGGAGCGAAATTTGTATGGGAGCTATATATAAATCTGAACCGATCTAACACATTTTTACCACAGGTGTTTCTATTTGTAATATAAGATGTTTTGCCAATTTTAAAGAAAATCTATTGTAATATGTGGTATCTAGAGTGAAAAGAGTCAAATCGGGAGTGAAATTCGTATGGGGCTATAT
Source organism: Polietes domitor (assembly GCA_947397865.1). Classification (NCBI taxonomy): domain Eukaryota; kingdom Metazoa; phylum Arthropoda; class Insecta; order Diptera; family Muscidae; genus Polietes; species Polietes domitor. Next base: position 157,556,235 of record OX377618.1, read on the forward strand.
CTAAATCTGAACCGATTTTCTTCAAATTAAATAGCGTTCGTCCTTGTCCCGAAAAACTTCGTTGTGCAAAGTTTCATTTGGT